>JABFEA020000117.1:948140-958550 GCA_019775915.2 Cyphomyrus plagiostoma
GCTCCTGCTGTGGACGGGGGTTGGGGCGCTGGTGTGGGTGAAGGCCCTGGTGGCCGCGGTTAATCGACGGCTGAACGACCGGGTGGTGAACGGTTTGGACCACTGGTGACCCCCCCCCCCCCCCCCCGCCTCCACTAGCTCTACTTCTTGTTAGCTGTCTGTGAGATGCTCTTGCTCATCCGGCTGCCGGTCTTGGTTTTACCCATCTAGAGATTCCATCTCTCCTGTCTGCCATGAGGCAGAATGTCAGTGTTGGGGGCAGAGACAGTGACCCTGAAGTCTTCCAGGGGCTCTCGCCCTGCGCAGAACGGCTGGATTGCGCCGGGTTCCCCCCGTCGATGCCCGCCGACGCCGGGTTTGGACAGGCCGCAGACGTGGACGGCTTTATGCAAACTGTCTCAGAGGCCCAGGCGGCGTTGGTCAATGGCGGCTTCCCCGCGAGCATCGAGGACGGCGGGCCGCACTGTGCCCTCCCCGTAGAGGGCAGCCCCACGTGTCCCAGCCCGGCCTGTAGCTCGCCTGACTTCGGTCCCATCAGAGACTGCGTGGAGATGGAGCACGTGCACACGTCGGGGCACGTTAGCAGCCATGTAAGCCCATCGCTGCGCCTCCAATGACAGGGAAGGGGAGAAGCAGAGCCGCCCGTGTCCACACACAGCTCGTTTTACCCACTCTCAGCGCTGGCTGTTGTCACTTAACCTCAGTCTCGGTTGTGGTTCTGTCTCTGTGCGTCAGTCGTCGGAGGTGCTGGCATGTGTGGGTGTCTGGCTGATCTCCCGAAGGTCTCACTCCATGTTCTCCTTGCACACAGCTCATGCTCTCTTTAAGCGGCATCATGCCTCTCACTCCCTCTCCCTCTCTTCCCACGTCCGGTCGGGGTTCCCTAGGCACGCCCGGTGGAGGTGTACCCAGGTTCCGGAGTGTTCTGCGAGGCGCAGGCCTGGACCTCCGCCATCCAGGCCCAGTCTCCCACGGCCATGGTGCGGATGCTGCTGCTGGGCGTCTTCGACACAGACACCCTGTTGCACAGCAACCTGAGGGGAGGGCGGAGCCGGAGGCCCATGTTCCCCAACCATCGGGTGGGCCTGGATCCCCACAAGCTGGAGGCGATTTACAGTAAACCTTTATTCCTGTATCTGTGGGTTATTATTGTTCCTGATCACATGAGCAGTACCATCAGGCATCAAGGAGATTAGCTATCGTGCTCACTGACTCCACTGAGAATGCATATATCCTGTTTTAGTTAAGTAGGTATTTATTCATGTACGGTTTATAGTTTTATGGTACCCTTTGAAGCTTTCTTAAGATTTTTCTAATTTGTGTGGTGTAATGCATGTGCTGCCATGTATTCCAGGATGAATGATATTGGACAGGACCAGAATGAATGTTGAGGAGGTGAATACCCCGGTAGGGGCAGTACCTCAACAATAATTCATTCACATTCATCCTTATTTCTGTAAACGATTTGACAGCACTGGCAGGCTGGTGGGGGGGTGGGGGGATGGGGTGGTTAGGGCGGTTAAAAAAAAATTGTACTCACTCCCACTCACTGCGTGTCTCCTCCACCAACTGTTGTTGTGACGGTTCTTCCAGATGCCACCCTGGCGAGGTTCCCACTGGCACGGAAGGGGCAGATAGGCACCGGGATCAACTCCAAGCTTTCGGAGATGAGATTCCGATCCAGGAGAGCCAATCAGGAGAGGAGATATTTGTGAGCGCTTAAGTGTCGTGGAGCATGAGTAGAGCCCACCATAAGGTTATGACGTTCTACAGAGGCATGCAGGCTCCTTGGCTGATCTCTGCCCATTTGGAGGGCTATAGGAAGGAGGAAGTGGGCCGGAGATTGGTGCAGTCTCAGCCAATCGGTGGGCGAGCTGGAGAAAAAAAGCATCTCTGAGGACCTGAGTCTGCAGCCCTCTGGCCAGTAGTCTACAAGGAGGTGTTTTCCAGCTCGTCATTTCCGGAAGCGTCTGCTTATTCTGTCTCCTCATGAAGCCTGCTGTCCAGACAGGTGGCAGAGAAGAAAATAGAGCTTCTCCTTTTGCCTCTGTAGCTCGAGAATCCTGGATGGGGGCCAGATGATTTTTCTTCATCGATTTGCGTGCTCTGTGGCGCGGCCCACTGAGAGGTTCATCTGGCAGCTCTGTCGCCGGCCCTGAGTCTCCTTCACCCATGGCGAGCAGCGGGCATCAATCCTGCCCCACAGGTGTCATCGCCATCCCAACCTAATGGGTCTCCCAGCACTCTAATGCCTCAAGGAGCAGCAAGGGGAGAATAATTCATCTTCATACTCTTAAACAGCCTAAGGTCTCTCTCGTGCTGAATGTGAATGGAGGATCCCTGGAAGTAGAGGGAGGGGGCTGGTGTTGTGGTGATGTAACAGCCACAAGGGGGCTGCATTTCCTTACAACCCCACCCAATTGTGTAACTGCAGTTACAAACACAAAGACTTGTGCCGGACAATGCGTTCCTCACAGACCCGGGAACAGGGAGACGGGTCTTGGTCTGAATGTAAAATCGGCCAGTTCTGGTCCCCTGCTGGCCGGGCCAGTCATGTTGCAGAATGAATGCAGGTGACCATGTGCCTCTCTAAGAGTCTAAGCTTTTAAGATTCTAGGTGCTGATTACTTTGTATGAAGACCCAGAAAATAAGAAGAGCTGGACTTCACAGCCAAATTGTCTATTATCTGGCTTTTTTGTGTCTTTCTGTTTATGAGAATTCTAAACCCTCTATCCATCCACACTAGTGGGTCTGCTGTTCAACATTAATTAATCGTGCCAAGTTTCACACATCATAGAGCAACTGCTTACAGTATTCCCTGACATGTACCCTGTGCAAAATATATCAGAAAATGTCAAGAAACCCCAAAAGCTTTTAATTGCAAAACTGTCTGAATTTTTTGACGTGTACGCATTTGTGTTGACCTTCAGTTTGAGCAATTTCTCGGTTGATCAAATTACAAACGACCAACCCAGAAGCCGACCCACTGGGAAAGTATAATGGGA
Source organism: Cyphomyrus plagiostoma (assembly GCA_019775915.2). Lineage (NCBI taxonomy): Eukaryota > Metazoa > Chordata > Actinopteri > Osteoglossiformes > Mormyridae > Cyphomyrus > Cyphomyrus plagiostoma. The sequence continues at coordinate 951,147 of JABFEA020000117.1, forward strand.
TTAGCATTCTTTGGCAGCTATCGCCAGTAATAACACCAGTATTGTAATACCGTATTGTGTGACTTCAGCCGTTTTTTTTTCCCTATTCATTGTTAAAGGACATATTTGTAGTGACACCAAAATGTATTCGGCTTAAAAGTTTAAAAGAACCAAACTTCTAACAGTGGTTTTCAATGTGCTCTTCAGCATTGAAGTTCACCATTTATGAAATGCCCTGGAACTTTCTATCTTGCCAAAATGTTATTTAGTAGATTAGCGTCTGGTATATCTTTAATATGACTGTCAGTGTGAAGGCTGACTGATTTTTTTTTTTTTTTTGGAGGGTTGATGCAATAAGGTGTTTGGAGCCAAGCCAGACAGACGAGAAAAATGTCCTTAAATGATCTCCGAATGCTCCCAGAGAGCTCTTTTGTGTGCCTAAGTGATTTTGAAATCAGAGTTCCCTGTCTTGGGTCCGCGGGCATGATTCCAGTTGTCCCTCTGCAGGCAACACCAAAGGCAGCTCACACTGTAACCCGAGGACCCTGTTTCCTGAGGGCTGGCCTTATCCTGGCCCAGAAGAGCTGGGTCACCTCTTCCACACTACGGTGCATCAGATGCTACAAGTTTGCGTGCCTCCTTTTTGCCCTTGCATTAACCTTGTCATGTTTGAGCCTCAGATGGACTAAGGAGAACATTTTTCCACATGACCCTCTGGTACAGGAGTGACACAGATGATGACTCAGACTTTGGCAGCACAGCTTCAGGAGACAGATTTTCTGACTCAGCAGCAAAGGATGGGCAGAGACCCCGACATCTTCTGCTATGTTTATTTGATGCTTTTGTATAAAGTGACCATTACAGCTTGTCAGTAGCGCTTTGAGTTTTACTGGTACAGCTCGACTTAAACACAGGGTCCGATGGCAGGGCTGCCAACTGGGCACTTGCTGTATCCCGTGCCAGTTAATGTCCTGAAATGTCACATCACCTTGTTTCCCGGGGTCTGTCTGTCCCCGTTTGCTATTCCATGATTGCTGCGTGTTATACAACTATCCATAAATGTACCAAACCTCTCAAGAAACCAGAAGCATGCGTGCGTTCACTGCGTTCCCTTCTGCTGAGGAAGTGTCTTCTCTATTAATGTGGCCACTCGTGTGACGAGGCCAGCCGTTCGAGCCCCCCCGCCCACCATCCTGGGTAATGGATTCAGCGTAAATGTCCCCCCAGCTAGGAGATTTCACCGCTTATAGTCCAGCTCCAGGAACAATCTTGCTTGGAGCCTCCATCTGCTCTCCTTGTCCCAGACATATGCCTGCGCATGTGGCCCCCGGGCCCCTGATTTATCACCAGGGAAGGCAGAGCCAGCCGCTGGCCTGCGTGATTTGTTTGGCTCCCGGACAGAGACGATTGGCAGCGCGAGAGAGAGGGGTGTGCGCTAGGAGGCGGCGGTCTGAGAGGCAGGTCGCTTCACCCGGAGATTCGGCCGCGCAAAGCCGACAGGTCCGTAGCGGAAAACAAATGATGTTTGTCGATCTGGAGTTAAATCCAACTCTGAACTTGACTCGGGGGAGGAGGAGATGGGAGGAGGGGGAGACGGCCAGCCTCTTAATCCAGTCGTCGGTGATGTATGAATTCAGGCCAATTTAATTTACAAAATCAAGCCGAGCGAAAAGGGTTTGAGGGCTTGAAAATGGGAGGAGGGAAGCCTGATAGATGCAGATCAATTCGCCTGTGGAACTGACCCTCTTGCTCGAGCCCAATTAATAATTTAATTTGTGTATTTTATTCTTCTCCTGCTGTTTTTCCAGCACAAACGGCTACTGAGAAGGAAAATGGGGGGGGGAAGCATTTAAAAAAAAATCAAAAGGCTTGGACGGTGCTGTCTGGCCTTTTCATCGTGGAATCAATGGCACTTCTGATATTTTCATGTATAGAACGAGACACGTCCTCCAGTCAGAGGCAGACGCAGCGAGGCAGGAGACGTCGTCAATAACCACTGAATGTCACGGAAAGGTGAAATGATGAGACCGAGGGTGGGGCGACGCAGTGCCTGTGCGGGGGGGGCAGACGGCATGCAGCATGCTGCCCTCGGGCCCAGCACAGGATCGACTGTTGACCTCCTAACATGAGGTTTGACATGTTGTCATACTTGCAAGTAAGCGTCTAGAGAGCTGATAACACAAAGACGATCATTTCTTCCACACGCCAACACCAAAAACAAAAGAAAGACGTTTGCACTGTACTGATTTCCTGGCTGTTTGCTCGTGTGTCTTCTCTTGGCACATGCAGCGATTAGTCATTGCCAGTTTTTGGGCGGGGGGTCAAAAAACATTGTCACCAGTAGGTGGCGCACAAAGTATTCTGCTTCCTTGGGGGCATACGCACAGCTAATGATCTACCAAGGAGTTGCGCTGATTCAAAATGGCTTAGTAATAGTAATTAAACAATTGCTTTTCTTTTGTCACATGATGAATAGTGTTGTGTGTTGTTAATGGATACCAGCTTGGATATGGGATCCCGAAAGATACATATTTTCGTTAGCAGGTGTTCCAACTGTAGGAAAAACAGCCAAATATGTACGCTACTTTGTAATTTACTTATATGTTGCAGATCATTTTTAGTAGAATGACCTGTCTGAAAGGAGCTGAGTTAGCGTCATGTACAGCTGCCTATCTCATCCTTAGTAAGTGTGAGCAGTTTATGTTGAACAGGACTGGTCACTCACATGTCTGCAGACATTCTAGCTATTCTAAATAAAAGCCTTGTACTTTCTTTGTTTCTTCTCTTCTTTAGCAAAGGAACACAAATGCATGCATTTTGTTACTGTATTTACTGTAATGTTCACACAGCTATCGATTGCAGTGTCTCCGAGATTCGCTTCCTGGCAGGAGTGATCGCTCATCGTTTTGTACCGAAATGCCAGCGGAACCCATGGAACAAATGTGTGAAATCCTCAGAGACCAAGTCTGTTCGTTAAATCGGCCGAATTTCTGTTTAATGGGAAATATTTACGACACAGTGGCACAGGACTTCCAGTTATCCCATATGACACGTCTGAGAGGGTGAGTCTGCGTCGAGGGGAAAACCTTGAGTCAGCTCAATGTGGTGTAAATGTGGCCGATAAAGAAAGGCCTTTTTCCTCCAGCGTTGATTTGCTTTCGGATCCCTTTTTTTCTTGTTTCCTCCTGGGACGTTTTTATTCAATATGTGTCACAAGTGACATTGTTCTTCAGTGCAGCCTGCTTCTAGAGAGGGACAGGAAAATACGTGTGCGGGAAAGTGAGTTAGGCAGGAATGGAGGGAGGGAGAGGGCCCGCAGCGACGTGGGTCTGAAAGACCGACAAGCTTGGCTCTGGGGTCCCCAGTGGCTTTGAGCTCCCGTCTCCAGTAGCTGTGTTCCTGCTCACCGCCTCAGCCTTTTGTCTGCCGTCCTTGGCAGGCCTGCAAAGAGCCCCAGTCCCCTCCGTGTCATTCAAGGGGATAGAATAAGACATTGTCTTCATTAAGCAGGGTTTGGGTTAGGGCTCTGGGCCTTGAGACGGGGGCGAGGGTTCTGGCTGAGGGGGAAAGGGGGCTGGCAGATGAAGGAGGGGCACCGGGGTTCGAAAAGGGGGGGGATTGGGGGGATGGTAGCCGAACAGAATTTTCAAGTGAGAGACTCTTTGTTGGCTTCTGTTTTATGGTTTGTTACTGTGGAGATTCATATTCAAATGGGCCGAAGGCTGTGAATCGGCCCTTCGCACATTCTCAGGCACCCCGGACGCTCGTGATTGTAGCTAATTACAATGACGGATGAAATCCCGAAAGAGCCGTCTCAATCAGATTGGCGGTCATGCGTGAAGAGGCGCGGGGCCCGGCCAGCGGAGGGGCAGGCTGTTCCAGGGGGCTGCCAAGGAGCGGGCAGACGGGCGAGGGGGCTAGGGAAACACGTCGCTCGCCAGGATGACCTCAGATTAATCACCGGAGACCGGCGCTTCACACTGCCCGCCCCCCCAGCCCCCGACCTGAGTGCTGGGGCTCAGCGTCCTCACCAATGGAAGTGCTGCTCTGCTCTCGGCATGTTTCTCACGGCCGATGACATATCGGAACAACGTGGCAGGGGGAAGAAAACATCCACAGTGTGCAGTTTCCCAAGGCTGAGGCTGCCCAGCCGTGGATAGCGTGGCCATCTTGGTGATAAAGAGAAACAGAGAGTTTTTGTGCTCCTGAGGTGCCCGTGTGAAGGAACAGCCCCCAGCCCCCGGATTGTGGATACGGAAGGTTACAGAGAGGTTGATGGTGGATGCAGTGTGATGATGTGGGCCTGGGAACAAAGTGCAGATACTCTCTGTGTTTTGCCAAAAGAAGTATGGAGCCCCCCCCCCATTGACAAGGGGACCACAGTAACCCTGTCAGTGTGTGGTACTGCCAAATAAGAGCCCACAAGAATCCATGGGTCAGCTACTGGACAGTCATTTTCTTGGTCGATAGGCACGTTGAAATATCACATCAAACCACAGAGAAGTTTTTGAAATGTCAGCTTCCGGATCTTTTTTTTTTTTTAAAAAAAAAAAAAAAAAGGCAAATATAATTTCTATGATTTGAGCGCCTCTGTTTTTGAGCATGGACTGAGGGCCATATCAGGGTGGGAAGAAATGTGAAAAACATTCACCACGCAACTTAGTGGTGGAAAGGGGCACGCATTTAAAAGGAGCTTCCTGAAAAGTGGCACTTTCTCTGGTGACTAAACTAACCCAATCAGGGGAAATCGCTTAGTGCCAGTACAAAGACTCTGCGCGGAGGCTCTTTGCACATGTTGTCACATGGAAATGCATCGAGCAGGCAGCCTGTCATGCGCAAAACAGGAAAATGCTGCATCTGCATTTCCTGTCCAGAGTGCAAACGCATCTTGAAATGTTGCAATAGGGCTTGCGTTTTAGTCTCGCCTTCAGTAGGATTAGGGTTCAGTGTTTATGAGAGAGAAGAACCGTAAAAATGCCAGTGACAATAAAGGGTGCTGACCCTGCACCCGCCAGGCGCCCATCTGCCTTTCACAGCCTCATGTTTGCTTAGGACACCCTGTCTTCATGCTGTTTTTTTCTGAAGGAGGGGTCACACGTATATTGAAGTCACTTGTGGGAAAAAAGGAAATCTTTTTTTAATGAAGTCAATCTTGTGTGTGTGGCTGGGTGGGGGGCTCTGCCGTAGCTGTTTAGCTACAGCTCCGTCCACATGGGGGCAGTGCTTCACCCCCCCGCATGGAAGCATACCCCCGCTGACCCGGGGATGACATCAAGGCCCCATGGATTTCCCAGTATGCAATGTTTGTCACGAAAAAAATAGTAATGATGAATAACTGTGCATTACCTGTAAATCGTTTCAGGATAGATGTCAGTATCGAAGAGTAAAGATAAAGATGGCGAATGGGCAGCTTGGCTGGGATGGACCCCAGGGAGAGAAAAAAATGTGGCAAATTCCAGCCATTTTGCCGCATTCGGCACATCAGATCCCAGCACCAGCGCGGCGATTCTCCCTACCTGCCCTTATCGCCCAGCAGATGCACGCCGCCTTGCCGACCTGGAATGCCAAGGATGCCACAAAGAGCCACACCGACCTGAGACAATCCTTGGAAAATAAAACAGACCCCACCTCACTTTTTAATAGTACTGACCTTGATCTCATAAACACTTATAATAAAAAAAAAAAGCTTCATGTAAGACAAGAAAAATCCATTATGCAGGATGCTGCCTTGAAGGAAGGAAAGCTCAGCCTGTATCACGTTACATGGCACTGCACCTTTTAAAGAGATTGGGGGAGGATTTTAGGAGGGTTAGAAACACAGTGCAGTGCAACATGCAGTTCTGAACGTCACACATATATGTAACAGAGCAAATAAAAGCACCAATCTTGTTTACCTGTTGCCAGTACATTGTAAATCTACACTGAACACCACAGGCACTAAGTGATAACCCTCAAGGGGGGGGGGGGGCATGAGCTCCAGGCTCGAGTCTCCAGGCAATGTCTCCTCACACAGAAAGGCACGGAGATAAGGAGGGACAAGCGATCCAGGCAGTCAAAACACAAGCTGGAGATGCTATCGGGGGGGACAGCGGAATACGCGAGGGCAAATGTGTAACAGCATCTGGGGGATGGGGAGGGGGGGGCTGAATCGGGACCCGCAGGAGAAAGAGGGGGCGGGGAGAGATTACTAAGGTACTGAAAGGGAGAGATTACGGTCTGAAAAGGACTTTTTAGAGAGGTGGAGACAGGAGTACATTTCTCCACTGAATGTGAGATCGGCAGGGAAAGGGGAACGTGTTCCTACAGAATAACAGGCGTCCACCCTGAATTCGGTAACGCCTCCAGAACGGCTAGGATGGTTTTCCATTTCTCAGCAGGAAATAAGGCGTCAGCTGCGCAGTACTCTTGCACCCAGCGCAACGCGGAGTCCCGGGTGGCGACGCCGTCACAACAGAACTGTTTCTCAGCATCAGCACGTGGCATTGCTCTGCGTGCCTGTCATTTCATTTTTAATGTTTGGCGTTTTACGTTTTTGAGAGACATGGTGAGAGAAAAATAATCAGGGAGTGTAATTAAGGTTGTGACCTGCAGAAGCACAAATACTGAGCGAGCGAACCCGGCTGAAAAATGAGAACACAGCAAAATACCACTCGACTAATTGTAATTTTTTTTCAGTTTTTGTTCCGGAAAACTTTGCCGATGAATGTTTGACATGCTGCTTTAAGCCTGCATTCACTGGGACACATATAAGCGTAACTCAGTCATATTTTATTGAAATCTTTAAAATATTTAATGCTTCATTTCTAAACATGAGTCATTCTTAAATTCATGAACAATCTCATTAAAGGCTTTTGATGTTTAGTTGATAACCGACGTCTCTTTATGTTCCCGTCTATTTTCTCAATTCTTGATAAATCTTATTCAGTTCTTGTTTTGTTAGAAGTTGTGTAGCTCATGCCCCAATACGGCTTACACTTGTAACTGGGCATTCATTGGAACCTCTGTCTAGCTGCATTTATGCCTAATTGACTCCTTAAGAGCATATATGTTGGCAATGTACTATTTTTTTGTTGTTTGAGCAAAAGTGTCCACTGTAAGGCTGTCTGGAGTATAATTTCTTATATGCAAACATTGGTAAATAAATTACAATAGTTAATTTGGTCATTGTTCAGAAAGGTCCTGCTTCATCCAGGAAGTCCAAAAATCATTGCTCATGCTCTAAATCAGGGATGTCAAAGTGAAATACATTAGAGGGCCAAAGAAACAAATTTTCTACAAGCCGAGGGCCGGACTGATTCAATGTTTCTTAAAACATATTAAAATGATTGCACGTAACCTATTGAACCAGGACCTAACACAGTATACTGTATTTTATTTAATGATTAAATGAACAATCCAACATTTTTGTATGGCTCTGTCACTAAT
>JABFEA020000117.1:958650-981028 GCA_019775915.2 Cyphomyrus plagiostoma
AGACAAAAACAAACTTCCTTCAAAGAAGAGTGAGTTCGTGGGCTACCGTTGCATTGTGGGGAATGGAGTATTGGTGCGTGCAAAACAGCAGCAGGCAGCTGTGGCCTGCGGGCCGGTTCTAATACTAATCAAATATCATCCTGGGGGCCATAGATAATTCATTCGCAGGCCGGATCTGGCCTGCGGGCCTTGACTTTGACACCTCTGCTCTAAATGGATGGCAAGTTATATTTATCAAAATATTGTTGCTTTTAAGCCTTGTTAGATATAGGACCAATTGAATAATTCTTTGGGGGGACAATATCGATGTAAATTTTATCATGTATTTTAATGATTGAATAAATAATGAAAGTATGTCACTTTGACATTGAATTCAAGGCTCTCTGTCCCACTAGGCTGAATATTGACCATTTTTAGAGCATGTCCACTGGTCCTACATTGTGGACACCAACCCTATAAATATGGTAATTAGGCTTCACATACAATTAGACCACCTTTATATTGGCAAGCTGCTTAATGTCAATATTAGAGGAAACAGCAAATATCAGACTCCTGCTATGTTTGATTTTGTCAGTTTATGATATGTAGCCTGAGAGACAGGCAGATGATCACCAGTAAAGACAGGACCAAGTACAGGGAGAGGCTGAATGCAGATCCCAGTGACAGATAGGCAACAGAAGGATACAAGCTTCATTCAAGTATCATTCCTTGTCCCTTTACAGGCTTATAAATGTTTAACTCACAGTGATGGCTGCTTCATACACCTTTCTGCAAGTATCAGAAGGAAAAAGCCTGAGAAGAGACTGTTAGTCAGTGTGAAGTCACTGTCACCAGCAGCCAGAAAGCAACTGTGAAGGAAATGAACGATGTCGAGAAAGAAACATAGAGCAGGATATAGGGCTGTGGGGGTAAGGCCCCCGTTTAAGTGCTTCTTGCTTGCCTAATTTTTGCTTGTTTTTCTAGTCCTGAGTGACCACCGTTAATGAGCATGGTAACTGAAACTTCAACTATAGCTATGACTGAAAATTAATTAATATTGTTCTCATAGAGTTTTAATCTCTACTGGTGCTTGAAAGCACTCGAAGGCTACAAAAAGTAATTAAAGATTTCATTCAAAAGTGGGCAGATTTCTATTTCTGGTGTCCACTGCTGTGACATGATGTCCTGCAACGATCGTGAAAAGATTAAAAGATTTTGTTGTGCAAATTCCTGGGAAAAGTTTTGAGTGGAAATGGAGTAATATAGCCATTGAACATACCTTATTCCACCAAGGTTTGGTATAATTACAATGATTATAAATGAACTTTTTAGGAAAAGTCTCTACTAGTCCCTGTATCACATCATTTTAAATTTAGTCGGGTACAATTTCTGCTGATACATTATCAGGACAAATTTATAATCATTAAGGGTATTTTCCTGAATCAAATATTAAAATTAAAAATAGTGTCACATCAGAATACAATTTCTAGAACTGCTGCATTAAAATGTTAAATTAAGGATTAAATGAGACCACATAAAATTTTGTGTTGTTCAGATTTAAAGGAATACAATGATATATTATTTTATATTCATTTTAGAAATTTGTGACTTAAATGTATGTCAACTAGATGTATAAATAAGTAAAGAGGTACATGTAGAATATTGTTCGTAATGACAGCGTGGCATTGTGTGCTGTACCCGGGCATCCTCTGGGGGCAGTGTGGTGCCAGCCCCATCAGAGGGTAAAAACCCACAATTAATCTAGAAGATCCTACAAGGGGCCAGAGGGTGCCCTAATTCTCAGGGCGGGGGGTGGGGAGATCCGCTGTTTTATACCTTTTCCTTCGACATGGATGCATTCGGCAAACAGCTGTAAACGGCCGGAGACGCAGATTAAGCTTCATGAACTTGTCGACAGATTGATTGCTCTTGTTCTGGCTGATCTTGGCTGAGGCCCTCTGTGTTGCATTATTGTGTCAGTCTCACTAACAGGATGAAGCTGTATTTCAAGCGGGAAGTTTTTTTTGGGCCGGAGGAGCAGGTGAGGTTGTGGCATAAAGGGATGCCTTCTTTGGCTTGGTATCTGCTAGAGTGGCAGCACCTGGCCATCTGGAGCGTCTCAGTGATTAAGACATCATAAGCGGGTGATACTAGCGGAGGTGGGCAGCCAGAGGTAGCTGACTCAAGGCCACAAAGTGTTCTGGGATTCCCCAGCCTCAGAGTTTGTCCAAATTTAATTTCCTTCTCAGATTACTGGTAATATATATTTGTGTGACACCTTATGCTGTAGTCTTCACTGAACTGCAGAAAACACAGGAGGCTGTATACTCACCTCCACACCTCCAACTCCATCGAGCTAATCATCATCGTGTTAATCAGGAAGCACAAGCAATCAGCGTTTTTTTTATTTTTTGAAGAGAGGATCGTCCTGATGATACATGCAGACGTGCTGATTTTTCAGCAGACTTTCAGAAGCCATCTGCAGGTAAACAGACGCTCGTGCCTGTGGGTGCCGTGGTCAACCACAGGGTTGAGAGTGTGTCACCACATCCATAGGACTGAACATCCAGCCATTGAGTGTTGGCCTTGTTCTGAACTGCTCAGTCAGATCTCGTCTCATCTTACACCCATGGGGGGCAGATCAGGTCGGCTTCTCAGGTCACAAACTGACATTATCACCATTCCGCTTTGGTCTGCAATCTCAGTCTTCAGCCCTAGTCCCTCATTTTAAATGGCTATATTCTTTTCAGACTTTAGTAATCAGTGCTGGCAAACCCATTAGGCGACATTGGTAAAAGCCTAGGGAGCCGACATCTGAAGGGTGCCTACTTCTGATGGGACACCAACTTAACAAATTGCTTAGGTCACCATCTTGTAAGGGGTCATCGATTTAGCAAACTGTCTAGGGCACTATCATCTGAGGGGGTGCCGACTTAGTAAACCGCCTAGGGGGCCATCATCCGTGGGTGCACTGACTTAGCAAACGCCTAAGGAGCCATAATCTGAGGGGGTGCAGATTTAGCAAGCCGCCTAGGGAGCCATCTTCTGAGGGGGTGCTGACTTAGCAAGCTGCCTTGGGAGCCATCTTCTGATGGGGCACTGACTTAGTGAACCACCTAGGGTGCCATCATCTAAGGGGGCACCGACTTAGCAAGCCGCCTAGGGAGCCATCTTCTGAGGGGGTGCTGACTTAGCAACCCGCCTTGGGAGCCATCTTCTGAGGGGGTGCTGACTTAGCAAGCCGCCTTGGGAGCCATCTTCTGATGGGGCACTGACTTAGTGAACCACCTAGGGTGCCATCATATGAGGGGGTGCCAGCTTAGCAAGCCGCCTAGGGAGCCATCTTCTGAGGGGGTGCTGACTTAGCAAGCCGTCTTGGGAGCCATATTCTGATGGGGCACTGACTTAGTGAACCACCTAGGGTGCCATCATCTAAGGGGGCACCGACTTAGCAAGCCGCCTAGGGAGCCATCTTCTGAGAGGGTGCCGACTTAGTGAACCACCTAGGGTGCCATCATATGAGAGGGTGCTGACTTAGCAAACCGCCTAGGGTGCCATCTAGGGTTAGTAACAAAAAAAATTCTCAGACAAGAGAGCCCAGTATCATTACTCCTAATGCTACTGGTAATAATAATCCTTATGGTAAAAACTGTTATTATAAGAAATAACAAATAACAAAGTTAAAATTTGAAAAAAAGAAGTGTCATTTGTGTGTGGTGTTTGGACACATACACACACATGCAGGGTTGGCCTTCAAAAATGTCTTCTCTACAAAGCCCTGAAATTTGGCAATGAGTGTTAGAGCTCAGATTTGCAGTGGCCTTTTGACCCTCGATGCATCCTTACCCGTAAGATCCCCTTTTTAATTCCAAAACCATAATTATTAGGGTTCAGCGCCCCAGATCTTTGCTGGCATTGCACAGAGTATCAGCACGTGAGCGTGAGCCGGCTCAGGACAGTGTGGGAGGGAAGCATTTGTGGTATGAAAGATGAGAGGTGGGACAGGAGAGAGAGAGAGAGAGAGAGAGAGAGAGAGAGGGAGGGAGGGCGTGAGTTGGCTACAAACTTGGCACCATGGCAGCCTGGCTACCAGAACTGTGTGGTGTGCTCATTCTACGTGACTGGTGAGCAGATGCCAGGTTTGCACAAAAGCTGGTGAAGAGAGGGAGGGGCAGTTGCATGGTGGGGGGTGATTAAGCACCCACTTCAGGGTGGGGGAAAGATGGTGCGGCCTCGGCGAAGGGTGTAGTCGTAGTAAAGGTCGCCAGGGAGGTCCTTGATTCACGGTCGAACATCAGGGCTGCTCTGCGGGGAACATGACTGACGGCAGCTCCCCCAGTCCCCTAGGTGCAGTACTTTCCTTACAATGGTACGGGACTCATACACTTTCCTTGAGGTTCACACCTATCTGTGCCAGAGGCTGCAGATGGCTGAGACTTCCTGCCTAAACCACATATGATGGATCATTTCATTTTTCCCTCGAGACTAAACTGCTCCGTCAACAACCTGATACAGCCAAAATAATACGCTTCATTTTTCTTTAATTGCGGCCTGCGATCCTGTCCAAGTTGTCCCCGGCCTCGTCCTCTGTTTCCTGGGATAGTCTCCAGCCCTTCTGTGACCCTGTATTGGTTAAGCAGTTTAAAGATGGATGGATGTCACTATATAAACATATTCGCCACATATGGCAACAGCCATTGAAGGATGGTGCAGATCCGTAGCCCTGATGGGATACGGCAAAGCGATAAATATTTTTTACTCCAGCTCTACAAATCAGAAAATTTTTCTCTGGTAAATGTCTATTATATAATTTTAATACTAATAATTATAAAGAATAACAGGGATGCCTCATCACAGAAGTAGGGCCTTACTATGCCACTTGACTGCAAGACGGTCATCCCAAAATGGAGGCAGCTGCACAGTGCCGGGATGCAGACGCCGAGCTGCAGTGCAGCCTTCTGGTCCATGCAGGCGCCACATATCAAGCAGCATCATCTTCCTGCTCGTAAATGGCAAAGAATGGAGGCCTAGAAGAGTCTCTCCACTGTGTGCCATTTAAAGAGCTTTCTGCCTCATTGGGTGCACCCATCATTTCGGCAATCAGTTCTATTTGCATTAATTTAGACTCCCCACATTCAAATGTAATTTCCTCAGAGTTTCTGCCACATCACTTTTTCCATAAACATGCAGAAGGACCCACAGGTGATATTTTAGGGGTTTCTGTGTGCCACCCACTCTCAGAGGGGGGATGTCATTCCCTCGGCGGTGTCCCTCCACCGTGTAGGAGCATTGGGAACCCATGTTCCCATTCAATCCCCTCTCTTTGGACAAGTGATCACCACAGACCATGTGCTCCAGTTGCGTGTACAGGGGCGGGCCTACAAGGGCACTGGCCCCAGCTGAATTCTGATTGGTATCCAGAGACCATGTGCTCCAGGTGCGTGTACAGGGGCGGACCTACAAGGGCACTGGCCCCAGCTGAATTCTGATTGGTATCCAGAGACCATGTGCTCCAGGTGCGTGTACAGGGGCGGACCTACAAGGGCACTGGCCCCAGCTGAATTCTGATTGGTATCCAGAGTGCCGCCTTCCCTTTCACTCACCAATTCAAACCACTTCACTGGGCAATGATAAGATGGGCCCCTCCGTATAAATTATGGCCCCTATTATGCCCGCCATCTTAAAAACATCCTAGAATTTTCCCCGATGTGCCCCCATCTCCTCAGCAATGAGATGGTAGGTGAGGAGGGACTCGCATAGCCCCATGGGCTCAGGTCGTGCTCAAATCATGATTTCCCATGGCCCACCCAGATAGCGCGTGATCTTCTCAGCTGGCATAATGTTGGACAAAGGATCTCGAGCTCCACCACGAGGCCCCCAGCACCGTGTATCAGTAAGAAGAAGCAGCAATATGGCTTCCTGGAAGTGCAATATACCACAAGCACACAGGTTACTCTAATGCCTCCTAACCGCAGCATTGCCATTACCATGTCTAATTGGCTTTCGATTTCAGTGGGGTCCTACTGTAAAGTGCCTAAATAAAACTGGATTGCTTTGATTATAGCTGGTGTGTTGCATATGTGAACTGTAGCTATGCTGTACGTGAGCAGTTATTGAGGAACCAGCTTATGTCCTGCTACACAGCTGACATGTTCCCAAGCGACTTACAGTTTATATATATTTATATATTGGCATCTTTTTACCTGGACTGGTTCAGTGCCCCACTGCTGGGGCTTCTGTGTCCTTATCCGGTGGGCTACTGGGCTCAGACACACGGGAAAAGTGGTTCTGCGTTATTTTGAAAACCCTCGTGTTGTGTGGCTGTCCTGGACATGGACACAAGCTGGTTTGCGAGATGTGAAGCTTTCTCTGTTTCTGCAGCTGGCTGGCTGCTAGGCATGGCCGGACCTTTCACACAAGACTGTCCTCGACGGCCTCGCACAGACGTCATATTAAAGCCATAACACACGCCGCTATCTGCTTATTTCGTGGTGTGATAATTGGTGTTTTCCCTCAGAGGACACATCTTAGTTCTCTTGTAAGTGTACGACCCTGAATATTCGGCTCTGAGATGTACACACACTGAAATGAATTTTCACATATTTTCTTAAAAATATATAAAATAAAACTTTAAAACCCCAATATTTTTAATTCCATTTGTAATCAAAATTTCAGTTTAATGCCGGGGATTGAAAGTTGGAGATTTCAAAGACACAGAGGATGGAGACAGGTGACCAAGTCAAAGGGGAATCTGGGTAATGTATGCCCGTCCATCACCCAAAGGGGAATCTGGGTAATGTATGCCCGTCCATCACCCAAAGAGGAATCTGGGTAATGTATGCCCGTCCATCACCTAGCTGCCAGCTTTCCACTGTCGTAGAATATAAAAACACCGCTTTCATGACTCCGGACTCCGGGACACACACCCTTGGGAGATCTTACTGCTCTGTACTGCTGTGCATATGCCTCAGAAAAAGCTCTGGGTGTTTTTTAGCTGTTGCAGCTTGAAGAATAAAACAGCTTTAAAAAAATAGGAATTGAGAATCACTGAATGAATGGTCAGCATATAAAATATAATATTTTAGAAATGTATATAATCAATAGTCTTAGGGCAGAAAAGGATGACGTCTTCAAGCAACCTCATCTCAAGATGCCTTGAAAAAAGTGAGACTTCTCCAAGATATTGCACTGAGTTTACTTTTAAGATGCAAACCTTCTGTGAGGTGTGACATTTTATCTTGGACAGAAATGCAACAGAAATGAGAGAAATCAAATGCAATTCTTCCTTACCTCTAGGCAGGCCTTGGGCTGAGAGACCAGAAAAGCCAAGATGATGACCTGGAACTAACATGGGAGGGCGGGGGTGGGGGGGCTAGTGAGAAGGGAGCCTTGGGGGCTGAATTTCTCTGCTAATTCCCATTGGGCCTTTTCCCTGACTGAGCAAGCAGGGGCACAGTCTGCTGGAGCCTGGTGACTCACGCCGGTAACTACGGCTACACTGAACCATTCAGCTATGTGCATCCTACCAGATGATCAGCTGTTTGTGTCCCAGGTTCTGTCAGGCAAGTTCATCAGTGTTCACAGAAACACCCCCTAGAGAAAGGTCGCTTTTGCTGTGCTATGTCTGGAAGGGGAGTGCTCCTCAGGGGGAGGTCGTATAAATTTCCACAATCCTGTCTGCAAAGGTAACGCTATCGTGCGGAGTCAGGCCTGAGAACTATAAAAAAAGAAAATACATCGCAGGATAAATCCATTTTGATTGTGTTTGTGTTGTGCTTTCGTTGTGGTTTTTTATTACGGTTAGGATTGCTCCAACCATCTTTTTAATTTTATGGACACCGCGGGAGAAGAAACCGACGTTTTTTAGGTTACTGCCGGATGTCAGCAGGGCCTTGTTGTGACAGAGGATGCTCTCTTTAACACAATATGCCAGGATGTGACGAACAGGAGGAAGGAGACAGGAGGGGAGCTGGGGGTGTCCGGCCAAGAAGAGCAGAGATAAGATCAAATTCCTTAAAATGAAAAGAGTGTGGCGGGGAGCAGCATCCGCTAGCACAGGATATCCAGGACTAGGTGATGAAACGGACCTACAGGAATAAAGGGGACCACCGTCGGGCTCCTCCATGGCCAGACAAGTGGGACTTAAATCAATCTCAGCTTCCACTTGAACCCAGACAGTCTGTCTGTAAATTGAGTTTCGCTGTGGGGGTAGATTGGCAGTATTGGATGGGAGATGGCCGGGATGGTCACCTCTTATTTAGTCATTTGTTCTCTTAGCTGAGGAGATGTGGTCAATCATCTCTTTACCTCCATCGGTTGCTCCGTATTCAGGCTGTGCCTACTGCCATCCCAAAAGGACCTGGCACTCAAATCCCAAGAATCCTAAAGCTTTCCTTCCTAGACAAAGTGGGCGAGGGAGGCGACCACCCAAAATGGAACAACAGCTGTGCATGCGGGGGTCACTAAAAGCCATGAAATCCTAGGGATTCGGAGCAATCATCTGGCACGTCGGAGAGAGAATGTCAGGGAAATAATCAGAGATCAAATACACACCTCAAGTTTAATCTCCATCAGACACCAATCCAATAGTGACCTTGTCTTGAGGACAGACGACTTCTGAACATATCCCCCACCCCACCGGTATTTCAAAATCGATATGGATTAACACTGCCACCTTTCAGGGCCTCCTTTTCACGCTCGACACAATTATAATGGGATATAATAATGATCAATGAGAAAGGTAGGGTATCGATATACTCGATACAAACACCATCAGTGCTAAATAAGGTCTGGGAGAAAGAGCTGTCACAAGTGCAGTTACAGAGTCTTGGGGCCTCACAGGAGATCTCTGCAGCTCAACTGCAAGTAGGTGACCCAGCAGAAGCTGCAGAGAGAAGCCTGTCTTAACACCAATGCCCGTAAACGCTACGGCCCTGGTTTCTCTTAGCGAGCAGCTCGATTTTTGGGCCCGAAAATCCGGAACGGAGGAAATTCACTTTAAGGGTTTCGTGTCTGGAGATATAGAGAGCTTCCGGACCGCATGCCATGAATGTGAGAGCGTTTACGGCAGAGCAGCCGTGTTTCGCCCGCGGAGCAGCGCAGTGTCCCGGTTTTGAAATGTTGCTCCACGGGAAAACATGCTCAGACTTGCAAACAGGCGCTGGAACAGGCAGCTGTGAGACTCATGAATTATCCTGCAGGCCGGTTCCCATGGCCCCCCTCCATCAATCACAATGAAAAGCTGTACCCCTAACCCCCTTTTTTTCCCCCGGTAAACAATTTTCTTGTGCTAAGTAAATGGAGGCTGAGAAAAGAGAGAAAGAAAAAAGAACAGGGAAAGATGCTGGCGGAAACAAAGATTCAACCCAATTATCCCAGGCAAGGGCGGTACCTCTGTCTGATTTTGCATTTTTCTCTGAATGCACTGTCTGTTTTTCCGCCAGAGAGCCAGTGCCCTTCACCTCTGCCCTCCTCCCAGAATGCAACTCTCTTCTCACATGGCAGATTCACTTCATATGCTATCGTACTGTCTCTCATTCTGTCAACCAAATCAAAAGCTTTTTTAGGCACTGTAATCCATGTGGCCACGTTCATTCAATGTTATTTAAGGGCCAGTTTGGGCACCCCGATCAAAAACCTTGTTAGTGGGTTAGTCTGAACGGGGGCCTCATATACCTGTCAGCTCAGCGAACGTGACCGATAGCCTGGCCTGCTGCAAACATGCCCTTAATGGGAGTTCAATATTACATCCAGAATGCCAATCAAAGCACATAATGAACCCAGGTCTCTGAGGTTCCGTCCCTCTGAGTTTCCTTCACGTGCTACCAAAGGGAGAAGCGGAAAGTTATTTTTAAAGCAGCCCAGGCCTCAGGCACGCCAGCAGGGGGTTCTAATAAGATATATCGATTTCCACACTTCGTCAAATGGCCCGCGATTGCTTGGCAGCACCGGTTGAGCCGTGTTTCTGTAACTGCCGGCAGTAACGCATGGTGTTCGCTTTATGCCCCCCCCCCCACCTCCACCTGCATGCCACTCAACTGTGGAGTCAGTGGCAGATGCCCAGCAGCTGGGGGAGGCTCCTCAAAGCTGCTCGACGCAGTGCATCGACAGAATCAGCCATGCATGTGGCACTACACGAGTGGGTGTGTCTCACCGCCCATCCCTGGTTAGCGCTATGACATCACTGCTTCACTGTGGTGACACCGAGAGGTTTCTTCCCCTGCTAAAACGCTGTGTTGTTAGGGTGTATGTTGGGGTGTCATGGACTGGTGGAGGGCATAGATGGTTCTGTGGGTACGGGTGAGTCCCGCTGCGTGGTACCGGTACTGAGACAGTGCAAGCCAAGAGAAGAATAACAGTGAAGACGCAGGCAGGCCGCGTTTGTGAAACGCGGTTTTGTCTTCTGACCTCGCTGCTGCTCATCTAGCCCTTCGGTACAGTCTGTGATTTGTCCCGGGAGAATGTAGGCACACTGAAGAATGTGGCATTGTTCAAGAAGGGGGGGGGGGGGGGTGCAAAAAACAATGATGGCTCCACCTGCTTTGGTCCACGCCATGGAGGCTGAGTGTCCTCTCTGGCTGATGATAACGCGCCCGCCCCATTCTGCACAGATAAGCCCACCGTTGTCCTGACGTCGGCACGCAGATACATGGCACGATTGTTCCCGTGGAGGGGAATGTTGTGGGTGGCACGGTCCTGGAGGTGTAGCGCACAGAATCTGACTTTTCCGTGGAGACACATACTTGTTCCTGACCTCTACAAAATGAACCACAGTTTGCCCAGGAGCGTGCAACAATGGCCGGACAGTGTTCGTGCAGAAAAACACACCCCGTAAATGTTAACAGTGCATTAGCATAAATTGCATGGAGAGAAGTGTGTCTTTGTCCTGCAAACCACGTGAGAAATTTCCAGAAGGCGGTTAAGACATCACAGCGATTTGCTACGAATCGTTACGTATGTATAGATAGTATAGAAGAATGACATGTGCGTCCCCAAACTCACCATGTACACACATGGACAGGCTCCCTCTCTGCTCTTTATGCAAACATTTACCCCATTGTGCCCCAGTGGAGAATAGCGGGGTTGTTCTTGGTGAAAATGAGTGCAGTGCACAAGGCTGGGAGGGAGCACCCCATAAGCAGGCGATTGTCCGTAAGGAGAGGGAGGCTGAGTTTGTCTCTCTGTCCTGGTCCCACTGGTGGACTGGTACCAACTGGGCTGATCCAGGGCATGAGGCAGTAGGAGAACATGGATGCGTCTAGAGCAAGGTGCTGTTTGACCCTGATCCGGTCTGGGCCACTGTGGGCCCATCTCTCATGTCCCGCCATGTCTCCTACAGTGAGGGTGTGTGTATACGTGTGGGGGGAGCTTTCTCCTGGGAGCATGACGGGTCGAATGTGTGGCTCAGTGTCTGTGTCTAAAGGAGAGCAGGGTGGGATATATGAAAAAAAAGCATTCTAATGTATATGTTTTCATATATATACAAATAACAAATAAAAGTATTATTTTAGTGGGTCTCTATTAAAATATCTACAGTGGCTGCAGTGCCAGATCACCTAGATTTCATGAAGAACATCAGGCAGGGTGGGGGTTTGAGACTCCGGCTCGTGACCCGAAGGACACTGATATCCCATGAGCCTCTTCTTCAGTATCTCTGAGCGAGACGCATGAACCGTAAGACTTGCAGCCATTAAAACACCACTTTTGATAGAAGTGCTGCACGGGTCGAGGTACATGACACTATTTCTCACTTTAAGCAGTTATTATATAATTTTTTAATATGCATCTCTCCTCGTCCACCCTGACAATAAGACGCATGTTCCAAATTAAATCCGCCATCCTTGGGTGTGATGGTAATGAAAGGTTTCGCGATTCTGCATATTTAGGAACAAATTGCCCCACGTGTTACACGCGCTGCTATTTTTTCAGTTAATTGTGCCACTTTTCTCATGGTACAGTAGTTTAATTTAGGCAGTCTGATTGATTTCGGTGTAGCGCGGACTCCCAAATCCCCACCCTCCGCTCCTGTCTGACGAGTGGAGCAAACAGGGCGAGGCGCAGAGACACAGCAGCCCTCTCTTTCTGCAGCCGTTCACACCCCCTCCTCGTATCTCCTAATGGCCCGGAAAGGTGTTAATGTGTTTTTTCAGTTAATTAACCAGTTCAATTATGGACGCCGAGTCCTGACGGGGGGGGGGGAGCTTTGTCCTTCGGCAAGAGGGAGCCACAGTGCTCTGTCGCATGGCACCATCCGCACCATCTTCCTGCAGCAATAAACAAAGTGATCAACAAAAAACACCTGTCATCCTGGGGTCTAAAAGGTCAGATGGCAACCCCTGCAAGATGTTAGCTAAAATGCAAAGAGGAGGCCTTGTCCTCCATCTGGGTAACACGGAGCTTCATCTTAACTTGTGCCTGATCCAGGAGAAGGTCCATGCTGGGCGGCTAAGGAGCGTCTGTGTGTGGCCCCCGGCAGTCAGCAACTCCTAATATGCATGAGTGAGTTCAGACATGTATCACCCCCCCCACACAGACACAGACACAGACACACACATACACACGTACACACACACACACACACAGACACAGACACACACAGACACAGACACACACACACACAGACACACACACACACACACACAAATACACACACACATACACGCACACACACACACAGACACACACACACAGACACACACACACACACACACACACACAGCATTCTGACCAGCCCGACCCAGGCTCGATAAACAGGACTTCTGACGATTGCTGTTCTCCTTCATATCATTGCCAGGCATTATGGCTAAACAGCAGATCTGCGTGGCTAAATCTAAAAACAAGCGTGGCACTGCATTGGGCGAAGTTTGGTTGCTTTTGATTCTCAGAAAGAAAAGGGAGTTTGATTAATTTTCAAGGCCCCCGCATTCATTAATTCTGTAGCTACAGGGAGACCTGGGTTTGTGTGTTCCAGACTTGAGTGTTTGCAAATGAGTATGTTATATTTTTCTGTTTGTAATTTCCTTATGAAATCTGAATTAATTATGAATCTCTATGGAGGGCAATTTTTTTGCAATATTAGCAGGTAAATTGTTTTTTTTTTCTTCAGTACAAAAAGTGCAACTGTGTCGTTCATCATTCTCCGTCTCCCTTCACATTCTCTAACTTGTGTTTTTGCTTCTACGACTCAGTTTTCCCTCCCCTCTCCATCCTTTCCTCAAGATTTGCCACAGCTTTGTAGAGTTTTATTTGATTGTTTTTGCCTGGTTTCTGTAGCTGTTTTTTAATGACATTTTAGCACTTTTCTTTGCACTAATTCAACCCTGTAAAAAGAAAAACCTAGATAATGCCTTCATTTCTATTTACATAGTCCATGAGTGTCATATTCCCATTCACATTCATAAGGCAGAAATTGATGTCAACCCTGCCTACAGGAAGAGTTTATTCATGTTGCCCGCTATCTGATTTCTTCTCAGATTGGTGTTGATCGATCGCAGGTCTTCATACAGGGACGACGCTCTCCCTGACAGCCACTTGCGGACGGATCAGAATTCCATCACTATAAATAGAGAGTGACTGCAAAGAAAAGCTGAGAGATTCTCATTTACTTTCTAGCTTTACTTATAGCCACAACTTGGTAGAAGTTCTATCGGACGGAGGCGTAAGGCTGAGAGTTCACCCCTCTTACTGTGACTTCACTTTTGACCTGGCTGTTCCCAGCAGGCCACACGCCTGTGTTTACACACTGGGCTTCATGTGAAATTCCAGTTGTAGCTAAATTGAGTTGGGAGGTAGCTGTGGTATTTGTGAGGAGACATGTGAATGGTGTGCTGCATGATGCACCGCTACGAAAAAGGTGCAGACAGAGAGCTATCCTTTATATATCTCACAGTTCACTGGGATACTCACGCCAGGCCCTCAGCTAACACCTCGCTTACACATTGTTCCCGGCAGACCTTAAGTGGGCGGCGTGGAAGTGGAGCACATGCCTCAGGATGGAGGGCTTTTAAGCGAACACTCGGAAAGTAGAAATGGGTGGGCCTCCATTGATGGGCAGCTAGATATGACCCCTTCTTATCTATCCCGCTCAGTGCCCTGAGTGCCCCATGGGGGTCTAACCTCTGGTTCAAATGCGAAACCTCATTACTTCCCTTTTTGTAACCGGTGCTATAATTACTATATATCATTACCCATATTGCTGTGTGGCAGCAGGTTTATTTTCATATTTTCCCCACTGATAAAAATCCAAACGCTGCTGTTTATTCGACTGGCTGCTCGCGGCTCTATTTCCCCTGTGTTACGGTCTTCTGCGCTGATTGGAAGGCATTACCACTCGTGATTGAGCTGTTTGGCACCTGCGTGATCTTCTTCCACTTTCTCCTCTTTCAGCAGTTGTCGCTCTGTGTAACGTATTTAAAGACCGCTCAGTGCTACCCACAGCAGGCCTCAAACACGTCTCTACTACGGCATATTTAACCGGAGCCATTCAGGGTTAAGTACCCTGTCTCCGCACTTTTTCGAAGACGGATCGTGTGTTTTTCCGGGCCGTCTCCGTTGTTCTCTGATCCGTGGCAGCGGTTGCTCCTTCCTCCCCTGTTCCGCACTCCGGACTCTGCGCATGTGCTCGCCAGCAGCGTTGTGTAATTAATGAAGGTTTCTTTTAAATCGCGCATCCCTCAAACGGCTCAGACCCGGGGCGACGTCAGATTGCCAATTATAAAAAAAAAATAATTGCCAACACATCCTAATTCTTGTTAAGTCTGCTCTGTGGTCTAATGAAAACGTTGAGTCTTTTTTCTTTTACTTGTTTTTTTACAAGAAATAGGAGAAAGGTATAAATGCGCCAACCGTTCATTTGCATCTTCTGGTCAACACAAGCCATTTGTTTGCATCTTCGGGTCAATGCAAACCATTTGTTTGCTTCTTTTGATCAACACACCCTCACCACAACTTCTTCAAATGGGTTTAAAGCTTGAACAGACTGACGTAGAGAACTAAAATTAAAATAGGTTGTAGTGATCTGTAAGTTATCAAACCGAGCCGGTCACGGTCTGGTACCAGTTGGCCCCAAAGTCTCGCTTGGCCATTTCACACAAAGGGGACCTTCTCACCATAAGCTTGTCCTGCTGACTCTACGAAAAATGTGAGGAACAATCTGTAACAATCAACAAAGGAGGGCGTATAAAGCGACACTTGTACTTTGACTATGGTTGGGGGGAGCTGGAATGACTTTGTGACAGTTTTGCATCACAATGCCCCTCCCTCATTCTGCCACATGGGACATTTCCCTGTCCACATTTTTCCGGGGCATCGGAGATGTGGAGAGGTCTCAAGGTCGGTGCAGTTGCAGCCTGATTGACTTTGTTTCTGTGCTTCAGGGATGAAGTGGTGCGTTTGTCTTGAATGTGGGGGCAGCAGGTAGGCCAGAGTATAAGGAGTGAGGGATGTGGCTGAAAATGTGCTGCCCTAAGGAGAGAGCCTGATGTGAGGGATAGTTGTAGTTATGTGTAGGTGTATGGATCAACATCATAAAAAATGCAATGACAGCCAACCTCTGTCTCTGTTGTACCTGCAGCTGTTTACATTTGATCAGCTACCATGTCCTAAACTGTGCTGTATGCTCCTGCTGGGTTAGAACGGGTCTTGTTCAGTTTCCAGTTGGCCAACGTGGGAGTCCCTGCCAATATGCCCTTAAAAGAGCTTAACTGGGAGCCTGCACTTAGAGCTGATTTCATCCGGTGCATGTGATGAGGTATTCTAAGGCTCTGGATCCACGACCTTAAACGCGCGCTGAATCAGGCATAAGCCCCCCCCCCCCCCCATCACAGAGGGATCTGGGGTGCTGCTGTCATGGAACAGGGAGCAGCAATGACGCACAAACCCAAGGGGGGGGGTTAAGGCACCGGTCTGGGAGGCGGCCAATAGATGGGTCACATTCTGCTGCTTGCCACATCTCTGGAGAGGGGTCTGGTCCACGTGCACCGTGGCATGGCCTGCCTCTCCAAGCTCCGCGGACAGACGG
Source organism: Cyphomyrus plagiostoma (assembly GCA_019775915.2). Classification (NCBI taxonomy): domain Eukaryota; kingdom Metazoa; phylum Chordata; class Actinopteri; order Osteoglossiformes; family Mormyridae; genus Cyphomyrus; species Cyphomyrus plagiostoma. The sequence continues at coordinate 974,648 of JABFEA020000117.1, forward strand.
GCCTTGCAGGTCGCATCTTACATCTTAGCGGGCTGCAGACGTGCCTTCCACCAGCCCTTCAGGGAGCTAATTAAAACTCCATCTTGGGTAATCCGTGCTCGGGTTCATTCCGAAATCCTGTGTCACAAATGTGCTGCCCGAACACGGATTGTTTTTGCCTCAGTCACGGAATTGTGGCATTGGAAGTGCTGTCATAGGTTTGGGTTTAACTCCCTATTGGTACATGAATGGTCATCCTCCCTTCCTTGTGAATCAAACGGCACAACAAGAGCTGCTGCAAGGAATATATGGGCGAACCCTGGGTGTCAGGCGGCAAATGGTTCCCAGAAGCTTCCCCAAGGTACCAGAGCTATTTCAGCTCACATTCTTGCTAAAATCATTAAATAATAATCAACATTGCCTGAAAGCATGTGTCCTTGTTTCCCCCATTTGAGGAAACGGCTTCCTTTTCACGGTGTCTGGGTGTTTAAGCTGCGCCTGGCTAGTTTCTGTGCCCGAGCATGGAGGGTGCTTGGGCACAGCCCTCGTTAGGAGCCCTCGATGCTCATCTGAAGAGGCCTTCATTAGGAGCCTCGCTGTCGGCGATGATACAAGTGGGTGTTTGCTCATCACTGGAATGGGCTCTAATTGGCAGAGACCTTGACCCCCCAGATGAATCAAGGGACATGATCCAGCCTTAAACTTGAACCCGCGCTCCACCAGGGAAGCCATTGTGGACTGGGAGGATGATGAGTGGAACTGGTGTGAAAAGTCCACTGGCAGTCAACAAGTAGATGCAGAACTTTTTGGCCCCTCCTGTGATACATATCTCTGACCCTCAGCGACACGTGTACAGTGGCAATTATAGATTTGTAATTCCACAATTTGAGCCAACCATACTTTTGCTATCTATGCAGATACAACAATTTCATAAACAGCTAACAAAATGATGCCACCTCAATATCCCTCTCCATCTTTCTGATGCTTTTCACTTTCCCTCTGTATTCTTCCCTTTTCTTACTGCCCTCTCTCTTTCTCCACACTTCTCCTCTTTTCCCCCTCACCTTTTCTCACTGTAACCTCTTCCTCTTCATTCCTCTGATTCCCCAGTGCCCTGGGTAGATGTGCGTCTGTGTTAAACCACAGGATTAAATGCATGTGGCTTTCTCATGGCCTTTAGGAAATATATGATCCGAGTTAATATTCTAAATTGAGTAAGAAGCTTGTTGGGGCATGCTTCTGACCTACTGATCTCAGGTGCAGAAGGTGCGCTCCCACACAGATGATGTCCCTTAGAAACTGTTATAATATCTAGTGGGAAAAAAATTACCCAAAATCTGCCAGTGTAATCAAGAAGTAAATTCTTGCTGATGACCGTTCAATAGATCACACTCCGCTACTGTTCTGCCTCCACTGGCTTCAGCTTCTTTGATTAGCAGCCATCTGTTTCTAGTTTCGCTATGTGACAAGGGCAGCGAGACCTTGAGGTTGTCATGTGCGAAGAAGGTGAGGCAATGGCTGATGGTTACTATAACAAATTTAGGCCCCAGGATCCCTCCAGAGACAGCAGGACGACATTGACTATCACCATTAAGTTACAAGTGTTTGCATTTAGCACATGGAAGTTTTACTTACACAAAAATGTCCTTAGGGCAGAACAAAAAATTGGTAAGAGATAACCAATCAGATTGTAGAAGACGTTGGTCCAAGCAACAAGAAGAGGCAGAACATCAGAGATATCTATATGATTGGTCTGGCCTCTGGTAGTTTCTTGGACACACCTCCTATACAATCTCATTGGCTGTCTCTTGGAATCAATCATTTTTTGTTCTGTGTGAGTAAAACTCCAATGAGCCTACATTTACTCCCAATATGCCATTTGTAGTAGTGTGCCATGATAACTAAGACAGTAATGTAAAACATAAATTCATATGGACCAAACGTAAATTTAAAAATTAAGGAATAATGGATCAAGGTGAAGTAAAAGCCTTGAAAGTCCATGAACTAACTGGTCTATTCACCCTGCAGTCAAACCTGTGTCTGTAAAGGTGTACTCACGCTTGGCCTGGTTGCCTTGTACTGTGCCTGAGCAGGATTGCCCGCCTCCCCATTCCCCCACTGGTCTGCGTTCACGTTGCATACTAGCCCATGTATCCTTTCATCATCACCGTGTGACTTTTCTGTGTTGAAGAATACATAGGATGGAAAGCAATATTGCAGAGTAGAATGGAATTCATGATTGATGTCCTAACTTTGTGGCTTGTTTGAGGTTGTTTTGGGCCCAATGACACACAGATTTTTATTCAATCATACTACACCTGTAAGAAGACAATCCCACATTTTACCAGATATCTCAGAATTTTGTAGTGCAGACTAGTGTTACATGGGATACTGGGACTGAAAAAGTACTGTGGTACCGCAGTTTTGAATGCTGTTTCCTATTACATTTCTTTAGCATCAGTACTAATTACACTATTACAGATATCGCTAATGCTGATATTGCTAATGCTAACCACGGAATCAGAACCATGGACTCAATATATCTGAACCACTGCCAAAACTCAGTTCTACCCTATATCAGAATTGCATGCACCATACTATATCAAATACTAAAATGTTAGTGCTACATGTGAACTTTTTTTAGTTTGTTAGACAGATGAACGGACGAAAGCATAAGAAATTGCTGTAGTCTTTGTGGGCACTGATATTATCTGTAAAAAAATTATGTGATGTGTACAGAGTATCAGATCTGTTTCTTCCGTGTTTGGTCCGTGCATAGTGCACATAATCACATGCCGGTGTCCGTGTGTCATTCAAGTCATGTCTGTGTTCCATACTTGGATATGGTTAGCGAACCTGAATAACTGCTCTCTGGCCTACCTCATCAAGTAGGCCAGGGTACGATTAAGCATACTGTACCTAGGAAGGGTCCGGAGTGGCCACACTAGTCAAACAAACTGGACGAAATGGTGCCCAAAATGGTACAGATCAGCTAGTGTGAGTTCACCCCAAGTTCATCTCCTTCTGTTTACTCTCCTTCCTGATCTCATTCACTTTCTCTTTGCCCCACCCAGTCTCTTGTCTTTGTTCCAACCCACTCCTCTATCTCCACCATCTCAAAACTCTTCTCTTACTCTGGTAACCTCCCATCTTCTCCCATCCCTCCATCTCTCTCGCACCGCCTCTCTCCTATAACTGCTGCTGTGATCTTATACACCTGGTGTGCTATATTATCCAACACGTTTTGTGAGCCGCCTATAAATCTACCGCAGTATTAGCTATATATCTGACATGCTCTGTCTCGGTCTCAGGGGTGTGATGCTTCCTCTGAATGCCAGTGACGTCGTATGATTTACCCAGAACGGTGGCAGCACAGAATCTACACCCCAATTCTGGCCACTATCCAGGAAACCTGGACTCTTATGGGTTTTAATGACATGAAGGGCGATAAATGTCGGCTGCAGGAGTGCCAGGGAAACTCATGCGTGTCCCAAGCAAATGGGACCAACACACTGATACCCACGCAGTCTTCACTCCTACAGCCCTTAGCTCACCGATCGAAAACGGTATTCTATCATGAAAGCATGAGGCAGGCAGCCACAAGTCTCCGCATAACAGCGTCCAATGAGACTTTGCTTCAGTGCTGGGCCCTAGCCAGTCAAAACCTCACAGTTTCTACATTGGCTGAACATTGCCTGCACCCCAAGGTGGGGGTGGGGAACACTGGGTGACGGTGTCTGCAGGTGTTGGGGGGGGGGGGGTCATTGTTCTGTTAGCTGTTGATCCAGTTTGATGCTGTCCTAATAACAAGTTCCCTGAAGCAATAAGGAAGGGACAAAGTAAGCATCGGCACGTGTCTGTGGAACAGGCATCCCCACCAATGCCCTAAAGGTAAGTCCTGTTTGGGTTTAGTTTTAGGTCAGTCAGCTGTCATAGTGGGTATCTTAATGGAGAGGCTAATTCACCAGGGTTCTCTATAAGTGGAACGTGAGGAAAAATTTTTATCGTTCTCTTAACTTAGGAAGTTCTCTTCTCCCACAGAGAGCCCCAGGGGATCTTGGGTGTTTATGAGACCCAAGAAAGGGGTGAGGCAAAGGAGGACAGGGACACTTGAAACTGAAATCCAGAGCAGGGAAGTGGTCCCGTCCCTTGACAAAACTTGATAATTGTCCATTGGAGGTGGGAAGAATTGAGAAAGTGTTCTCTTTGAGTGTTCTATGGAGGCAGCATTTGAAGCTCCATAATTGGCCTTCACCAAAGGGAAGGAGGACACAGAGGTGATGCTTATAAGTACCATGTAAAGGGTCTTTTTGGAGGCCCAAGCGTTACACATGCTGTTATTAGCCCAGTGATGACACCTGCTGATGCTCTTTGATGTAAGCGGTGGGCAGGTCCATGTGAATTTGCTAGCGTTCTGTATCTAGTGAGCCTCATAATCGCGTTTCAAAAAGCTGGCCATGGTGGTACAATAATAATGCCTGCTTTGTCATATTGTCGCTGTAGAGGGGAAGTTTGCGTTTCCTCGAATGCACAAATTCCATCAGCGTCCAACTAAATGTTTTTGTTGTTTGTTTTCATTTTGAATGCCTGGTTATTTTATACAAAAAAGTTATTTGCCTTGAGAAAAATAATAAATCTTGCCATTAACAACATCAGTTATCAATGTCAATAAAAGAGAATGTAGTGTGGGAAAAACAAATTGCACAAGCTGGAAAAATTTGCTTTGGGAGGTTGTGGCGCCAGCTCATCATTGGTTATGCTTTTGTAATAATACCTGAAAATGATTTTTCTGGGGCTGTTTTGAGCGAAAGATGATGTGGAACAAAGAGTAATACAAGGAACTTAGAAATTCATCAGATTTTGCTTTTGCTGGGTTTCACTAAATCCAAACAATACCCCCATAAATATCAGTTATGCTCATACATCTTTCTCCTTTTCTTTATTTATCATCAAGAAAAGGAAAGACGAGAAGGAAGGCCTACAATCTATGAAGAAGTCCTCTGTGACTCAAAATGCCCGCTGCCTTTCTGCACCAGTTCAGCACAGCTAACTGAAAACTCCACAGAGGCAATCTGTGAATCCCATAGCCTGTTCAGTGCCAGTGCTGGAGCAGAGCTGGGTGGGGTTATGATTTTAAAAAGCATGTAACATGCTATCGTTAGCACAGGCTTGTTCAGTAAGTCTTGCTCTCTGTATCTCTCATAAATGTTGAACTACACACCTAAAGTGAGTATATTTGCCTTTAACACTGCTTGCGCACAATTTACCACATACAAAACATTTCTAAATACTTAAATCATCAGTATAAAGTATATTATTTTGTATTAAAATGTATTTCTGTTTATTATTTCCTTAACGGAATCAGCTCCATTGATCCACAACTTTGTGGGAATAACATTGTTATGTAACAAGAGCAAATCGTCCCCCAGACACTGATACGCTGCCGAGGCTCGATTTCCCTGCCGACGACGTTTCACTGTTCCAACAACTGTTAGAAAATGTCAGGAGCCCAGCGCTGGCTCACCGTCTAAATACCGCTTCTTGGGAATGTCGGCGCAGCCCAAAGCCTGTGCCATGAAGGCGCCGCAGAGATAACACAGTGAGACGTGGCTGGTGTGTCATTAGGCTAATCCTCATTAAACTCCCCATGGTTCCTGGGAGACTGTGGGGAGAGCTGTGATTGGAGGACACTGCCTAGGACTATGAACAGCTGGTGTAGACTGCCCCGCCCCTGGTTAGCTTTTCAACAAACAGTATTTGGCGGGGGTGGCACAAACTAATGGGCAACCCCGTGTTAATTGGCTTAACCTGGAATCCACCAAGCCATGCCTACCCTGTTGGGCACACAGCACTGAATGGGCGTATGATGGAAGTATGAGTCCTGTGACATCCGTACCTGTCACTCTGCCCTCCTCAATTTATGGATTAGTAAAGAAAGACGATTCTTCGTTGGACAGAAATCATCTCGAGACACAATGGCTAAACCATCCCTAGGAGGAGCCAAGTTCAGTTAAGTTCAGAGTAAAGCTTACACATGGTCACATGATGTGGGTCAGACTTTGGCGGATGGCTAAGGAAGAAGATTCCACTCAGTTTGAAATCAAAACCCCTGGTGTCATAGTGAGTGGGTTCATGCCCTGATTGGCTGTGGGCTGGGAGGTGGGCTGGGGTAGGGTGTTTCACAGGAATACCAGACTGGCGGGATTACTGGGGGAATGCATGGCAGCGGCCTCAGGGAGCCCATTCTCCCTGCTCCGCTGCACCTGTTGAGTCCTTCATTCAGGCAGTGGGGGGGGGGGGGGGGGGGTTTTTTGCCCCATTAAAATTACAAACTAATAAAAGGAGGGCGAAGCCAGTGGGGGGATTAAAAGTGCGAAAAGTTGCCCCAACCCCATGGCAAAG
>JABFEA020000117.1:983028-998225 GCA_019775915.2 Cyphomyrus plagiostoma
AAATTTCAGTTCCATCAAGAAACACACAGGATACACCGAAAGCGAAACGCACCCAGGTGGAGGCACTTGACAGACTCGCTGGGGATATTCTTCCTCAAGCTCAGCCCCGTCCATTTGAATACCTGCACAAATCTGACAGGCACACTGTCTACTAAATATTACATGCGAGACGACAAGTTAAATAGGATTACGGCTCCAGTACTTGGAGTAAATTACTCCAGTTGTTCCAGTTTACCCTGAAGATGCTATTAATCATTATTTAAAACAAATCCATCAAGTGGCAAGTGAACAAACAAATCTAAATGATAATAACAGAGGCTGACGGGAGCGGAGCGACGGAGGCCCAGCTCAGCAGAGCAGTAAACGCTGATGAATTTCAATTCATTCACTGTCAGTTTAATGCCCCAGCAGCACAGAGCCCCAGCTACAGTTAATGCAGACACTGAGAATGGTTCCAGTGTAGCATGGATACTCAGGTCTCAGAATCTCTGCACTGTTTTTGTCTCTGGCATGGAGGCATGCAGGAGAGCAGAGGCACAAAGTCCAGCCCTCGCTCTGCCGACACCTGGAAGCCCTAATGGTGCAGGTCCAGCCTGTTGGCGACCAGAAGCTCTGAGTCCTTGCACAGTGGACACTCAGGAGTTCTTTATACACTGGAGTACCGTGCCCCAGCTGTGCAGAGCTCTCGCCACCCGGCACAGCATCCTAGCAGCGCAGCGTCCTGACTGCATAGCGCCCATAAGTGAGGAGTCTCAGTAGCTGAAGGCCCGAAAACCATGTAACACCCAGGAGTCCCAGCTTGGGGTGTGGTAATACATGATGTCATATCTCCTTCATAATGGAGTCATTGAGTCAGCTGGGAACAGGGTGTTCAGTTGAAGAGCCAGTCTTAGTCATTTTGATTGTCAAAGCCTTGTCATCTTACTCCTGAAAGGTGAAGTATGCTGAGCTCTCTACCACACCTGTTTCTGTCGACAGTCATAATCAACCTAAAATGAATCCACGGAAATGCAGTACTGAGGGACATGTGACCCACACAGGCTGTACCCGGCCGCAGTCGCCTGCTTACTCCTGACGTGATGAACAGTGGCTGCATTGATTTGTAATTCTGACAAATCTCATTATACAGTTAGAAAATGCGTGAGTTCAATTTGGCAGCGTCGGATCAAAGTCTGCAGCCAATGTGACCCTTGGGATTCCATGTGATCTTGAGAGGATGTTCCTGACAAAAGAGGCCTCAAAGCAGTCCCCCTCACTCCATTTATCTATCCACTGTGCTCCTACATTACAGTATACTGTACAACACAGGGCTTACATCTACCTCATGCCATGATCTGTAGAGACATGGCTCAAAATACAGATTTATATGAGATCCCATGACCTATTTCTTTGGAACTTGTCAGATGAAGCTGAACGATTCGCACCAAGAGTCTGGCGGAAAGGTCTAGGTCCACTGTTTACAACACGGATACAGCGTGGTTACATTGTGGACAGCGCTCCGCTCTCTGCCAGCCCCTTTTACTGGAGCAGTAATGAAATGCAGACTGTCCTCGCAGGGCTCTGTTAATTACTTCTCTATTTATTTAGCGGATCTGTTGGCGGGGGCTGTCCTCTACCAGCGGATTGTCTGACTCCCCTGTTAAATAGCCCACATTCCGATCCTCTGATGCGGAAACTAACAAGAGTTCCGCTTTCATCTCAACTGCGCATCAAATTAGCACCCAACAGATTTCTGATATAAAGAAGCTGCTTTACCAAAAAAAGGAAAAGAAAAAACGACATCAATAAATAAATAACCTGGATAGGGAGCGACTGTGATGGACGTGCAACAGGGTGGTTTCCCTGAGCGAGAGTGTTCTTGAGCCTGACCTAAATTCTGCTGCAGTTTTAATCTAATAACATCCAACAACATAAAACCACGAGGATGGCAACCACATCCATGTTAAACTGATTTTACGTCAGTTTTATTGTAGATGTTACTGTTGCTGATCGACCACATCCTTCCACGGGAATGTTCTTGACACCAGCGACACAAGGCAAGGCGTGTCTCAAGCTGTCAGTATCTGGAAAGTCTATTTGGGGGATTCTGCCTGTGGTCTTGGGGCTCCCAAGCAACACGTTGCTTGGAGCCCAGAAAAACATAAAAAAGAAGAACTATTCAAAGAAGAGCTCGCATTGTTCATTGATAACATCAAAAAGCCTTATGATGTACTTTAATCTAACAAGGAATAAATTAAAAATGATCTACCACCACTAATCTGCCACATAATATCAAATACCCTCGACAGATAGGGTCAGCACACTGTTGCTTTTGTTTACTCAACCAACTGATTCTGGTCCCTGAAGAAATGCTATATCGATATATTCCCTATTCACTGGGGCGACTGATTTTGCTGAACTGCCCCAAACTGTATGTTACTTTGATACTTACCTGCATGAAGCATCAACACACAAAACTATAAAAGGTATCTGTTGCAATGGTGAGGGAGCCGGGTGATTAACAGCAGCAATAATCAGGAGAGGGTGTTGGTGACTCTGCAGGACCACAAGGCTGAGTTACTCTGGTCTGGGGGTCCGTTGCCATAGAGAGGGCTCAGCCTTAGGCCCCCCTGAACCAAAGTGGTTTACCCGGCCAGATCTGGTTTCATAAGTTTATAGGCTGCTTTTATTTTGGGCTCTGCGGCATATGGGTCAGGGTGCTGTCTCTGTGAGAGCTGGACGGAGTGAGAAATAGATGGATTGAGAAGATGAGCGAGCGAGAGAGAGAGAGAGAGGAAGAGAGAGAGGAAGAGAGAGAGAGAGCGAGAGAGAGATGGGGGTGTGCTTTCTTTGCCTGGTTTCGGAGTCTGAGTGTGCAGGCATGCATTCATTAACGTAATTCCTCCTCTTTCAACAAGAGCACCGTCACAGAGCCCAGGAGACAGGGTCCCATAAAAACAGACCCTACGCAGCAGTACCTTCAGCTAGGGGCTGGACGGAGGGCTCCCAGCAAACCGCGTCCAAGCCCATCTGCATGACAATGGCCCCCAGTGGCCACAAAGGGATGAAAAGGTGCTGGGGAAGCCGGGGACAAGCCCTTCCTGTTCTCGGGGGCCGTTTATTTCAGCGTTTTGTGGCCAGCTTTGCACATTCTTCCCTGCTTTGTCGGGCATGTTTTCAAGCATTGCCTTTTTAGTTTCACCTTAATGGGAAACGAGTGAAAAGGGACATCAAACAGAAGGGAGCGACTGTTTCCACGATATCCGTAGCCATACAGGCTCCTAAGTAAGTAGTAGCAAGATTGCTAAGACCTGGACCAATTAAATCAAACATATACTTCAGAAGAATATGCTCCAGTAACTAAATTTGGCTTTATCAGTAATTTTTTCATGTAAAGTAACTATGTCATATTTAACTATGTCCATTTAAGAGGAATTGTAAAGCTACATGTATCTATACAATTTTTCCTCAGAGTGACGATAACTCCTTTTCTCTGTTTATCAGCCATGCAGATACATTTATATATTTCATAGATAACAAGACTTTAATGACAGTATATTGACAATGATGATAACTCATCAATGTAACTCAAATGTAATCACTCCTCCTGTGAAATAGAGCTTCTTTACCAAAATATCCACATTACTAAGGAGATTTTTTCCGTCGAATAAACCAGTTCATCTTGGTCAACAGCATTGAACTGTACGCCCGCAAGGAACACGCAAAAGCTTCACTTTGCCGCAAGTCCCGCCATTGCACCTCGTAAAATCGAAATGTTGACAGTGTGCCTCTTTCCCAAAGCACTAATCATACACTGTAATTTCATTCATTCATTCATTCATTCATGCATTCACTCATTTTACAGCAAAAGAATGTCAATGTCATGCAGAAATTTCACACAAGCCACTTATAACGCAGTTAAAGATCACATTTCATAAAAGGGATTCTAATCGATCTAAAATAAAGATTAATTGGTTAGGAAACCATACAACATTGATCATTTATTACGACAGATTATTAATTACAGTGGTTATTTCTCATTAAGGGGGATAGTCACCTAAAACCTTGGAAAAAAAAATCTAATTTTCTTTTATGTAAAAAAAATCTTGAGATATACATAGAATTATTTTGTGGTTATGCATCTACTCCATGGGGTAAAGGTGAAAGCTGCACTAGAGAGGGTAAAAAAGAAAAGCTAATCAGTTGTCTATACTAAGAGATCTCACTCCTTATGTACACAAGCCTTCCACATCACCTGTCTGGTACTTAACTTTTCCTACTGCTGAAAATGCAGACTTAACTGCATTGACTTAACATACAGTATCTTGAAGTTGTTTACCCACAGTGCCACACAAATGTGCTTATATTTAACGGCACGGCAATCTTAATGTCTCATAGCTAATTCCAGTATTGTTCCCCTGCTCTCACGTTCATAATAAACAATCTTAGAGTCCTCCCAGTAGACCTCCAAAACAAACACACATAAAACCATAAATATCAGAGAATTGTGAAATCTCTGAACTACAGAAGCATAATGGACTACCTGGCATATGTAGGTCCCATAGTACGCTGTTGAGATTATCCTCCTAAACACTTACACAAACACATAAAAGCCCAGCAAACAACAACAGCATAATCTCCTATCAATCCATGACGCCTTCATGCTGCTAAACCTGCTCCTGCACTCAGAAATAGCAGTATCAGTTTGTGCCTTTGCTTGCCACTGGGGCTGTACCTTACAATTCTGTACCTTTTAAGGTACAGAAATGGATTCCCCAAGGTACAAACAACATTAATATACCCGCAATGGTGCAAGAATGTTCTTCATAGTCCATTTATGTACTTAAAAGATACAATTACCTATAGCTAGGGGAAATCTGGCAGACCCTTAATTGAGGGTACAGTCTCAGTGACCAGCGAGGGTACAATTGGTACCCTTTTTTCCGAGAGTGTGATGACCTCAAATTTGCACCTGAATTGGGTAAAAGGATGTGTTTTCCTCATTAAGGACCACTAATGTGACAAGTGACACAGGCTCTATAATATGAGCAGGGAGGAGGAGCTCTAGTGAGCGCTACTTGGGTAAAAGTGTATTTGACCACTTGGTCACTGCAATTTCTGTAAAGCATCCACCCCATTTTGCCATGAACCCGACTGCTCACGATACAGTTCCCATCTCTAAGAACATCCTGCGTCTGATGTTAGCCTAAGGGCTATCGATCGTGTATGGCCAGCTCAAGCCGGCTGTTGGTATAGCCTCCGGAGCTGTCCCACCTGGACTGATCCCTCTCCCACCTGTATGGTTTTGCTGCCAATACTCTCCGCTCGTCCCATCCTAATCCCTGCCACCCTAATGGCTCACTGTCACGGTGCCCCTCTGGCCATCTGTCTCTACTGACGGTCCACATTCATTTCAAAAACTGGAGCTAGGCTGAAAGGCCGGCACACTTCCCAGAGCCCCGCCTATGCTCCTCTGGGCCAACAAGCACAGAGCAGCCTGTCTCCTCACTTGCTGTTTCCCCTTCCTTCTTATATTTGTCCTGAGCCATTGAATTAGGTACCAGTCAGCTCTTGGGTGATGAAATCATTCATTTGCCTCATCCCGTTCTCACCACTTGCAGATCTTCTTAAGATGTTTACTGATTTGGGCCAAGAACCTGCGCTTTAATTTGCAATTATTTTGACTGATCTGATGGTACTCAATTAGAATGCTTCATTAGCTTAAAGTTTTCTTAAAACCATTAAGAACATTCAATACTCCTGGCTGCTGTTCACTATTCACTAAAGCTGTGGATGAATAAGCAAGAAGTCATAAAGCCAACAAAAAAGTATTATCCGAATTCATTCGCTGCGGTTGTCTCTGAACTCGGTCTGCCAGAAGACCGATTTCCACTTGCCACACCAGATGAAGCAACCCTCCGTAACTTCATGCATTATCAAATATCCCGGGAGTATTTTACTTAAAGTGACGTCTCATTTTCAAAGCAAGAACGAATAGAGACGAATCTCATTATAAACAATGCTAGAACGACGCGTAGACTTCTGTTAGAACTTTTATTATTGCGGATCTCTTTAACGAAAAAGTTTCGCTGTTTTTTAAGTGTTTTTTTAAGAAAGAAAAAAACGAAAGCATACAAAATTCTGATTGACGCCCCTACCACAGGTAACTCCCTCTACCGCGTATCAGCGGACTTTCAGCTCCGTGAGACGACATGTGTACAGACGTTTTTTTTTGAATATGTGAATGTGTGTGTCTGTGTGTGAGTGTGTATGCGTGCGTGCGCGTCCCTCCTCCCACACTCGGCTGCAGAGCTGTACAGATGATCATGTGCTTCGAGCCCAGGCGAAGCAAAGCGAGACAGTTGTTAGAGACCGAGAAGCCAGCTTTCATTGAAAAGCTCCGTTATCGAGAGCGAGAGATCCAGGAGATAGACATTTCCAGTACGCAGGCAGACAACACACACCGTAAGCCCTGGGGAACTCTAGGGGAAAAGGGACATTCAAAGGCCTTAAGACACACGGTGAGAAGAAGGAGAAGACAAATTTTATTGAAGAATAAAACATTAAAAACCTTGGGCACTCGGGAGTTTATTTTTCCTTCTGACAAACTTGTGGGATTATAAAAGGGCACATTTATTAAGAAGACACTACCTCTTTCCCCTTTTTCGTTTTCTTTTTCTTTATTGTTTTTTAATATCCGCTGACAAACGGAGGAACAGAATCGCAGCACTGTGCCTAAGAACTGATAGCTCTACTGGGAGGCAGAACGGCTCTGCGTTGGCTGGGGCAGACAGGACAGCGAGTGGGAGAGACCCGTCGCTCGCGTTTTTACTCTATTTTTATATTATATTTATTAATTTATACTACAAAGTATTTATTTTTTCCTTATTGATTTTATTTGGGGTTGCGTATTTTTTGGAATATGGTTGGGGAAATGGAAACGAAGGAGAAGCCGAAGCCGACCCCAGACTATCTCATGCAGCTCATGAACGACAAGAAACTGATGAGCAGTCTGCCCAACTTCTGCGGGATTTTCAACCACCTCGAGCGACTGCTCGACGAAGGTAAATTACGATCCGTGTGCGGGGAAATAAGGGGTGAGCACAGGAGATGCGATCGGGACAGAGCGGCATCACTAGCAGATTCACCGATGATTTTGAAACGTTTCTACTCTTTCCGTTTCGTGCAGACGTATGTGTATGTGACAGCTTCTGTTTAACCTATGTTTAGAGCGGTGATCGCTACGGACGCGTGACTACTTGAAAACAGTGGAAGCGGCCGTATACACCTTCGTTTAATTGGCAAAAATAAATAAATAGCAAGTTTCATGCCGTGCTAAATGTTCGTGCTGACGGCCAAAGCAATGCAGGGCACTAACGCAAGACCACACGACGAAAATGACCGTGGTTTCATTCGATAAACCATGTACCGAAAGGACAAATAACACGTCTCCCGAAATAGTTCACGCAGTGCCTACATATCTATTTTGAAAAGATTTCTTAGACTATGGCTAAAAGGGATGTTGTATAAACATAATCACGTATTAATTAAAATATTTATCTGCAAGTTAGCAAACAAATCTGATGCATATTTATCAAATACAATTAATAGTATTTCAGTGAGATAAAATGTAGCTAGCTCATGTCTTGGAAATATCGACTAGACAACGACTGAGGCGGATTTATAATGATCAACATTAAACAGAATATTAAGATAACGTGTAGAGATAATGTCAAACTTTTACGAAGAAAATCTTAATTACAGAAAGGGGCTAAATAAAATGTTAAATCAGTAATTTTAAAATGTTAATGCAGGTTTGATTGTTAGTGTTATGTATTTTTCTCTGTTTGGCTTAATAAGCTGATTAAATACCATTTTATGCACACGACGACAAGTTCGAAATTTATCTTATAAACGAACTGTCTGCTCGCATATACTGAAAATATCCTGTTAATTATGTTACGCAAAATATGTCCACTGCAGTCCCTGGGGGGCCTTTCTGGAACTGGCCTTCCGCACGCTGCTAAGGGTGGGTCTACCGGATAAAACTTGTGGATAAGAGATCTCTTGATGCAGAAATTTGGAAAGATCGATGGGGCGAAGCTGGACTGAGCACCAGGGGGCTCCCAACAGTTCATTCTAAACGCTTCTGCTTAAAGGGAACCGAGAATTGCACACGGCATCTCATTCTATTATTACTTTATTAAGCCAATCTCCCAATAAGCTGCGTAAAACTCGTGGTCTGTTGAGAGCAGTTAAAACCCCATTTTCTCGCTGTCAAATGCTGCCAATTTAGCAAACGACTTGGAAAGATGCCCCTCCCCTCCAAATCTTTTCACCCTTTGCTCCAAGAATAGCATTTAAGTTATTCTCATTCTGTCTTTGCCTCGGGGGGAAAAATGGCGTATTAGGGAATTATTTGAGCAAGCAATGGCCTTAGTAAGTGAATGGAAAGAAGTGGAAAGTAACAGCGGGCTATTCGAATGGGGAACAAGTCGGGAGTAACTGCGCAGGATTTTATCTTGTGGTTGTCACAGTAAAACCCCGCGGTGTGAGGGAATAAATCCCCCTCGCCACCACTCCGCCGGACGCTTATGTGTTACTGCTATTACGGTGTGAATGAATCATTTGCGTATGCCCTGGGGCTGCTTAAAGGGGAAGGGCGCTGTTGCTTGATACCAGTAAACAGGTAGGCCTATATGTATGCGGAATATTGTATATTTTTTACATTTACGTTTGACTGATTAAGACCTGAATTGCCCTTCATTATTATCGCCATGGGTCGCACTGACTTGTTAAAATATACACTGGGGCTTTGTGCTGAATGTTAAATATTTAGACAGCTATAAAGTCTGCTATAAAAAGTTATGACAAAAGGAGCTCCAGCTCTTGTTCTTGTGGTGGAGAGGCACTGAGTGCGCTGCAGGGGCCCACAGGACATTTAATTAATCTCCTTTTTGTGAATGCAGTTCAGCGGTAAAGCTGCTGCTCCATGCCCTGCTCCGTCGTGATGTCGTTTTGTCTGTTATATGAATCAGTGCTGTGGTGCTCTGAGGCATGAGACCAGGGACCATGTCAATGAATGGAGGAAGCTCCACACCAGGGCGGTGTCTAATCACGGGTGGCCTTGCTCGTGAGTTTCCGTCTGCCGTCTCAGACACCGGGCTTAATATACCACTTGTGCAGTGTGCAAGACGCCCTCTGATGACCTCGGCCGGCTTGCATGTGTCACATGCTCAGGGGTTGCAGGGATCCTTCCCAAAGGATACCTGATATTTGCGCACACACACACACACACACACACACACACACACACACACACACACACACACATGGGTGGTAAATGTGCAGTCTGAGTTGGTTTACTAAAAGCCCATGTCAGCATGTCCCAACACTGAGCACATGATCAACACAAGAGCAAAGGAAATCAGACACAGTTCTTTTGGCCTTTTCCAGAAATTACTTTTTGGGTGGTTGTTAGCTGCTGAATAAATTAATCTACAACAAAAGAGAATGAAGGGCTCTGCGGTCCTCGCCTGGCACCCTTATGAAAATAACTCGACAGAACTCGCATGTTTCACTTCTCCTTTGTCTGCTTCTCTGGGTTTCTGTGCTGTGCACTAGTCACACCAGGATTTGTAAGAATTATTCAGGTGAAAATGAGACAGTGTCATGAAGCCATTACACTGTTTTCAAATGTGATCACTCCTAAACAATCCCAGAGTCAGTGAAGTCAGAGAGAACAGGAAAACACACGTGTGTGTGCGTGTGAACGCAGCTCTTTAAGGTTTGCATGGGGGTGGTTTAAGGGGAATCTGTAAAAACACATGCCGTGTGTCACTGCTTATTGGCTGACGGAGACATATATTAGTGTTTTTTTGGCATTTCCTTTAGGGTTTAGCATGAAGCAGATTGACTACACGAGCTCTGACCAGTGCGCGTTCACCCAGCTTCCGTTATGTCCAGATTACAGAGCAGTTCAGACACAATGGTTTCACTTCCAGCACCCAGTCTGCCTGACTCCCGACTTTGAGCTCACATGTGGAACAACACAGAATGTTTTTCCAACTGAGCCCTGCACAATGAATGTCCCCCCAACCTATGTGGTTTGTGTTTCTGATTAGTTGTGTGTCCTGTAATGGTTTTCGTGGGTATGTAAGTGAGACTGAGCTTGCACCCAGATATGAAGTTAAAACACACGTTTCCTTTTTTCATTTTGCATAAAACATGGCATTCAGAGTTCATTCTCCGAAATGATTTAAAGTACAAGCCTGCCTTGTCGTGTCAGAATAAGGCATTTGTGATATGCATCCAATTCAAGGAAATGTATAGTGAAATGTGGTGCTATGAAGTGAACATCACATTTGGATGTGGAACATGGGTGGATCCCATTGGCCACTCAATGAGGAGAAGGCCATTTTAGGATGAACGGAAAAAGAGGCTAGTGCAGCTGAAGATTCAATCGCCTTTTTCCTCATAAGGCGTTCCATTTTTCTTTCTCTGTAATCCCAGGCCCATTTTAAATTACACACTGGCATTTCAGTCTTTGCTCTCTATATGTCGAGGACAGCACTACATTTACAGACGTGTTCTGGTATTCTCGTGTTGTATGCCTTAGCTTTAGAAAACATAACCCAAAAAAAGGCTTTACAGAATACAGATCCTGGCACTTTAATTGTACTGATAATACGGAAAAAGAAACTAAGATAGATTTAAGACAATGATTTAATTCATACCATTGCTCATATGAGTACTCGCTTAAGATGTAGTTCAAAGCAGTGGTGATATTTATCATCATCATACTCATTATTGTTATTATTCATATTTCATTGTAATCACTGCAGTTACTGTCTCCTGGAGAATGGTCAGTCTGCTTGAAAATGCCAAGCAGGCCTAGACATTTACTTAAAAATAGAAGTGAAAAATGTCTCAGGGTCCTGAGCTACAAAGCAATGGCATAAAGTGTGTAGTATGGATTTTATATTTTATTTCTTATAAACTTCTAAGAATAATTCATCTGCTTTGCCTCTAGCTTGCTATTATATTTGTGTTTTATCTCAGTTTAACAATAAAGTTCTGTCAGTGGTCTTATTATATTAATTAAAATGACGTATTTATGTTCTAACTAGTGTACGACCCTTCGATATACCGGTGAAGATCAGGTGCATCCTGTAAGGTGGAGCTGTACCCTGACCGACACCGGGAGGGATCGGCACGCGTCCCGAGTGTCACGCAGCCTGGTAACGGACGAACGGTGCGGCTCTGCCGAGCTCAGCGTTATTCGGCCGGACGCCGTAATGAAATATTGCCAACAGCTTCCTCGAAGGAGAGGCGTCCAATTTGCGTGTTGTTTTACACGCAGGGACTGTATTTTATGTCTTTTTTTGGGGGGCGGGGGCGGGGAACACGTGTCCACGGTATTATAAAGGCTCAGCGCCAGGTGAGTATCGAAAAAATGCTTAGTAAGGGTCACGGTAGGGAGGGGACCCCGTAAAACTGAGGGAGACGATGGTAACAACAATGACAAGCACCCGCTTGCTATAATATAAAATAAAGACATTATTTACACACGGGTAGATAAATAAGTTGATCTGCGTTAGGCGGGTCATTACCGACGGTCACTTAAGTTCTAATGACACTTATTACCGCCCAAAAGCCTTTATTGTCCCTGTTCTCTTTTTTAGATGACACTGGGATTTTCTGAAAACAACACATTTATGATACAATTATTGTCATGATATTTTTGGGGTTTAGGTTGGCTGTGAAGTCACACCAAGAACCGGTCGTTCCGCTTGATAACTGTTAAAAACGACCTCGAAGACGATATATTATATATATAAAAATATGTGTAAAAAAATTCCAGTCAAATCTCCGTGAAAACAGTCCATTTGGTTGAAATGTAAAGTTTGCTGACTAAAAGCTATCTCGCTGGTGAATTTAGACATACCTTGGTCCGCCTCACCGGTTGGCCGTAATGGTTTCCGACCGTTCGAATTATAACTTATAATTTTTTTCTGTGAGGATATACCGTAATAGCAGGGCATGTGAGAACACACCTTAGCCCTTTATGGTGCCGACGGAAATGGCTGAAGAGATAATATCGCGGACTTTGAGGGTATTACTGGTCCCTACAGCCTCCATCCGCAGACCTAAATCTACTGCCACACCGCCGGGAAGCGAAAATAAATAGGAGCCAGCAGAAAAGAGGGCCTGCTATCGGCGGCCATCAGGATCCAGCCGGGCGTCGGAGTGCGATCACTGGGTGTGTGATTGTGTGTGAGAATGCGTGCGCGTGCGTGTGTGTGAGAGGAACAGAGGGAGAGAATGTATTAGAGGGTGTGAGTGTGTGTGTTGTCTGTGTGAAAGTATGTGTATGAAAGAATGTGTGTGTTAATGCACGTAAGACCATCAGTGTGTGCGTGAGCTTTTGTGTTTGTGTGGGAGGGGGCTGCCATGTTGACCGCACTGCAGTAACGAATGCCACACCTAATGCTGATGGAATGGCTCGCCCTCACGGTGACCAGAGGTCACAGTGTACGGAGACCAGCATATCCTTTGGTGCCGTTTTTTTTTTAGGGGACAGGGCTAGGTGTTTTCTGTGGGGCTGCACACACATTTTAAATAAATGAAAAAGCAGCTGACAGATTTCCATTTGGGGGAATAATCCCAGACCCCTTGGGGAAGGAGTAGCCATCTGTAACCGACTCACAAACAGAGCGTGAATCATTACATGTACAAGCGTCTGTGTGTGTGTGTGTGTGTGTGTGTGTCTGTATGTGTGTGCGCGCGCGTGCACGTGCTGACTCGCATTCTTGCTCAGCCTTATGTTTCTGGGGTGAAGGGAGGATTGGGTGGGCGTCGGCTGGATGAGGTCATCTCGAATGGCTCTTCCCGGTACTGAGGCGATGTCATGGTATGCTGCTGAGCTCACGGCCTGCTGCCACCATACCGGCCATGAGCCATAGGCCACTTTGGGCGTGTATGAATGCATTCCCCAGCCCTGTTAGGGCACACGCCTTCTTTTTGCTGCAGCTGCAGTGAAGGCGATAAGGCAAACCACCTAAGGGGGGCGCTGGAGGGATGATGAGAACTGCAGAGACAGTAAGGGGGTGTGGTCACAGGTGGGATGAGGGGTAGAGTGATGGATCAGGCTAGAATGGTTGACCAAGATGAGTGACAGCGGCAAGGTGTCTGAACTTGCAGGCTTTGATGTTTGATGCTGGTGACAAGATAGTGGTGTCTGCAGTGTCATAAGTTCTTTGTTTTGCCTTATCCTTTATATTCTGAGGTAAATTACTTATGTTTTCATGGCCACATGATACTCGTTTGAAGCAGTTGGTGTTTTTTCTTTTCTTTTGTTGACTTCATCAAATAGGGAGGTATCCCTCAATGTTACCCGAAAGGCCACAAAGATGGCAGTGGAAGGCTGAGGTTGCCCTCTGAGATGCCTGGTTGCGTGTTTATCTTCACCCCGTGCGGCACTGAATGCTTGCTGTTGATGGCAGTCTATGGAGCTCTGGCCGCTTAGTGGTGCGTGATCGCTCTTGCCTTCCCCATCTTAGGTGCTCTGGCACAATGATGTTGTGATCTTATCCCTTTGTCCACCAAGACATTAGGCCTTGGCCCAGGCCGTGTCCTTGTCCATGTTTTCCATGTCCTATTGGTCAGGCAGAAAGAGGGCCGGGCTATGTATAACCAGCCACAGAACTGAACAAAGGAAGATTCTGGCCATGCAGACTTAAGGGCTTGACAGATTTGTCTGAGTCCAAGTACAGTGTACTTTTCTAAATCATTCTCAAGACCTTAAGGGACTTAGAAAATCCATCCGTTTCAACCATAATTAGCCTAAGTAGCCCCATTCATCACATAATTGAAGTAATTAATTAATTCTGAACCAAAGTAGGGTGGAGGGGGGGGCGTCGGTAGCCAAAGTTAATTTATCCAGAATTAACTTGGATTCTGTCCCTGTGTTGCATTGTAATTCTCTCTCTGGACGCCCCCCCCCATCTCCATGACATAGCTGGTAGTCATCTTGGGTTAGGGAGGAGGATCCAAATCAGAGCACTGAAAGTCTGTCTGAGGCCTTAGTGCAGCCCCAAGTATAGGCAGGATTGAACTTTAGATACACGATTTAATTTAAAATGGAGATAAAAAAAATAACATGTTTGGGGCTTTTTTTTGCAGGAGCTTGCTGCTGCTGCAGGTTTGGGAAATGCCATATTGGCAATTTTTTCCCCTTTTCCTACACCGTTACTTGATTTCCATGCCCTGTGAAGTTTCTTATTCATTTACCTTTCTTGGGTTGAAATGGTAAAACTGCTACATCACTATACTAAGAGCCTCTGTTTTAAATGTGCTCCACCAAAGTATCTATTTTCTGTTTATGTAGATATTTTTGCAATATACTTCACCACAGTAATAGAAACACCTGAACAGAGACATACGTAATGAATACATATATCAGAGCCATTGTGCTTCGAGTGAAACTGCAGTCACACTAGCTTCACAGTGCCCTAGTGATGCGAGTCTCTCACCAGGGTCACCGCAAGGTCACACCAGGGTAACGGTCCTTACAGAGAGGTCATGGCTGTGCTTTGTCAAAGCCACTTACAGAGACCTGAATGAAAGCCGATGGATTCCCAGTTGATTCTCAGTAGGGTCATGGTGTCAAAGAGGTCAACACTAAGCTCAGAGATTCAATAAATAACATTATAGCTCGAAACCGGGTATCTGCAGGACATTAAAGAACAGCTTGGGATTTGGGGTGGTATACAGCTATGTTAATTTTTTGTGACATTTGTGTAAACAATTTATCTTGTGTTTTCATATCACGCATCAGTGTTTAAGACATGCAGCTAATCCGCTCCATGTGGATGTACAGCTTGCTAAATATGCACGTATTTAAGTGCGATCACAGAGATTGCCCATTATTTCTTAATCCTTACCAGGTGTGATATAAATCTTTTTGCCCTGCAGACTACTGTGTCGTACCTTCAGACCCAAGAGCCTCATTTTCTAGGTTTTATTGGCTGGCTTGTAGACAACCTGCGCCCCTGTATATCAGCAGGCAGTTTACGTATCCTAAAAGTATTAATGGCCTTCTCAAAAATCCATCCATCCATTTTCCAAACTGCTTATCCAACTGGGTCGCGGGGGGTCCGGAGCCTATCCCGGAAGCAATGGGCACGAGGCAGGGAACAACCCTGGATGGGGGGCCA
>JABFEA020000117.1:1051392-1062166 GCA_019775915.2 Cyphomyrus plagiostoma
CCCCCCCCCCCCCCCCACAAACCCTAATGCTGTAACATAATGCAGAGAGGGGGAGGGCTAATGAGTGGATAATTGGTCTCTCCGAAAGAGGTGGAGCCCAGAAATGGCAGTGATGGCGAAAGACGAGCCCGCAGGGCCTCTCTAAGCGGGCCCGGGGGGGTGTTTGTCGACACACTCGGATCACCTTAGCGAGGCCTGTAGCTCTCATGACCTTCATGCTTCCATGCTTCTGGCTGTGGGGCTGGCCGCTGACCCGAGGGGTGACCTCGCTGCCCCGGACCCGCTGGCTGGGGAGTGCACCACGTTCACTTCTTCCACTCCATGATGCTGTATCTGCGTATGGATCTACTGTGGAGAGCAGTGGCCATGGTTCCAGATTATAGCACTTCAGTCCTTCCACTGCTATTCACAGAAATAGAATTTAATCCAGACAGAGCGGGAGTTGTGCTGAACCTCTACTGAGCTGCAACGGAGGGGAACGACTTCACTGGAGCTGTGTTCACGCGCATTGAAATGGGGGTGCAGTGTATCGACTCCTCAGCCATCTATGAAAGCAGCAGGCTCTTCCCCCAGGGAACACCCCCCTGCTGTGCTCAAAATGTAAACAAGGCCCCCAACCAACACAATGAGCTCAGCTACAGCCTGATGAAAGAGACGCAAGCCCATCTCATCCCGGGTTCATTTTTTTTTTTATTCATCACGCTCTTTGCTTTTAAACTTCCTGCTGATCTTCTCCAGGGGGTGTCTGACCAGGGCTCCACTAATGAGTGCTAATGGCCTCCTTAATGTCTCCTGTGCCATTGTTGCCACCTTCATTCCACCTGTTTTAACTTTTTGTTTACCATTATCACCCTCTTCTTCAGTACAAAAACATCCATCTTCTAACCCGTTATCCTGGTCAGTGTCACATGGGGGCCTGAAGCCCCTCCCAGGCAGCACGGGGCACACTCCTGGGGTATGCAGTGGATGCAATGCAGGGCACATACACACTACGGGCAATTAAGAAAAGCCAATTAAGCTAAGTGCCTGCCCCTGGATTGCAGGAAAACCCAAACAACACGGGGGGAACATGCACGCAAAGAGCAGGGGTGGAATTCAAGCCCCCATCCATCCTATAATAATATTTTTGTTAGGTGTAATTTTTATATTGCAGCATTGAATTATTATGCATTTAAAGCTGGGAAACAACGGTGCAGGGCCTGGCTTCTCCATTAGCTACACACATACATTACTCTCTTTTTCATTTTTAACAAATGAAGGATTTTAACCCGCTTGCAGGCACATTGTCAGCACTGTGTTATTACAAACAGCCCATTATGTTTTCTTTTTCTTTTTTTTTTATAAAAGCCTGTAATTAGTTCCCGCTTATCAAACGGTTCTCTGGCGAGCTGCTGTTAAGCGTCACCCTGAAACACAGACAGGGCTTCAGGAGGTGGCAGCCGCGCGCGCACGCTCTCGCTGGTACGCAGACGCGCGCGCACGCTCTCGCTGGTACGCAGCCGGGCGGTTGACGGTGGTCATCTTTGAAGGGCTTCTGAGGGAACCAAAAACATTTTAAAAGAGGAGGTGTTCAGGGAGGGGGGGTTTGATAGTGCCACCTCTTTGTGGATAAAGCTTCCAGGAGATGGCACTAGAGAGAAGCCACCCCTGCCCTTCCCAAAACACAAGAGCAGTGATGCTGTGGGTGGAATACAATCACACAGACTCAATGGCTGGAACACAGTGGATCCTTGCGTGAGCCCCAAGGTCACTTGCTGTCATCTGACAATGGGCGGTATCGCATAGACCAATGAAGACTCCTTTTTTTATATCTGTGCTTTACCCCACCTACCCCCCTGCAAACCCTCTTTTCCTGTTTTGGCTCTCCCTACCCTTCCTGGACACTCTTTTGTAAATTCCAGTGTTGAGCGCAGTGGACACTTCCCACAAGCTCTGGTGAGAACAGAATGATCTGGAAGCTGGCCAACGTCATTATTTTGGCATTCCGGTGAGAACTTTAAGTACGACGCAGCCGCTGTAGTGGGTGTATGCCATGAACAGCCGTACCCTGTTTCACACTACCATCCTGACATGGCAAGAATGGAAAACAACCTGGTCATTTTACAATGTTTTGGCAACTATCATTTTATTTTCTATTTTATTATTCAATATGCAGATTAAAATTTGAATGTCCCACAGAAAATCTGGGTGTGAGTCTATCTGTGTGTCAATTACCCATCGTTGTAGCTCAACTCCACAGACCCCGGAATAGTACACAGGAAATCCAAAATTCTTTTATTAATAAACCAAGACTCTACACTGAGTAATTGATTAAAAACCCACAACACATCAATACTAAATCAATTACGGGTTTTTGTGCAGACACACCGTTTGGAGAAATTTCAGTCTCAAGTGTCTAAGATGAATAAGACTGAGATTGGGAAAAGAAACGTAAAATTAGCAGCCAGCAAACACAGATCCATGACACATGAGCTCCTTTCTGAAACTTCTCTATGGAAATATAATAATTAAGAAATCCATATAGACATTGACACAAACCCACTTGGTCAAAGAGCCAGAAAGGTCAGTATAGAGAAAAGCAAACTGTTGAGACTCTTTATTTCTTTTCCCTCTGTGACCCCGACCCAGATTTGTGGGCACATGCGATATTAAACCAAGAGGGACACCCCCACAGCTGAAAGGAATTATGGCTGTGTCTGATGCTGTCTTTGCTGAGGTGTCCCACTAATTCCCAAAGATTCCATTTTCACCACTTGCTCATTTTTCTAATAGGACATCTTCTGGGTCAGTGAAAATGCTTCACTCGAGGGCTGTATCCTGTACTATGCTAGTAACATTTACTTCTAGCTGCTTGCGGTCACAAATGGTAAATCATCATTTGTAATTTTCCAAATCTATGAAGAGCATTAAAAGATAAACTTAAGTATAGCTTTTCGCTTTGAACATATATTCTTCCAGTGGCAGCTCCAGTGATCAGTTCCCATTTCTTCACATTTTAGAAGAAATGTGCAAATGTGCTCCAGTGACCTTTTGCTGTGAAGGGCAACAGTGTTGTCAATCTCACATGTCCACTTCCTGTTTGGAGCCGGAAATTCATGTGATTTACCTCTCTGACTTTTCCACATGGGCTTCTCTCTCTCTCTGCTAATAAAATGTCTGTCTCTCTTGTGTGATTGTGTCTGACATACGTCGCATGTGCAAAATAACAGCACGACTCTGTGAAATTAATTCGAAAGCAGAATGCATGACCATCCAAGAAAAAACACAGACTGTTTTCCTGGGTCAGTTCCACCATCTGAAAATATTTAAAGCACAAAAAGCTGGATGTCACCAGAGGGTTAAACGAGCTGCTGTGTTTGCAAGTTTGTACTAAACATTTTCAGCATACAGTGTGTTTTATACATAGAGGTACATACACATTATCATTTGATCAGTGCCTATAATTGCCCTGGTCCAAAGTCCACTCTTCTTCCTGCCAATTTGTGGAATTCATCTTAACGGGACTTTTATCAGGAGCCAAACCAAGACAACCCTGGTATGTGTCAATGGCCAATCACAATGCAGGACTGTAGCTAAACCGGCCACATGGTACCCCAGATCTCCCATCAGATGATTTGCATATAGTCTGATTGCACTTCAGGGCAAATCACGGATATGTAACATTTTTCTCCTTGGCCAATCATATCACAAGATTACTTTGGCACAAACCATATCTTTTCATTTTACGGATTAATTGCTTGCAATTTTAAAACTTCTACAAACTAAAATAGGTTGTTCCATGTTTGTTATCTTAGTTTAATAACAAACTGTTTACAAAAATAGTTTCACTATTGCCTTTCCTTACTGATAAAATATGATATCTCTGGGACCCAGAGAATGGATGGATAGATGGAAGATCAGTTTTTTACAAAATACAGTGATATATATATATATATATATATGTTTTTTTACAAGACATCAAACTTCAGCAATACTATTTCTCATTGCTACCAACCCTTCTGACAAAAAGACATCTCAGCCTTTGATCTTAATTCTAGCAAATCAAAAAATTTCAGCTTGATTTTTATCAGAAAAATAACTAAATGAGTGAGTTCATCTTTTCTCGCTCATTCTTTAATCATCTTCAGGCTGTTTACACAAATTCGAGTAACTTTAGACCAAGGAAACTGTTCTTTCTGTAACCCCATGACCTGCGTGTCCACAGTCATAGTCAGCAAGCTAATTACCACTCACAAGACCAGGCCCCGGATAGTCAACACAAAACCTTTCCATGGTCATGCCTCATGAATGACACAACCGAGGAAACGCCCCATGGCTGGAAGAGAAGTCTTACTATCAGACTGGGACTAAACATCACTCAGATATTTGTTGTCATCCTTATTACCATTAAACCACATTTAATATGGGGGGATATTCCACAAAGCTGGATTTCTAACTTAGCTGGATAACTTGACGGATTCAAGTTAGTCTGACCGAACAGCTAAATGAACAAAAATAAAGTCAATTTAGCTGAGACTACCTTAAATCCAACAAGTTATCCAAGCAAGTTATCAAGCAAGAAATCCTCCTTTGTGGAACACCCCCCAGAAGTGGCGAAAAACAAACACATTCAGGTCAGTCCCCATTGACAAACACCACAGGGCAACAGAAATGCATTTTATTTAGAATAGTTATAGTAAGAAAACGTCCTTTACAGAAATTCATACAAAACTATTGTGCATCAGGTTACAGACACTCGCACAGATTTATAATTTTGCAGTCATGAAATAAATGTGATGCATTTTGACTGTTTAGAACATACATGCATACATATATCATGCATATTTGCAATAAAGAGTCCAGTAATTATCAATGCAGCTCAGCTCCCTTTGAAGCACGAACGCTTTAAATGTGCTGCTCTTTTACTCCGGTTCTTGACAAGCGTCTGTGGGAACTGCTGAATGTGCCTCGGATCAACACAGAAATCTTCCCAGAGCCCAGACTCAATCAAACTTGTGAATGTTTTGTTTGAAAAGCCCCGGTGTGACGGATTACAAATTTGTTTTTAAGGTGCCCAAATTCCCACTGATCTACACGTCTCCCCCCTTTCCCGGGCCACCCTCCCCAATCCTCCTCCATCTCATCTCGTTCAGACTGATTTCAAAGAGAACAGAACCACATGGCACTGTTTTCATGTCTCCATGGAAACGGTACCATACTGGGGCCCTGTCTTTTTTTTTTTTTTTGCCTTGCATTCTGAGGTTCCTAATAATGGATCTAAATAAAACAGGAAGAGCACAGTGGATGGGGTTGGGGGGGTGGTTGGAGGCCAGCAACAAAAACATTAGAAATGCATTCAAAATGACATCACTACTATTTCCCACAGTAGCCATTTTCTTAGGAAGCCCCCAGAATCCATTCATTGGCTTAAAGTTAGCTTTCTGAATCCCAGGGAGGCCATCCTCCTTTGCTTGAATGCCCTTTTTGTTGTGGAACAGTGGGCTGTTTCTAGGCCCACAGAAAGCCTTGGTAATTTAGTGTGGTTGCCAGGAAGTCTGAGGCACTAGCCTGACAACAATGGTAAACTACATTTCTCCACTTCGAGGTTCGAAACCTCAGCTGCAATGTCTGAATTCTAATAAGAGCTTTTTTTCTTCACTCCCACAAATTCCTTCATCACGTGTCCCCTGTGATCCCTAAGAGGCCTGGAGTCTCGCTGCTGAAAAAGAAGCAGCGCTGTTCTCTGTGGACAAGATGGTCCCGTCTAGGAGACTGACAAAGCCGCCTTAGATCTCTGTCGATCGGCAGTCAGTGGACTATAATATAACAATCAGAAGTTTTAAAATAATTAGACAAAGCAAACTACAATAGGCTAATGAGAAAATATTCCCATGCCAAATCTTTTTTTAAAAGCCATGCAGTTCCCGATTAAAGACAGATTACATCTAAATTAAAGTTGAGTGGCCATATCACTCCTTCAAACCTTACTTGCGACTCCGTCGTTGGCTGTTGTTTTAAAAAAAAGTTTCTTCAATTATAAATTCTCATCCGCTGGCTTGCCTGAAGCAAGAGAAAGGAGACGAGCAAAACAGCGATTTAATCACGAGTGACAATGTGCTTATCATTTTGACATTCTTTCGCGATTGGGAAAATAGCTCATATAGACACAGGGGAAAGTACCCATGTTTCCTTCTTTTATTTCTTTTAAAAAATTAAAATAATGGTATAGACATATCTATTAGCAGAAAAAAATGTTTAAACCTTGTGTATATATATGTATATACATATATATATGAACACACTTGTTTACATTTACTTTAGGAGTCACTTCTGTCCAAAGCGACAAATAAAGTGAAGCTAGACTGCAAATATATATATTTGAGCACCTACCAGCTGAGTATTTGGACGACATACAAACTCGAATGTGCTTATGGTTTTAAACATTTTAATTTGATGCAGATATAGGACAAAATCATTTCAACCCAATGCACCGTGTAAATTCCTGTCGTAGGAGCCACAGTATTTTGCTGCCATCTAGTGTTAGACTACTGGCAAGGGCCTATTACACCTGTTTCAGTACAGCGGGAGGAGCGTCACAGGTGTTTCGCCGAAACAGGATTACTTATTTTTGAAAATCGTCTTCAGGAATATGGGAGGAAACTTGCATTTAGATCTTTGGATTTTAATTGGTAAGTGCTAGGGCTATTTATTTCTGGAGTGGACGATCTAATATGATTATGGTATTTTCAACATTGCAGTTTTTTGTGGGTAGTGTATGGCTATATGTAGGTTTGCACACTATGTCTGTGAGTGACTAGTTACAATAACAATCTCAGTGTTGGCAGAGTGATTCTGTTGTTGAGGTTCTGAGTAAGACCCTTGACCACTAATTTCTTCAGGGCCTGACTGCTAAATAAACTTAAAGTTATGTTTTACAAATATAAACCTTGCGTTTAAAGAAAACATAGATTCAAAGCTGAGAAGGGATGGGACCCAGGGCGAGCCAATTTATTCTGGGCCCTATCTAAGGACAACATAAATGGAACTCATCCTGCCTGCTATTGCATGGTCGCCTATCGTTTACAGTCTGAAGTGTAACTTTCTGGACTTTCAGGGCTTGCCCGCGCCAAACTGTAGTGTAGCCACGCAGGTTACCTTAATTTACACTATGTGCTTACATGCCCGAGGATTTAGGAAGTGTATTTCCAGTATGTATTAATTTACTAGGATTGTAACGGTACACAAAATTCACGGTTCGGTACAAGCCTCGGTTTTGGTTTCACGGTTCGGTGCAATTTCGGTATAGCACAGAGATTATAATTTGCTCTGAGATTATTTATTATTAAAACTACAAAAATAATTACGAATTGTTACAATGTAAAGGCAAAGCGTGTGTCGACGTGTACAAAAAAAGCATGTCTATTTGCACACTGTAAAAACAATTACGTAAACTAAATAAATAAAACTATAATACCATAACAATCGTGATGAATTAAATTTCTACTGCCGAGTATAGCCGCAAATTTTTCAGACCGATCATAATTTCCCGGAAATACGCCTTAAAATGACGCGGGGATATTACTTGCAGAGGCGGTTACTGCCTATATATAGCTTCTGTCGTACAAACGCTCACTTGATCTCTCACACGAGTTAGCATATTTGCTTGTGTTTTCAGCAATTACAGTACCAATGAAAACACACCAACCCATAGAAAAGTTTATTTGTACTATCCGTGATGTTTTTAGGACAATTTATAAAGACATAAACATTACAAAATAACAAAAAACGGAATTATGCACTGATCAAAAAAGGTAATACACCACCACAACTCTAGGTGGCAGCACAATACATCGGGGCCTCATCAACTTCATTTAGAAAGAGAGAGAAGAGCTCTAGTGTTTGTGCGCACATGCTACTTGTCCTCATGCCGGGCCGCGTCATGTGCGTACTGTCGCAAAATTACTAGTAAACCGTTTAGCGGTTTTGGTAACCCTCCACGTGTATGTTCTTTTCTTTACCTGTATTATGAAATTTAAATATTTGAAGCGGCGGATTCCAAAATAATGAATTGAATAACCCAGTTGTAATATGCAAGAAAAGTCGTACATATTTTTACGGCCGTAACCTGCTTTCCGGCAGTGCGTTGGTTGTGGAGGTCAGGGACTGGAAGGACTGGCCGACTTGTGGTTATCAATCTGTATTAGGTGTAGCATGCGGATTAGTTTTCCACGACATTCCTAGAATTTTAAAAACAAAAACCAATTTGTCTACTTTGCTGTCTAGTTTGTAGCTGCCTAGTTGGTTACTCTTCGTACGAAGGATATTCAGTTTATGGCGCTTGAGGTAGCTAGCTTTTAGCTGGCTTGCCGCATCGTTGTTTTTAGGTGACTACTTAACAAATTTCATTATTATTTATTTTATTTTATTACCTGTGACCAGAAGGATTAAGTATGGATAACAACGCACCAAAGGCTGGAGCATCCCGGGGTGGTTTTGGCAGCCTTTTCGGAGGCTCATCACCCGAGTATTCAAACAGTGAACTCGCCGGGGTACCGCGTAAGTTTGATTGAATTGTCAAGTCATGAACCTCGATTGGCACGATATTTATTAAATCTGCAGTACAGGCAAAAACTCGAATATGCGGAAATATAGGTGAAGTAAATGACTATTTTTTTCTTGGGAGGGCAGTACAGGTTATTTCTGGGTTTGGGGTAAGAACATACATTGTTTAAATGATATATTTTTACTGCGCAGAATCTATGCTACGATTTGGAGATTTGTACGTAAAAACATCTGACAGATTGGTACCATTTGCGTCCCAGTAGTCAGTCAGTCGTTTGTTTTATAAGGAAAGTTACTGCTTTTTCTGTACACGGTTATCTCAGAAGACGCTCATAATGCGCAATCTGACGCCAGTGTTGTAGCGTATCTAGTTCTAGTTCATTTTTACATCAGAACAAGGACATAACTCTTTGTACAAATTCCAGATATAATCTTTTAAATTAGGTGGTGTTAATCAGGTGCCTGACTTGGACATGCATTGTTGAATCCGATTACCCCCCCCCCTTTCCTGAATCACTGATCTGAAATATAGTGACTTGTTTGTAGTGCCATCTAAACTGTGTCCTGGTTGTTTCTAGTAAAGTAATCAGCTCTATTACTTTACAGTGACTGGAATGAGCCCCCTGTCACCGTACCTGAATGTTGATCCCAGATACCTTACACAAGTAAGCTGCGTTTGATTGTTACCTTTGTTTTTTCGGCATGGTTCATTTTATTGATAGGCATTGTGTGTTAACTGTGAAGAAATATGGCTTACCACAGATTTAACTATGGTCCACCACATTCAGATCATTATGCACTATTTTATATTAACTATATAAAGTATGTGTAGTATATTGAATTGAGTTTGATATTGCATTGTTTTTACAGTACAGTTGTCTTCATATTATGTGTGGTGAATATGTGTGTGTTGGAGGACACATGGTGATGTTTGTGTGGCGTATTGTCACTCTGCAGGACAGTGACGAGTTCATCCTGCCCACCGGAGCCAGCAACACCCGTGGGCGCTTTGAGCTGGCCTTCTTCACCATCGGGGGCAGCTGTATCACCGGTGAGCTAGTCTGGCACCACGCCACTGTCTCAGCCAGTTCTCTTAAACCTTCTGCATGGTGACTTTAACAATCGTGATTTTGATATATCGCGTGGTCGGCATCAGACATGAAGTGTGAATTTTTTTGGGAGTTTTGCGAAAGCTTCTGATGACTAACTTTTGGGTGTCACAAAACGCATCTCCATATTTAAGCCATACTACTAATCTTCTTGCTGAATTATGGGCGTAAATAAATGTCTGTAAAGCACCAGAAAGTTGGCTTCTGGTGAAATGGTTCATTTTTTTAGCCCTCATATTTCATTGACAGGATTCCTATTGTAAATATGCTATTACAGCTGGGATATTTTTTTCTAATGAAACACTGAATATCCTTATGATTTTAAAATAATTGAAGGAAACACACAGAGATGAACCATTTGTATGTTATTTATTTGAAATGAAGACATCTTAATGTGAAAAGCAAGTTCCGTAAAAAGTAGAAAATAGTTTGCATTCATTGCAAACAAATTGTTTATAGTGATGACATATGTCTGGGTGAAATTGATCACAATAAGATGATTTTTTTATGTCTGAGGCAGATTGTCTTTGAATTGACATCTGTATATCTATTACACAAATATTAGGTAATAAAATGGACAGTGGTACAATTTACTGAATTTTATTGCCTTTCAAGATACACTACAGCTGTTAAATTTTTAAATTACAGTACTGTACAAGTTAAATTACTGAACTGTGTTTAATTGAAATACGCTATAATAATTTAGTACAGTACTGTACATAAAATGTAGCTTATTGTAGTTTTGCTGCTGCATCTCATTGGCTTGTTTTAGGCAGTTTATCATATACTTTGAGTCTATATTCGTAATTGAGAGAAAATGCCTCTTTTTTTTTTTTTTTCCCCCGTCGTGTTTTCTGTGCACACAGCATCAGCCTCAGGTAGCTAGCCAGAATCAGACAGGTTACCACAAGGCAAAGTAGGCAAGTGTAAAAAAAAAAAAAAAAAAGAATTACCATAATTAATTTTTTCCATGTTATATATACAAAAATCGAAAATGAACACTAAGTGGATTATTTGATTTTTGTAAGTAAATGATTTAAAGTAGGAATGCACGATATCAAAAATTTAAACCGATACCGATAACTGATAATTAAGTCCTTGTCATTGCCGATACCGATAAATTC
>JABFEA020000117.1:1069813-1090637 GCA_019775915.2 Cyphomyrus plagiostoma
GATTTTAGCAAATGGCTGCAATATAACAAAGAGTGAAAAATTGAAGGGAGTCTGAATACTTTCCGTACCCACTGTATATGATGTGTGTGTTGGGGGGGACATGGCTGCTACAGGCATGATGGGTTATCACCGACCTCCTGTCTCTGGGTGTGGGTTCGGCTCGCAGTGCACAGCCCTATCACTCTTATCGCAATTGGCGCCGTGGGGGTTGGCTGCTCTGTTTAGCTGCTGATGCCTGCTGCTCGTAATTTTCGTCTGATATTCTAGATTAGGTGAGTGACCTGCTTAGTTAGCAGTCTAGAATAGAGTATAGGACATGCACTAGGTTGTTGGTTTGAGTCCTGAGACAGCCTTAGTCTTAGCAAGGCAATTAACCTGCGCTGTATATAATGTATGTAAGGGATTAAACATTACGGATAGCTAAAATTTATTAATTATAAGCTCTGGACTGAGACATTGGTTAAGCAAGGAAACTGCTAATATTTTCTTTAAATAAGTTAAGTGGAGTGTAATACTGCCAAACTGTAGAGCTGTCTTGTACCTGCCCTCAGCCCTGCATCAGGCGAATTGCAGCAGTGTAAATGCTGTCTGTCTCTGTGTCTGCGCAGGTGGGCTGCGCGGGGTGGCCCGTGGTGGCCTGGCGGGCCTGGCCATGTCGGGACTCTACGCCCTCTACAACAACTGGGACCATCTCCGGGGGAGCACCCCAAGCCGCTACTGAGCTCCGCCCCCCCCGCTGGCCGACGATGGGTGGCCTCGGTACACGAGCACGTCACTCGGCCTGATGTAACCCCCCCGGGACGGACTTGGGCGACATCTGCTCGCAGAGGGCGCTGGCTCACTCACTCTCTCAATCACTTCACTGCATCGTTACTTCAACAGGGAGTGACACGAACTGGACCTCCTGTTGCGTGTTAGTCTGTAATTTACCAGAAGTTCTGCATTCACCACATGACTGGATAGGCCCTTGACTGTGTACTTCTGAGTGTGGGGGGGGGGGCATCCTGTCTTTATTATTAGCCTTATTTTGTGTTCTTAATTTTGAGCCATTCTGCTCTTTTTGTGGAGAAGTAAATTAATGTTTTGATTGCCGAAGAAACTGAGAGGGTCTTCCTGGCTTTTCTTCCCATGTTACCATGGATTACCATGTGGAGTGCACTGTGACATTCTCTGCGGCGTGATCCGTTCTCTCAGTCAGCATTGTGGGTGTTTCATTCTCAGGCTATTCAGAAGCATCCTGCCATCACGTGAGTCGACTTGGAAAGAACGTTGTGAAATGAAAGGTTTAGGTAAAACCCAGTGGGCTGCAGGTCTTGAGTAGTTTTCCCACAGTCCCTCAGTTGTGGCACCATTCCACACTCATGAGTCACATGTGACTGCTTTGTGGAGTCACAGGGTCTCCATTTATTGGACAGGTCTGGCATGACACGTTTGTCAGGACATATCCTGACTGTGTATGTATATAGGGGTAATTTACTGTCTGTGCCAACTGCGAATGCAGTCATTTAAGGGCAGCACCATTCCACACATGGGTGAGAGTAACAGACAGTAACAGAGTAATAGACTAACACTAATAAAATACAACTGTGCACGGAACATTCCTATGAAAAATATTGGTGTGCAACTTTCTTTGTGAAACTTAACCCAGTTAGCAAAAATTGTTTAAATATCAAAGAAATGTATCATGTGCAGCTGTTCAAAGATAATGCACCGGATCAGAAAAGCAAGCTAAATTAAACAGTCTTTAGTGGTTATCTTATGTTTGTGATAAAATACGGTGGTTCTCTTTCCTACAAAACAAGCTGTTGTGTTCCAGAGGTCAGGGTGGCTGTGCAGTAATCCATATCAGCTATATGTCACGTATCACCAAGGCCAGAACACAGGGACTGGGCCAAAGTTGGAAATGAAGGCACCTGCTGGTGTCACATGACCTGGCTGTGAAATAGCCAGGCCTGAAGGCTGAGGTTCAGAGGGGGTACGCTTACTCACTCTCACGTCACCAACGCTGCAGCTACAGCTGTAGTTCACGTAATAGAATAGAGGAGCAGAAACTCTTTAAATACCTGTGATTCTGATATTTTCAGCTGAATCCTAAGATGGTAACTGAAGAAAATGCATTCCGACAGACTTCTGTCATGTCCAGTGCTTAAAATACAAGATTAGTATCCCTCTGTATTTTGATAATGATGGGGGGGTGGGTTGTTGGACGTTGCCATGTGATTTAGTCAGCCTTCCCTGGGGGGGGGGGGGCGGGTGTGGAATTGCAGGTCCAAAGGAAGTGCAGTTTTTTTTCTGCAAAATTCAAGCTTTTGCTTCTGCAAATTGATTTTTGTTCATTTTAATTTGTGAATTGTGCTAATGGCAGTTTTACCAAATTGTATCTGTTTAGAGCGTGGCTGTATAATTCACTCTTTTTATGCAACCAATAGTAGATAAGGATGCGGACACTGAACGAGTCATGCTAAATTTCTGGCAGGTGAAAGCTGTACGCGTGCATCCTGCAGCCTTAGCCTACTGAGCCATGTAGAGACGCTCCCTCTCACTTTAACAACACGGCAACACAGCGCTGGCAGAGACACACCGTCAGCGGATGTGCAGGAGCTGCTTGTCTCCACGCTGCCAAAGTCCAGCTCCTCCGATTGAGCAGTTAAACACGACCCTTAGAGGTGAAGGCTTCAAGGAGACAGACACAGGCAGGGAAATCGATTAGCCATTTTTATTAAGTTAAATATGACAGGTCAGCAAAGCAGGAAGAAGCACTCGAAATGTAAGGACTTGCTTTTAGTACAATAACATGGTAAAAGCACTTTAATACAAAGCCCCAGCAATCCAGGCGACACTGCAATGCAACAATGCGTTTCGTCCAGAGTGTCATGAGGTCCCACAGGGTAACAGCTTGGGCAAATGAAAGTACTGCGGGAGCCCAGAGTCCTCTGTTGGCCATATTCACCATCTCCTGCACTGGACTTGCGTCATCTCCTCCTGCCTCTTATCTATTGCATGCAGCTCTCTTATCTCGGCCCTTATCTTGACTGGCTCCACAGATGGTCTTGCTAACATGTTAAAGATGAACTACCAGGTTAACATCCCCCCACACGCATGCAGAGTTCAATCAGCCCCGTTATCGCCATAAAGCCGGCATAACACTCTCGCCCCCCCCCTCCCTGGCCCACAGGAAGTTGGTCCTTCTCAGCTGCAAGGACACAAAGTGGTGACAGTCCCTGCTATCAGCACCAGATTGGTGAGGCTGAGTGACCTAATGCAGCAAAGCAAAACTGCGTTGGTGGCGAGGGTTTCTTTTGTGTTACTACAGCAAGCACCTTGAGTAGAAGTAATAATTTTTGCCTTAGCAGTTGGGACACCTGGGTGTCACATCAAGGTAAGTCATAGAAATAGTGCTGGACCTAGTGGGTTAGTTCAACGTGAAGATGTATTTGTGTGTGTGTGTGTGTGTATATATATATATATATATTATTTGTGTATATATAGAAATTTATATCATAATGACAGTTGTCATTTGATTGAAATGGGGGAAGATCACTGCGTGCCATGATTTCTGGTTAAGTGTGATATGGTGACTGGTCTGCTTTATTCAAAGTAACTGCTGTTTTTTAAAAAAAAAAAAAATCCCATTAAAATCTACACCTCTGAGGCCTAACTCCTTAAGCATGTGTGCACTTCCACATTAGCTGAATGTTTTTCCGACGCACAAGCTTGGTCCTACTACGCACAGACAGGTGACGTTCAGTGCTCCTGTTCCCATTATCGAGTTTAATTAGATTGTGTGTTATGTCTGCCCCTCCTAGCATCAGCGGCTTAGGAGAGCTCTACTCTTTGATTCATGAAGCTCCTTTACAGAGCGACCAGGTTTGCACAGCACAGTGCCCATGCCACTCCACACGCTCATCTGACCCAATGGGGGAACAGACCAAATTTCCACAGACATATGAGAAATGGGGGAGCAAAGCCAGGGGTGATGAAAGGAGTCCAGTCGCCTCAGAAAACTTTGAAGAGGTGACCAGTGAAGGCGTGTTCAGAAATAAGAAAGTTCCTAATGGTTCAAGAATCTTCTAGTGATTCACATCTGGAGAGGAGAAACACAGAACATTCACACTGGATGTCCACACACCAGCATCAATTACCTTGGCCATAAAATATCC
This sequence comes from Cyphomyrus plagiostoma, assembly GCA_019775915.2. Taxonomy (NCBI): domain Eukaryota; kingdom Metazoa; phylum Chordata; class Actinopteri; order Osteoglossiformes; family Mormyridae; genus Cyphomyrus; species Cyphomyrus plagiostoma. The sequence continues at coordinate 1,073,974 of JABFEA020000117.1, forward strand.
ACAAAATTATCTCTGACTCATTTTCTGACCTGTATAGGTTCCTTGTGCAGCCATTTTTCCTTGTCTCCACCGAGCTTCATACAGGAGAACAGATCACATACTTTGGGAAGGCCATATCGCTCCTAAAAAGCAGACAGGACAGCAGATGATGCCTTGAGGCCCCCCTGGTGTAGCTGGCTGCCTCCGAGGCTGAAACAAAACCATGAGTTTGTACTTACTTGGACTTGAGTCCTCTTGAGCATCAACCACTTGTCCTCCTCCGAGTCCACGCTGGTTTGTGTACTTGGTTGAGACTGCTTCATTTCGGGTTGCACCCAGTCCCCCACCCAGGCCTTGTGGATCGGGTCCTCAGACGTAGAGTACTCCTCCCTACTGGCTTTCTCTAGGCCACAGGCTAAGGGCGACACCCAGTTGGAGAGCGAGGACATCATGGAAGAGGCGTCATGCTTTGGGTGCAGCCAGGCCTCCAGAATGGCTTCCACTTTCTGCTGCTGGGTGGCCGACAGCTTGCAATTCTTTCTGCATCCTTCCTTCTTTAGCAGCCAAGCGCTGAGGGCCTCCTTGCCACAATTCTCGTCACACATGCAGTCCTGGAAGGTGGAACATGGCTCGTTGGCCTTGCACACCTGCTCCACAGTAACTGGCGGATTCTGCAGCAGCCAGGTCTCCAGGAGAGTGGCAGGGGCCACAGGGGTGGAGGGGGGACTTTGCTTCAGGCACCTCAGCTTGCCCAGGTTCTCGATCTCGATAGCCTTGGTGCTTGTGGAGCAGCAGGAGTTGCAGTCCGTTTTCAGCAGCCAGTCGCTGGGAATGAAGGTTCTGCTAAAGGGCTTGAAAACTTCCTTCCACTTCTCAGCATCTGCTAGACCCCCACACTTCTCGCCACACTTGGTCGGAGTGACCAGCCAATCGCTTAGCTCATCCACCTCAGCCATGTTCTCCTTCGGTCCCCCTGCCTCCTCCAGCTCTTCCTCTTCCATGCTGAAGTTTAGCTCAGAGTCGTCAATCTTCTCAATGGAGAAAGTGGAGCTACTGCTGGCATTGCTCATGGTCCTTTCTCTGGTGGGAATCTCCTCCTTCAACACCCATGCCTCCAGGTCCTTCAACTGGCCCCAGGCTTTGAGGAAGTCAAACGGCACAAGGGAATGCTTTGCCTTTTGGGAACAATAACAAAAAGGAATTAAGTATTGAATGAACTGACAGTAACAGTTTAACCGTTAATTAAAACTGCTGCGGCTTTCTGTTTGGTTTTTGTCGTGCTACATTACTCACTGCTACATGAACATCAACAACTTCCAGATAGGCTCTGATCTTCAATTATAGTGCCCTCCATCACACAGCTCACCTGGACCCTCTCGCCAGTGGTAAACAGCCAATCCTCTGGGTTCTCACTGGCCTGGTAACGAACTGGACCACTGGATGGAGGTCGGCTGCCAAGAAGCCAATCAGCAAGCGGCAAGTTGCATTCGGCCTCTAATCTCTGCAAACGAACAGAAGTTATCTTATCTGACAACATGGCTCTAGAGGGAAAGTCAGCGCTGATATACAGGACATAGGACACATGGACCCTCCACGGACCTGTTTCTTGGTAGCAATGGGGCATGGCTGGTGCAGCCAAGGCCTGCTGGTGGAGCTCAAGCTTTTGGGGGTGCCATTGCTGACATCCATCTGCTAAGGAGAGATGGACACACTTAGGGAGTGTGTGGGAAGCCGATATCTACAGCAAACATGTCACCCAAATGCATCCTTTATCAAGCCGGCAGAAATATTTGAATACGCCACACTGGAGCTAAGCCAGTATCAAACAGCAGCAAAACTATGAGTAAAATCCTGTGGAAAGTCATATTGTATGTTGATTAACCATTCAAGACCAGAAGAAAAATAAATGGAAAAGCTCTCAGGAGAACATGCACTGCATCATCTCATTCACCACTCGGAGTAGCTTGGCATCCTACTACCTGGCAACCTGTATATGAGTGGGTAGCTGGGCCCTCACCCATACCTGAGTGGCAATGGTGCCAAACGAGGTGATCGCCTGGCGCAGAGGACGGACATCTGCCTGGAAGCTCATGTCTGGGATCTCCTCCGGTTTCAGGTTCACAGCGGACAACCTGGTCGGGACAAACGCTGTGAGACGGCAGCTCACGCAGTCAAAGGGCACAAGCCAAGCCACATGATAAAAACGGAATAAGCAAAATAAAAATAAGTTAAAAAAAAAAAAAAAGCTAAATAGAAAAAAAACCCAAAAGAACACAACTCATGGTATGATTGTTTCCAGGATCTACAGAGTTCCCTAGCGATCAAGAATTCTGGAACCGAAACAAAGGCTAAATCTGTCCTTCGAATACAGGCAAGGAAACACTTACTTTTCTAGGCAACTGGTGATCTGATTGGCCAAGTCGTAGCTGTTGGAATTTTCCAGTTGATGAATAAGGATATCAAACTGACCCAGGAGCTGAAATCACAGGTAAGAGAACAACTCAATGCTGAGGGCAGAAAGTAGAGCGACACCACAAACATAGAATATCAGTAGCTCGGGCTACAGGAAACGCCATCCTGGCCAACCAAACGCATTTCTTATGAACAAGGAGGCATTGGCTGAACCTACCCAATGGAGCTGTTGCAGCTGGTGCTGGAGGGATTCCTCCTTGAGCTGCTGGACGATGTCGATCTGTTCGAGGAGCCAGACCTCACGGGAGCGCAGGAACTCCAGGTGTCTGCTGATGCAGCTGTGGAGCTGGGCTTTCGCCTTCAGGGAGGCACAGAGAGACGGCGTGTCAGGGAGCAGAGATCCAGCTAAGACTACTGACTCAAGGCTGGGGGGATTTCTTTTCCGAGGGGGAAACCGTACGATTCGCACCACTCATTCCACATAGCATAAATCGATGACAGCCTGAAGTAAAAATAGTGCTCATTTCTTCCAGAGGGGAAATCTTGCTGTCTGCTGCTCTGCACTGAGGCAGTCTGACCGCGTCCTCATGAGATTGCGCTTTATACACCCTACCGTTACACCTCCACATGCTGTCACATGTTTACCTGCAGTGTCATAAATGACATCAACAGCACACACTGCTTATTAACTTGAACAGCGGACAAAGACTTCTTCTGGAAGCGGTCATTCTGCCGCAGTCGATCCGACCGCATGTCGTCAAAGGGCAGCAGTCCCCTGACTGCCGCAAGTGATCACACCACCTGGACTGACGCCAGCCCCCACCCACAGTGCCACGCTGTACATCCTCACCTCCCTGGAGTTGTCTCTCAGCTGCACCTCTGCCTGAGTCACTCCAGCAATGGTTGCCTCGAGCTGCGAGCGGGCCTGCAGGCACTGCCGGAGAGTATTCTTCCCGCAATCCACCACGGTTGACATTCTGGACAGAGGGGACAAAATGGCTCAGGTCAAGAAAACTTACATTATCCCAGGGGAAAGCAGTTGCTCAGAGCACAAATTCCTGTCCATAGATACTTCACTTGACAAAAAGGTTTCTCGGTCTGCATTCCTACAGGTGAAATCATGCTTGAATTCGCACTTCCCCTCATATTTCCACGTACAAAGAAAATACCGTAATTTATACGAGACTAGCGGTGACATGAGTATAAAGACAAGTCATTTCCCATTTTTTACCAGCACACATTGACCACATTCCCCATGCTGTGGCTGTGGTATTTATAGAATATAACAATATATACTTCCGCATCGACAAAAACCCGGTAGTTTCCATTTCCCCGGTAATCCTGGAGAGAACTGCGATTGCATTAGCAAAACAAATAAAGCAGTTTTAATAACGTAACTTCTGTTTTTAGCACAGAAATCCACGAACGCCCGTACAAAATCGTGATATGACAGGTATTAGGTGAGGCTAAAGAATTACCAGGTGGTAACATTTCTAAATACAGAAATGAATAGTCTTTCTGTAGCCCACCGCAAAAACAGAACTTGGGGCCGAGTCAAACAGTGATTATAATGTCAGGTTACTGCGCGTCATAATACAAAAGGATGACCGAACTGTTACCCTGCTTCTGTGCAGTACAACGTGTCCCTTGTTCTGCAGACATTTAATTTAGGTCCCAGCCTAGCAGAGGGATCCAGTCACCCATCCAGCCTAGAACACAGCAGCAAGAGCCGATGCTAAAGCACACAATAGTGGGAGACGGCGAAGCTTACGTGTAAGGACCAGATACTGGTCGTGATAAATGCATTCATGTATGGACTGGCTTTGGGGTAAGAAGTAAGAATGAGAGATGACATGAATGCCGCGCAAAATCGAGCTTTAAAAACCAGAAGTACCTGGGATCGGCCATCCCAAACATGCATCGTGTAAATATTACATCGCAACTAACCGTCGGAAATGTCGATTAGGCATTGAGTCATCCATTTTTGGATCGATTCTACGTATTTATGTGGCTTCTTATCGAGATTCAGTTCCATGCATTTGACTTGTCAAACCACGATCCGATCGCAACACAATAACACCAAAGATTTTATTGAGCCTTGTATGGAAATAAATGTGACCTTGCCAAATACATACAACAATCACCGATCTTCCAAAAAATACGACCCATGTAGTGCTCGCAGTAAATTACTAAACGCTTACTAATTGGAATGTGAAGATTTTTTTATAACCGAAAATGTCCTAAAAGATTATCATCAGATCAAACACAATACAAAACTGACTTTTCTTGTCATGCAAGCAATTTAAGGTTGACCCTATCCAAATGCCCTCAAATTTAGTTTCGCCTTCCAAACGTTAGTCGACCTTCAGTCTTTAAAATGGACGATGTCCCAGTACTTGGGAGTTGCAATGCAGCGCAATAGCGACTCGGATCTAAAATATACGAATATCGACACTCAATACTCGATCGTACCTCTTGTACTATAAACCCGGTCCAATAAGGCACGCCGGTGCTGCGCTTCTTGGCTGCTGCAATCCTCTCTTTATCATGGACTCAAAGTGCCGGTATAATCGCTGGCTGCCATCACGAGCAAAGAGCCCAGGGGCGGGGAGAGGCGGAACTCCCTCCTGTGTTGTGACGTCATCACCGAATCCACAGTCAGCGGCCACAAGCAAACTCGCATTCCGCACGTAGACCATTCGGAGGGGAGGGGAACCCGGAGGAGGTCGCTGAGTGCGACATCAAACGTGCAGCGACTAGGGGCGCCACGTGTTTAGGAGTTGATTATTCAACTGAAATAATCCATCTCAGAAGTTCAATAAAAATAAGCAAGGCTCTTCACTTTTAAAATGGGAAGTGGAATAACAACTAAATATAATTCTTTTAATATAATGTAGCAATTACTCAATACCAGAGATGTTCGTGGATCACAAAATGAAAGTCTAAATCGAGTAGTCAAGTCTCTGAGGGAGGAGTTTGAGTAAAGGCCCAGGACTTTCATTCAGCTTCCAAGTCAAGTCTCAAGTCTCTTCTTCCAACTTTAAATGTAGTCTGAGAAGTTTATTTTCTTCTTTTTATCAGGGGGTTAATAGTGTTAAACAATTATAATGTCATTTGAAGAATATATTTTTTTACTGAAACAGATGCTGGCAAACATTCCTTCATTGAGTGACAAAGGTGTAAGAGTAACGCACTATATGTACAGATTAAGGCTGGAAGCCAGTACATTATAAAACGTAAAAGACACTGAGTGCTATGAGTACTTTGTTGACATCAGCAATAACATCATGTAGAAACTTCCTGAGCCTTTGTATCTCCTCCTGATCTTTTTTTTTTAACAAAGTATGGGAACCTTAAACAAAATCAAGTGCATGTCTCCTTTAGAGCTTTGCTGTTTTTTAGACTGCAAACTGCTTTGCTCAAGATTTGTTATACAACTCGCTTCTTCAGAAACGTTTTCATACATTTTTAAATAAGCTAACAACTAAACATCAGCAGAAAATAAAATTAGCGCCAGCCATCTATGAGGTTATTTACTGTACAGGTTGGCACGTCAGGTTGTGCACACTGTGTGAGAAAAAATAAATCTGTTCTATTTCTGAGTGGTAGTTTAGCAGTTCTAGAAAAAATGTTAGTGGTGAGTATCAATCGTTAAGTGTTTTAAGGGGTGATTCTCACGTTTACAGGCATTTCATTTTTACATTTATCCCATTTATCCCATTTAGTCTTTCAGCTTGACACTTACTTCATTTTATACTGGCAATACAATTTTAGTGAAGGTAGGGAAATGGTTTTGTTGTTGGAGTACCGTGATCCAAAGTGGGTACTGATAGCCACCAAGGAACAGTAGGTAGCAACAGTTACTAAAGTGACTCTCCTCTGACTAAGGCTGGGGGTGTAGGGTGGTCTTGAATACTGGACCAGTGTTGGCACCATATGAAGGAGAACTAGTTGATCAACAGAAAATGAAAGAGAAATAGCAACCATAGGTTACAGAAACATTGATATGTAAGAGAATTCGGTGGAAGGTTTGAGTACTAATGGGAAAAGTAATTCCTACAGTGTTTTGAAATTCTATAGAACTGCACCATGTCTGGTCTCGCCCGGCCCCAAAAGCTTGTTAAACTGCTCACAACAGGCATGGTGTCACAATGCTGTCACACCGCTCCTCAATCACACACACCTATACAAACTGAACGTCACACCTGCGTTCAGATTTGCAACTGAAACCTAAATTTACAATCATTTATATTTTTACCAGGTCATCTATAAATAAAATTATGATTTATTTGAGTTTACCCCTGATCTACATTACTTATTTTAGGTTTAGGTGTTTCCCGCTAATTTAAGAACAAGCCTAGATGGAAGCTGGCTTGTGCACACCGTACGTCTCTAACCCGCTTGCACCAGCAGTTTTTAAAATCACATTTTCTGACTGATTAAGACAGTAGTTATCCTTCAAGTATGAATATAACTACTATTATAGTTATTGGAACATTTAAAACAATTAGTGTAATTTCAAATGAATCCAAGTATATTAAACATTTATGCCAAATATACTAACAACTAACTTTGTATTTCCAATGCTTGACTCTTACCTAGATGTGTTCTGAAGCACCTTCAACTTGAAACTCACCGTCACTACTGGCTACATATATATGTGGTAATCAAGCGCTGATGGGCTGGCTGGGTGGACGCTTACACTGAGACACTGAGCTAATGGTGAAGGAGGGGGAACCAATCAGAAACGTGTAATTTGGCCTGGGGTGTGATAGGGGCGTGTCAAAGTATTTGCGGGCTAATCATCCATCCATTTTCCAACCTGCTTATCCTACTGGATCGTGGGGGGTCCGGAGCCTATCAAGCAATGGGCACGAGGCAGGGAACAACCCCCGGACGGGGGGCCAACCCATCGCAGGTACACACCCCAACCACTCACACATGCACACCTATGGGCAACTTAGGAACTCCAATCAGCCCCAGCATGTCTTTGGACTGTGGGGGGAAACCGGAGTACCCGGAGGAAACCCCACGGCGACACGGGGAGAACATGCAAACTCCACACACATGTAACCCAGGCGGAGACTCAAACCCAGGTCCCAGAGGTGTGAGGCAACACTGCCAACCATTGCATCACCATGCCGCCGCGCGGGCTAATCAATGAAATGGGATTTTCAATTAAACAAGATGAATCAAATAATTACAAGTATAAATCAAGTGTAAATTATGGGGGAAAAAGAAGCATTAAATTGATTGCAAGAAAACACAAATATAACAAGGAAACACTGTTCCAAGAAGTGAGGTAAGCGGAAAGTATTATTACTGGAAACTACTTGGTGGTATGGTGTTTTTTGTACTGAAAACCAACATATTCCAATTGAATCAACAGTAACTACTGATAAAATGCTTCAATATTCACAGTTAACATGTAATTAAATCTATATCTACAGCACATAGTATTAGGGGGACACATCTGCTGGGATTGTGGAGCAGTCAGTCATAGTCTTTGACACAAGGCAGGCCCAGCTACACCTGAAGCAACTCCTTGTCAAAACTCCAAAGCCACCAAAATATTTAATGTTAATTATGCTCTAAGTAATCAGCCCAAGTTAGACTGTAATAGGTATTGTCACTGATCAACTGCAGGAGCTGCTTATTATTTCTTATTTTCACAAAAGACCATCTTTGTTTCTGCTCTGCTAATATTGTGCTTTAATAAAATAAACATCACAAACCCACAAACAGAGGTCATGTCCTATGATTGAGAAGTTGTGGTCACTGGAGAGAAACAGAACAAGCAATAGATCTGGGAGCAGTTTCCTTATCCTGCGGGCAAGACCAAATCAGTCTTAGGGGTTTCAACCCACGATGCACACCCAGCAAATATTTCCTGATAAACAGAGCTGCTGGGGAAATCATGCCACTGCGAAGACAACCACCGAAAGGATCATTTTCCCAGAAGAGATGCAAGCGTCCTCCCACAGAGGGCAGCACAACCTGTGCTGAAGCGCACGGCTTTTCCGAAGCGACTTTAGCCATTTGAAACACTGCCTTTTACATGTTTTACCGTAGGGCTGTGCATCCCAGAAGCATAAACTGCACACAGAAGGCATGGTGTCACAATGCTGTCACACCGCTCCTCAATCACACACATCTATACCCCCTGAAGGTTACTCTTCCGTCCACATCATATTCCAATTCATTTGAGATTTCCCTTATCTACATCACTGATTGTAGCCGCCAACGCCGTCTGTCTCGAACCCCCTTGCGCCACAAGTTTTAAAATACCACATTTTCTAAGACAGTAGTTATCCTTTAAGTACGGATATAACAATTACCATTATAGTTACTGGAACATTTAACATAATTAAGTTCGTTTCAAATTATTCTAAGGATATAAAACATTTATGTTAAATATACTAAAGAGTATCTTTTTCCAATGCCTGTCTCTTACCTAGATCCGTTATGTAGCACCTTCGAGTTAAAACTCATAGTGACAACTAGCTAAATATATATTTTCTATGTATACAATACAAATTAAAATACTTTTAAAAGACAGTTACTGGCACTTTTCCTCCTACACCGTCAATGTCAGCATGTGGGACAGGGCTGTCAAACTTCGTTCTGGAAGCACAAGGGAGTGTGCCATCGCGAGATTTCAGAGTCGTTCCAACCCTACCAGTTCAAACATTGAGCACTAGGTGGCACTGCTGTGCCGGCCATAACTTGCGAGCTCCCCTGCTGTTGTTTGACTGAACGAACATTGACTTATCTCACACGAAACTTTGTTCAGTCACAATAATGGATTGCGAACTTACAATCAGGGACCTGTCTGTGAAGATCAATCGAGAGTCACTTACCAGTTTTATCTCACATCTGAGGAGGCTCATCAAAAATTATATGATGTAGTGCGGTCTGTTAAACCTCTTCATGGTCTTCTCTGATGTAAATGTATTTAAGAATAACCAGAATTGTATCTCTTGTGATGTTTCAAAGTATCCATCCATCCATCTATCCATGCGTTTTCCACATCACTGTACGTGTAATGATGTACATGAAAATTTACCTGACTACCTTCACTATTGGGGAACATTCCTAGACACATCAGTGCTGTCGCTGTTGTAAGAAGCTAGTTTCACCACTATGGGGTAGAAATGAGCAGAGCATGTAGTAAAGTATCAGATACTCAGGTATAAAACAATGAAGTACAAATACTTCGTTTGACGTTACTGTACTTAAGTATGTTACTTCATTTGAGTATTGCACGTTATTGTAACTTTTACTTTCACTCTGCTATATTTTAACTTTCATTGTATATCATTTTAACTTTTTACTTATACTATCTTTTTACTTTTAAGTACTTTTAAAACCAGGCATTTTCTGTTTTACTAGATGGCTTTTACTTAAGCAACATTTTATTGTGGTATCTTTTACTTCCATCCATTGTCCAAACCGCTTCTCCTACTGGGTCGCGGGGGGTCCGGAGCCTAACCCGGAAGCAACGGGCACGAGGCAGGGAACAACCCCGGATGGGGGGCCAGCCCGTCGCAGGGCACACTCACACACCAGTCACGCACACATGCTCTTTTACTTAAGTATGAAAAATCGAGTACTTTTCCCACCACTGGCCAGTTGACACAAAGCAACAGGGCAAAGCTATTCTTGAATAGTCTTTATTCACAATGTGTTTTAGTTGGATAATCCGCTTTGAAATGACCTCAGAAATTACACAGCAAGTAGATGAAAGTGTGTTTGCACAGTTCAATTGAAGGAACAACGGCTGTGTTATCTGTGTCAGTCTGTATTGTATAGCTGATGTTGCCTGGGGCTTCTTTGTTAACAATCAGTGTTACTAATAGCACAGTTAAACAGATCGGTTATTATCGTAGTATTAAAGCTGTACTAATACGCATACCCCATTGTCCACTAGATGGCACTGTTATCGCGACAATAATTGGAAACAATTTAAAGAGTTCCCACTTCTTCACATAATGATGAAAGCATTTCACATACAAACCGATTTAAAGATTTAAATTGGTTTACAGCTGCTGAGTTTATTGGTAAATTTTATTCAGATAGATATTTTAAACAATTAAAACAGTTCCAAAATACATAGCCAACAATCAATTCTGATCCACAACACTAGAATACAGACAGTAGACAGATGAGCCAGATTATTCAGCTAACTCATCACCCCTTTAGATTTGCTAGAACATTTTGATTTTTTTTTTTTAAATTTTAGATAAAGAGATACAAATACACCTGGGGAGATGGTTTAACACAGAAGCCCCCTGAGAATACTATTAGATGTGTCTTAACAAAATATATATATTTTAATATATATATATATATATATATATAAATATATATATATAAACCAACATATATATACATGAATGTGAGTGAACAAAAGACAAATGGCATGAAGTTCATCCTCATGCTGATGAGGTGCAGTGAGGACCAATAAGCAGAGAGATTAGGAACCCTGTGTGAAATGCTATGGGATGGTCTCCCTGGACCCACTACCATCAGCTGCATAGGCGAACATGCTGGTCAAGGTCGCAGTGACTCCCAGTAGCATGGTGCAGTGCAGGAGCAGCATGAAGACACAGGGGCTTGCAGCTTCTACACCAGATTCCCTCCCAGCGAGTGCTTAATGGATTTGTAGATGCAGCTTCCCCTCACATTGCCTCCAGGGAAAGCACATGGAATTAAAGTATTATATTATGGACCCTTGGAGAATTGGGACATGCCAGATAACATGTTTTGTTAACCAGCTGAGGGAAGCTAACTCCGACTGGGGTGTACTGATCTCAAACCGGTGTGGCTCCAAGCCATGCCCTGTATCTTCCTAGATCAGTCCTCAGGGAAAGTTGAGTAACTCCTTTACCACCCAGAGGCCACATAGGTTGGGCGCCAAAGTGAGTTCCCAGGGAGACACTGCTTTGATTTGGCAAACACCAAACATTATAGAGTTCTTTACAAACACGTGTGGGTGAGTGAGTCTGATTGCTTTAATACATCGCTGAGCATAAACTCATGACTGGTAAAACATCTTAAAACCTCAGGGCGGAAGTTGATGCTTGAACCACCAACGGTCGAAACATAGTGTAAACATCAGGTACCGAAAACGAACTGGAGCAAGACAGACAAGCTGTTCCTGAAAGAGATACGTCACTTCTATGACTTATAACAATATTACTTAGAAAAGTCGTGGCTATCGGTATGTGTGTTTGTGTGCCAGCGTTTCCCCCTATTTTTAACTTTGTGTTAGTGAACTTGTGGTATGGACAGTGGCAGCTGTACACAAACACTCACGAACACACTCAGCTAAGGCTTTGTTTAACCACAAACAGTGACCCACCACACAGGAAGTGAGGAGAAGAACGACTCACAATGGGAATTATCTCTGTAGGACCTAAAGGTCGCCTTTTCCTATTGGATGCCTAAAATGTGACCAAATGAGCAGCTGGCAGCAACACAGGTGCAATCAATCTTGTGGTCACGACAGGGTATGCGACTCTACTCAGGTGAAGGCCTGTGTGTTTAAGCGGAGGAGTAACTAGGCTATCTGGCCATCGTCTGCCGAGATGCGTCTGCCACCGGCCCAGGATCTTACAGCTAAACCAGGATCTGCTCCTACCCTTATCTCAGCCCGTGACACACCAGCTCTTCCGGTCCATCACATGTCAAGGCAGCAGGCCTATCAGCCGTGACTTAACAAAGCGGCGTGACGATACGGTTCTTTTCTCTTGCTTCGAGTCAGCTTGGAATGTAGCTTTTCATCTGGGTACGAGGTGGCCTGTGACACACGCTATCAACTCGTACCGCAATTCACCTATGACCTTGGAATGTCGACACTGAGGAGTCAAGATCGGCTTTTGTAGTTTCTCACCAGATTGCCATTTTTTAATGCTCGGCGTGGGCAATATTATCATTTTAATCACAGTGTTGCTAGAATAAATACACATTCTTTTATGGGCATGAGATGGTAAGATAAGCATTTACGGTAGAGTGATATCACATAACAATGTCCTTATATTCTCACACACTCAAGTGAAAATGGGAAGTAACTCTCCTATAGCACAGGGGTATTTACAGCTACAGTAGATAACTTTCATCAGAAGTTTTAAAGGCCCTCAGTTTCTCTCGTGATAACAGCACTGACCATCACTGAGTTTTTTTTCCACCAGTCCTCCTTCTGTACAGTTGGTGAAATGACTCAGCTTTTGTTGTCGCTGCTTGGGCCAGCTTGTTGCTTTGTTTACGGCTCACACCTCCGGCGTCGGTTGTGGGCGAGCCGCCTGTCCCCGCCGACGGCCGTGAGCCCATTTCCCATCACGCCTTTCGGGTGGGCGAAGGCGTGGGAAACACTGAATTTTGGCGTGCCCGCTGATCCGGAATGCAGAGGATGGCAGGTCTGGCAAAAGGGGACACAAACTGATCCAAGCACAGTGCGTTTCCAGGTTCTCTGGTGGAAGTGAAGGCGGTGTCTGTGGGTGATGCCAGTGGCCTGTGGTTTGCCTGGGCCAGACTGTTGATGCTCTGTCCCTCCCTCTCTCCTTCCCTCATAATTTTTTGCATTTTATGGCTGCCACTGCCCGTCCACACAGTCTCCGTGTGGCACCGTCCTCAGTCCACTGCCGCACTGGAGCGAGCACAGCATGCGGGGTTCCTCAGTGAGCTGATCATGCCGCCGCCGCCCCTTTTCCTGCGCTGCCCGCTCTGCTGGGATGACGCCGTGTCCTGTCGGACCAGCCTGGCCGTACGACTCGCCGTTTCCTTGATCTGCAGCTCCAGGTGCTTCTGGATGGCCAGGCCCAGCTCCTCAGGGTCCACAGAGGCGCCGTACACTTCCCACGTCATGCCTTCTGCATCCCACGCCACCTCCCTCACTGGGGACTTCTGTGTTGCTGCCTCGCTGGCTTCTGTCTCCTCCACCAGGCTAACCTCGGGGAACACATGTGGTGGTGTGGTGGACTGGGGCTGACCCACCTGCACGCCCACATCCTTCAGGTCCCAGTGGGATGTCATGGTGCCCGTGTCCCGGGTTTGCCTGCTCTCCCCTGGCCGGGCCGTGCTCCGCTCTACATGGTCCCCGCCACAGCAGCACGTCACGCTCTTGGTGTCCAGCCCCGTCTCACTGACTGAGGTGACGAGCCGGGGGAAGGCAAGCCTGTCGATGTGGTGATGTGGCGCCCTCTGGCCCCCACGCTCGGCATCCATCAGCCTGGGTGGGAGGGGCACAGGTGCGGGTATGGGCAGGTGGTGGCAGAAGGCTGCACACGCGTCTCCCAGGCTACACGCATGTACATGGGGGCCATAGCAGGTCTCCCCACAGCTGGCACGCGGGGCATCCACTTCCCCAGCGCTGGGCACACAAATCTGGACACTGCTGAGTGGGTGGGCGGGGCTGCCGCCGCCACACTGGCAGACAGTGACGGTGTTGTTCTGCTGCAGTTGCATGGCTTGTTTGCACACTAGCGAGGGGCAGCCCGGTGTCTCCCGGCTGCAGTAGTTCACCCACTGGCAGGGGAAGCCCGCCTCCCTGACCTGGGGCCTTGGGGTCTCCCTGGAGCTGTGCAGGCTGTCTGAGTGGCTCCGCTGCACAGGCTGCTTGGCCGGCTCCAGTCGGTCTCCTCTCTGGTCCATGTTGGTCGCTGAAGCCACGTGGTTCTCCTTCCATGCCGGGTTGCGGCCTTCTTCTGCACAGGGCCGATGGTTCTCCACACCCCCCGGTGGCCTGGCACAGCAGCGAGGCCGCGCAACATCGCCACGCGCTGCCACGTCCGGGGTGCAAGCCCCGCCCTGGCAGCCGTCCTGCCCACTCTCTATGGGTCTCAGGTGTGCGGAGGAGGCGTTTGTGCTCTTCCACAGCTCCTCCTTCAGTGGGACGCCATCAAGGGCCTCCAGAGGGAGGGTGTCAGGTGCAGGACACCCACTTTCCGCCATGAGGAGGACACTGAGAAAAGACAGAGGAGCATTTCTTGTTTTTCCCAGTAACTTGACTGTGTTATATTACACACCATTTTATACCGTTGAGGTTTACATGTCTTTCAGAAGGGATCATCACATCTTATATTCAGCAAAGCATGACAGGGCTGTGCTCCTGACAGGACAAAGACCAGCTGCCACTCAGTCTTAGTTTAAGTGCTTTGCTGCCCTTGTTTGGCTCTTGCTGAGAAATGTAAGCAGACCCCACATCACAGCACAGGATGAGAGATGTGTAACACACTGATTAAGTGCAATTTGATCTGTAGGATTGACGGGGGAAGGCCTGGGCTCTGCAGCTTTCTGCAGGAGAGCATTTAGGCTCCCCACTGGACAGCAGGCCTCACTAACACAACCTGGGAAGCGTGGGAGCAGCCATGGACTGTTAATGAAGGGCCAGCTATGAGGTTGGGCAGGAAGGCCTGGTTGGAGATCAGGCCCAGAAGATCACCTGTGAGGTTTGTGATGAAACCTCCAAACACTAATGGGAAGTCAGTGAGTAATAAAAAAAATCACTACAGCTGACAGCCCTGTGCAGCATCTGCAGATGACCGTCTTTGCACATAATTTTCTCACAAGGGGCAGTGCTTTGGGCCCAGGTCATGTGATGCTCAAGTAGGCCTACCGGGCGGGGGGCCAGACGTCATGAGTACCTGTATAAACTTACTGTGATACTGTAATAGGGCTGGATTGCAAATGACCTGCAGTCACATGGGAAATGCGACCACTTTTCTATTGATACCTTATTCTAACCTTATAACATTTGATTTTTTTTCCACGTCTAAAGAGACTGCTAATGTTATCCACATGAATCAGCTGTTTCGAAAATGCAGTAGTCTAAAGGTTAGCAAACTGATGCTTTTGTTTCTGAGGAGGTCGCATCGATCCATCAGCTACTGGTGTTATGCCGCCGTTTGACTGAGGGATGTGGGCGCCCCCCGGCGGCTAAGGGATGTGGGCGCCCCCCGGCGGCTGAGGGATGTGGGCACCCCCCGGCGGCTGAGGGATGTGGGCGCCCCTGTGTTCACTCGGGCCAACATCGGTGTCCCCCGAACCTGCTCCTTTTGCCGTCCTCAGGTGTCACACGTCAGCAGTACTGAGCATGCTCAGGAGCTAGCGTGCCTCCAGCAGAAGCGAACCCATGTACCTGTGTCCCTTCCATGCTGTCCTGTTTCTATAGCACCTTTTCTTAAAAACCCGTCCTAGTGTACCAACAGACTGAGAGCCAGACCCCCTCAGAACATGTAAACCAAACAATTATGACCAGCTGACCCTGTTTGAAAGCCACACCCCTATGAACCAACACCCATCCACGTTATCACAATTGACCCATTAACATCACATTACCTGATTTAATAGCCAACACCCTCACAATGACTGATACTGACCAGCATATTAGCCTCACAGAGCTTCAGTGAAACAGCCATTTAACCTGCACAAAGGAACAATGCATCCCACCCAGGATTCATGCCCACAGTCCATTTAAGTAACGCTGCCATAATATCTCCTTGCGAGAAGGTATTCACTTGGTGGATCAGCGGTGCTCCAGCTAACCGTGACTGGCGCGAGTGTTTATCCCTCCTGCTGTCATGTCAGGTGGTGCGGCGTGACGGTGCTCCTCTGTCTTTTCAGTTCACCCACAAATGCTCATTAACAAGAACCGGCAATGTCGTTCTCAGCCCAGACGCCGGTCGCATGACGTTTCAAAAGCAGAGTAGGATCAAGAGCATTAGCCAAACACAGAGCTTCATTCAGGTACCTTCACAAGATTCTGCAATGGCTTCTGAATGAATAGATGTCATTTTACGTAGGAAATCTACTTCATTAAAAAACACAATGGCTTCTGTTCTGATGACATTTTATAAACAGAAGTCATTAATGTAGCTCTCAGGTTGATCCAGATGACAGGGAACTACTGCCGTTTAACATAAACGGAACAATATTCTGTGTCTCTGTGCTGCACTTGTGTTTCGATGTGAAGACTACCACCAACCATAATCAGAAAAAGCAAAAAAATACCACTTTAAGTATTTTTTTTTAGGTATTCCCTGTAAAACGCGTACAGTGAGGTCAGTAGTAAGGCTGATGTCACAGCCCCGGGAATAAGGAGCTACCTCAAGTACTGTCAGCTTGAGAGTGTGGACTTTAGAATGGTCAGCCTGCACCTACCAGGTGCATCTCAGTCGAAACTGCTCAGCCCCCCTGCGCGGGGGGGGGGGGGGGGGGGGGGGGGGCGGGCCGGGGCGCCGCCGGCGCCGGGGGCGCGCGCGGGGGGGGGCCGG
>JABFEA020000117.1:1107609-1123717 GCA_019775915.2 Cyphomyrus plagiostoma
ATTCTAACAGGTTTGGATGCTGTTCAACCAAATAGTTACTTCAGCATTAGTTCTAATACAAGAACACGTGGCCATAGATGGAAATTAGCGGGAGAACATTTCAAATTGGATTTAAGGAAGCAATTCTTTACGCAGCGTATAGTTAGAGTATGGAATAGTCTTCCTGATAACGTAGTGCAAGCTGAATCCTTGGGTTCCTTTAGATGAGAGCTAGATAAGATTTTAACAACTCTGAGCTATTAGTTAAGTTCTCCCCAAGCGAGCTTGATGGGTCGAATGGCTTCCTCTCGTTTGTATAGTTCTTATGTTCATAAGATGGTGGAGAGGTTCACTTCTTTGTGAAAGACTGTGTGGGCAAATAGTAGATTTAAGAATAATGTTCCTCAACATAATACTGCAAAGAATTTAGGAATTTCATCATCTAGTATACATAATATCATTAAAAGTTTCAGAGAATCCTCTGAAATCTCTGTATGTAAAGGTCAAAAATAAATATTGGATATCCGTGATTTTTGGGTCCTCAGCTGGCACTGCATTAAAAAAGTATTCGATTTTGTAAATCACCGCTGGCATCAAATTCAAACTGAGCACATATTTGTCATAAAACAATAATATTTCTCAGTTTCAAAGTTTGATATATTGTTTTTACTCTATTTTCAATTAAATATGGGTTTATGTGACTTGTAGATCACTGCATTCTGCTTTTATTTAGATTTTACACAGCATCCCAACTTTTTCAGAAATGGCGTTGTATTATAGAACTATATTTTTCATCATTAATCGTATTAAAAGGATGTTGATCTAATCATGCTGTCATGCTGACACAGCTGTTAAAATGTAAAACGTGGAAATAACATTCTATTAATGTTACAGTATGAAAGTTTTCGGGCAACTTTGAGAGGACATTGCGTAAAGTTTTGGAAACGTTCCCTGTTAGCTGGATTGCTCCCAAGACTTTGATGTGATCAGATGGATCATCGTCCTCAGGCCGACTCACTGTTATCGAAGCAGATCCTGCCGATGGCGCGTCCTGTGTACAGCAGCAGCTCCTGGTCTGAGCTCTTCAGCAGGGGCAGTAGGGCAGTCACGAGGCCGGCCTCAATGCAGCGCTCTCGTACCGAGACTGAACGGGCCAGAAAAAAGTCCTGAGGTCCCTGTGGTCCAAACCTCAGTACTGTCCCTCACTGCTGGCTGACTGGCACTCCTCCCTCCATCGCATTATGGACTGCACGAGCCAGAAACCTCTCTCATGTTATTTAATGCTGTGCTGCTGCTAGAAAATGCAGGTCACGTCCACTGCTCTGTGATACCTGCCAAGACCATACTGCCAACTTGCCGGTCAATCACTGTCAGTGATTTTCTGTTTCAGAGCAATTTCAGATCTGTGTCAGCAGGGAAAGCTGGTGACATGTCATAGATCGGTGACAGGCAGAGTAAGTACCTTTTTTAAATAACAAGAAAAGGACATGTACCATCATAAAATGTATTTTATACAGCATGAATATGTATTATGAATGCATTAGTCAAACTACTCTACCATCCAACTTCTAAAAGTCCGTCCATTTCATAAGTGCTTATCCTGATCAGAATCAAGTTTGTTATTTTACTAATGTTTTCCTGCATCTGTTTTACTTTAGAAAAATCTACACAATTAAGCAGTTAAAACTTGTGGTTAAAATCTAAGTGCATTACTCTTATTTGTAGCCTCAATAGAACTTATTTTTAAAAATAGTCAAATACTTGATCAATATTTACTAAACAAACCCAAAGGACTATGAAATTTTGTTTTGTGTCGCCTTGTTGCTTTTCAGTTATCAGTAAGAAACCCATGAAAGTGGAAAATTCTCCACCCCACAAACATAGTGAATTTGTTCATTGTCCATTTCTCTTTGTCTGACACTTTAACGCCTGCGAGAAGAGGGGCAAAACCGGTTTAATGTACAATGCTGACACATGCGAAAGGCAAAATAAGTGCAAGCTGGTATGAATATGAAACCAATACTATCTCCCTTGTTTGACAGGCCCGGGACCTCGTCGACCCTGCACAGGAGAAGCGGGTATAAAAAAACAGATAGAGGTATAGATGGATGAAAGATCTCATTTGTTTTGTGCAAATGGTCTGGCACGTTTTTTTTGCTAAGTTTGAATGGCAGAGTTTATTCAGGTCTTGTCCTGAACCAGTACAGCGGTATGGAGTGGCAATACCTGTCATGAGATGTCAGAGACTTTATGAGTAATCCTGTGTACTTGCCACACCACGCAGGCTATCGGTGATGCCCTCACCTTCCCTGGCCAACTCGGCCACCACCAGCGCCACCTGTGACATGAGGAGACTCTTCTTACTCAACGTCTGCGCCAGTGACGGAAGAATCCCACTGGCAGCTATCTCCTCTGGGGCTCCCTTTCCTGTAAAATGCAGAGGACCGCTTGGCTGCCTTCGTATTTGCCTCTTTAAGAGAAAAACAAGTGTCACACAGTCATGAGAAGTAAGGCTGCTTATCTCTCTCCCCCCCCCCACCGGCTCGGTAGTTAAGCAGGTACGCGGCCGTGAGATGAATGCAGATGAAGAAGCTGCCAGGATCACTACTTTGAACCGAGAAGATCAAAAGGCCAACCCTCCATTGACCTGCGGCAAATTTTCCAGCCAGCTGCTGACGTTGTCTCCTCATTTTTACTCGTGTGTGGGATGCAGAAAGGAGACACCATTGCTCCGTTTCTCAGCAGCTGGCCTAGCACTGGCTGTCCTGGACATGAGGAGCCCAAAATAAAGGAGAACAGGCCGGGGTAGGACTTTCAAGGGAGCTCAGCGAGTAGGGGGACAGCGGCAGATGGCAACCATGACACTGGGCCAAAGGGAACGCTGACGTTATTGGAAGTTTCTCTCAAAATTGTCATCCGGCACTGAAGAGGCAGCCAAAGCTGTCAGCGCAACGCAGGCCTCGTTGCCATGGCAATGTCCCCTTACTCAGGGATGAGGGACGTCGAGCGGCTCGTGGCACTTCAGGATGACATCGACGTTAGCCTGTCCGCACTAATTAACACACTTAATGAAATGAAACCCATTACAGGCAACCGTATAATTTCACGCTTAAGGCTTCCCCGGCTTCCTCGTTATTTATACCCTTTAGCATCTGGCCTGATATTGGTGTGTGTTTTAAGAATTTCATCCCTATTTTACTTTTAGAAGCAATGCAGGGCTCAAAACAGGCCGGAATGCAAAGAAACTACTCTGCATAAATAGTGTCTTTTTCCTAAACACAGATTCACAGGTTTCTGCAGTAAAGCAACAACTGTTTATACAGGTATATGCATGTTCGCAGGTCATTGCGATTGCGCCGAAACCTTATTGGAACGTAATGGCCTCGATACCTAGTCCATGACTCTTGCTGAAGTCGTCTTGTCTTCATTGGCTTCTGGGGACCTTTTCCTTTTCAGGTCTGTTATCCCAAAATGAGAACGCTAACTTCAGTGGAAGTAGAAGTGACAGCCATTGAACCATACGGGCTAACATACTGCACTCATCCCACCACCCTGACCCCATGCCTTGTGTCCGGCTGGTAAAGCTTGTTCCACCCCAGAATTATAGACTTCCAAGCCACAGCACCGCATACACATTCACAGCAGTGTGTCCGTGTGTATCTGCGTGTGGGAGCCTGTGCACGTGACGCTGCATCGCCCATAGTGAGGCTAATCCGTCCAGGCACTCACAGCATATACTCCAGATAGACGTGGAATCGGATTATCGTCTCTGTTCTACCAATTTACTGCCTGGCTGCTTTTCTGGCTGCTCGCTTCCAGCCTGTATTTCCTCCAAATTCTAATCAGGATACAGTGGCCCCATTGGAACGTTCCCAGAAAAGTGCTGTACACTCTTTGGGGTTTTTTTAACAACGCTGTGGAAATAACTTCTGAGAGCAACATGCTGCTCCCTTCTGCATCCAGCTGCAAGCGGAAGCTGACCCAAAACTCTTACTCAAAAGCCCATTGAGCCACAGGGCCCCTGGTGATCTCATGGGGGGGTAGGAGGGGGCGCCTGTTTAATGTGACGCCTGGCCTCTTTGCAGGACACTCACGCTTTTCTTGGAGTGCAGTAAGCAGGATGTCCAAATGAGGCTTCAGCTCCTCATCTATGAGTTCGGTGCTGACAGAGATGGCTTTGAGGGCGTCAGTCAGGGAGTCTATAACAGAGAGAAGAGAGTATGTTCACGGCTTCAGATCAGCCTGCTACGGATCCCAGCCCAGAAGGATTCCACTTCTGCCTATCTACACAAGAAGCTTTCAGGGGACCAATAATTCAGAAGTCTAAGGAAAATTAGCGGATAGGCAGCAGGGCTAATACCAACATCACAGGGACTTGTGCCAGTAGCATTAGTAGGCTGGTAAAGCAAAAGCCATCTGAACCTTCTCTGGAGAACATTCCGGCAGTTCAGCCCCAGCCCGAGGGCTAATCTATCTTGACAAAAATGGCATTATAGCCATTATAATCTTAATCCCAAATGTCTCATTCAGTTGCTCTATACATTTTGCATTGTGACTGGAATATTAAACAAATACAGAGATAAGTGACTTGCAGACGAGATTGATTCGAGTACTTTAGGGGAGGCAGATTGGCAAGAGACTGAGATCAGACCTGGGCCCAGGGCCCAGGCTTGTCACTGAGCATGCTCGTACCGAATGTTTTCACGTACCATAATATAGATTTCTTGCATGAGTAAGAGTCTAAAAGTGTGAGTGTCACGCCAGATGTGTGAGAGCTGGCAGCCATGGTGAAGTGCGTGTTTAGCCTGTATCCCAGCGTTGTATGAATTCTTGGCTTCCCTGGCTGTGCCGCTGCTAGTATTAAACTGATAGTGGCTGTTAATAAAGATATTAACATTCATTTTTAAAGAACTGTCAAATAATTTGTTAATACGTGGCTCAAAATTTCTCCACAAGTATTTCTCTTTTTTTGCTCTCTTCATGTGAGTCTGCTGCATTGAAAACATCCTACGCCTAAGTTTGTAATATTCAGAATCTACATTTGTTTTTGGAATGTCTGCTGTGTAGTACACTAATTGTAATCCAGTTGCTGGAACTTATCATATGTTCTTGTGAAATAAAATTATTTTTCTTTATAAAGGCAAGCTTTGGTATTGCAAAAGCTTTTTTACTAAACATGGTTGCCAAAAATCGGGGTGTCATCTTATAATAGGGGTTGTCTTATATTCGGGTCGATACTGTATTTGGATTGACCTGGGTTGGGAGTCCAACTTGATGAGAGCCCAGAATCCCTAGCAGCACTGCTGTCTACATTGGAGAAGCTAGGGTAGGGTTGCACCTTAATTAAAGTACAAATGTTACAGTACTTTACACATTATAGCTGAGAAAAACAATGGATTTTAAGTAATTCTAATAGAATTATTTCACTTCATTAAAGTAACTAGAATACTTACGTAGTTGAATGCTTTAACCCTTAGTCCATAAAGGGCACAGCACAATAATTCGGATATTGAAAAATAACAGAGTTTGAAACGTTTTAAGACCTCCCTGGGACACAACAACAGACGCACAAAGATGTTTTGAAAACATTACATGGCAGCCGGCCATTTCTGCATGGATTGTTGAAGTACACATCAACTGTAGAGATGGGGATCTGACTGAATCCCATTCTGTGGCCAAGGCCTTATCTATAACACATTAATCTGTGTGCAATGTAGAAAGCTCTCTGATGATCCCCTATGCCAGTGTTTCCCCATCTGGTCCTCAGGGACCCCCAGACAGTCTATGTTTTTCTCCCTCCCAGACAGCCCACAATTTTGCTGCCTACCAGCTCCTCTTAGAGCAAAAACATGGACTGTTAGGGGGTCCCAGAGAAATGGATTAGGGAACACTAGTTAATAGACAGTCCTACAAATTTCTCTTCTTGGGCTCTTCCAAGAAAAAGCACAGCATTCTCCGCTAAGTTCACTTATTAACACCTAACATCTCAAAGAAAAATGCCAACCACAAAAAAGGGTTTAAAAGGCACTGAGGTTAGCCAGATACAGACCACAACCTTGACTACAGTATGTAGGATGCTGTTAAATGTTAAATAACACACTGCAGTTCCCTTGAAAGTGAATAATAGGATATAGCATATTTCTTTAAACTATTGAAAATTAATGTCTAATAATCACTTATATGGGGGTACTATAAAGCAGATGCAGCACAGATTATATGACAGGATGCACATTGGATCTCAGCTGCATGTGTATGAATTTGGGGAACAGTATCGCCATTATCGCCCTTGGCAGGATTCAATGCTGAAGGTCAAGAGATTTACTTACGTTTTCATTGGAATGACGCACGCCTGATGGTGACTTTAGTTAAGCCCCTAATTGCAGCCTACAAGCCTTAAGTTTTATACGACAGCCTTAGTGTGCGAGGGTACAGCCCCTTGATAGCAACGAAGATCAGCTGCGATCTGAGTGGTGAAATGAGCCGCCTCTGCAGCTTCATGCTGATCCCGCCCTCATCCCCCCTTCTGCTTTTGCCCCGTTTACCCCGTAGTTTGTAAGGCTTATTTATTGATGCTTGTCTTTCTTCAGTGAGCTGTCCCTGTTTATGTTTCCCACACGATCTATTTCTTTTCCTCACCGGTTCCCCTTCCTAGGTCATGGGTAGTAAAAGACACAGAACCTGCACATCGTAGGACCTGGGAGCAGCAGATCACGGGACCCAGAACAAGCAGGCCAAGGACCCAGAGACAGCACATCAGCTAACATTTCAGGAATTCTTAGATGCCCAGTATGTGAAAACATGTCAGAGTCATTTAGAATCACTTTGGAGAACCTTAAATATAATGTATCATTTAATATTAATAATGACAATTATGACCCCCTGTCATCAGTGGCAGTGGGATGAGCAATACAAGAATGAAGAAAACAAGCCTTAGAATAAATCAAATAAACAGCGTCATCAGCAGTCGCAAACATCACAGTAATAACCATTTCGACAGAAAGATTACAAACCTATAAATGAGGGGCCAGTCTCCCATTCCCATTGTCACCGACAGACACACTGAATCCCCCTCTGCCCTATAGAGCACAGCTGAAGGTTTCAGACTCCCTGATTTTTGTGCAGATAAGCAGCGGTTAGGGAATACTCAGATATTTCAAACCTGAAACTGTATTTTCAGTCCCAGATACTGATTTCTAAACAACTGAAGGGATTTTAAAGGGAAAATCATTTTTCTTGCACTGCTTGTTATTCCTTTGTTGTACTTTTGCCCCTGGCAAAGTCAAAATCATCTTTCTTCATCACCCTCCAACTCACAGGGCTAGAGAGCGAAAGCATCCCTCTCGGAGTGAGGCAGAGCCCCGTTAAAAGACACAGAGCATGGAGAGGTGGCAGGGGTAATCCCCAGTAAGCAGTATGGAAATAGACTCTATAGGGCGGGTCAGCGTACCATGAGGATGACAGGTTCCCCTCACACACCCCGTGCCTCCCAGCCGAGTGCTGACTGCCCCTTGGAGGATCCCCACATCCCACACCATCCAAGACAATTTTGATTTTTTAGCAGCTCCTGTGTGAGTCACACTCGGCTCCCCGCTCAGCCTCAGCCTAATGGTGGGACTCCAGTTGTAACCTTTATCCCGGTGAAGTTCCTCAGATTGACCTTTAAATACTGGAAAAGCTTCGGTTCCCCCAGCATCCATCCCAGTCGCAGCACATGCCTCCACGTCCGGCAGCCTCTCCCGGCCTAGCATTGCCCAGGCATCCCAGAACAGACACAAGACCAGACACAAAGGGTCTGGGGAAAGGCACCCTACTCACCCATGATGCAGCCACCTCCTGTCCCTTGGTGAGAGTGCTCCCGGAGTGCGTGTCCTGCTGTTTGTTGGCGCTGTTGTTTGTATGTGTGTGTGTGTGTATATGTGTGTGTTTGAGAGAGTCCCAGCAGAGGCAGTGAGCAGCCTTCAGGCCAAGTACGCTCTCTCTCTCAAACCCACTCCTGCCAACTGAACAGTCAGCATCTGCTGCTGTCGTGCTGCTATGCTCGTCGACTACGGGCTCTGCCTGGCCTCTCTCTCTCTCTCTCTCTCTCTGTTTTCTGTGCCTCTGTCTTCCCGCTTTTAAGTGCTTGTCTGTCTCTCTGTTTCCCACTTTCACTGGTCTCTCTCTCCCTCTATAACTGTTGCTATCACCTCTTGCTCACCCATCCCAGATATATCTCTCTCTCTCCCTTTCGCTCTCTTTCTCTCTCTCCTCCCTCTTGCGCTGCACCATCGCACTCTAAATCCCAAATCTCCCTAAAGCTCCTCAGCTCCAGCAATCAGACTCTGGAAAACAGAGATTGAAACCCAGCAGAGAACATCAGTGACCAGATGGGCTTACATGGAAGTGCCCTTTCCTCTACGAGTTTTACAGAGTGTTGAATCAAGACCCTGCAGCTAGTTCCTGCTGGATGGATCCAGGGTTATGATGCTTATGCTTCCAAATATGAAGTTTTAACTCTGGGTGAGAAACTATCATCTATGAGGCTTGCTGTTGAGGCTACAAAGTGTAGCCAAATCTAGCAGGATGGCTCAGTGGGTTCTGCCGCTGTCTCACACATGCAGGACTGCCAGTTCGAAAACCCTCACTGATGTCTGTGCAGTTTTTAGGTTATTTTTTTTCCCCAAGATGCTCTGCTTTCCTCCCACGGTACCGAGATAGGAAACGTCAGTGAGCTGGCTGTTAAGAGTGTGGGTACCTTATGACAGGTACTTCGTCCATATGCTGCCGTATGACCTTTGCTTTCAGGATCACCATGACCTTAAGCGGAGAGGTGTTTCTTGTTATTTTAAAAATTACTGATAACATCCACCCTGCATCCCTTAAATAATGCAAGTTCTGATGTTAGATTTTAAATGATGTGCTTACCTAACTGGCTTTATATCCATATGGACAATTTTGAGGGGTATATTTAGAAGCTACAGTGTTTCATGTAATATAACTAGATGGCAACCGGGTGGCTGTATTTTTATGCCAAACATTTAAGCCAAGGGTCACCTGTAGAGTTTATAATACACACTGTGTGTAATATTATGTATGTTCCGTATATAACTATATCGTTAGCTACTACTGTACATAGTATAAATATTATTCAGAACGTAGCATTCCTAATTTGACCACAGTTTGGGAATATGACAATATACACTCGTGCACGAAAGTTTCATATGCTGAACCTCTTAATTACCGTGGCATGTATACCCCAGCCTATATACGTTTACGCATGAATTGACTATAAGTG
Organism: Cyphomyrus plagiostoma; assembly: GCA_019775915.2. Lineage (NCBI taxonomy): Eukaryota > Metazoa > Chordata > Actinopteri > Osteoglossiformes > Mormyridae > Cyphomyrus > Cyphomyrus plagiostoma. The sequence goes on from JABFEA020000117.1 coordinate 1,116,863, forward strand.
CATTCCTTTAATCGTTCTCTGCATGCAGTTTATTTTATTCATAAGAATACAAAATAATCTCAATCATATTTCCTTTTCTAATTTTGCAGCAGCCTAAATGATTGCGCTTTATGTATGAAATTTAAGACTCCTACTTTTGAATCTGTACGATTTGAAAGTACGATTGTACTTTCAGAGTAAATTCAGGATAATCGGTGCCACCCAGTGGCCAGCTCCTACCATGGCAGGTTAACAGGCTGAATCTGCGCATGCGTACCCAAGCTGCATGCTGACCTTTTACCACGTGTTCTTTCCCGCGACCAGGAATGCGCGCTGTTGTTGGACCTGCATCCCTTCAGGGAAGGTGGATGTGATAGAAGCGGGAAGCAGCGAGCCGCTTTGCATATATCACAATGTCTAAACAAAGCAGCATTTTCAACTTTTTCACCAAGTCTCCACCCTTGGTTAGTAAAGTAAAACCCAGCCCGTCTCCTACAGAAGCGGACCTGCCGTCTTCCGTACCCAAGTCTAACAGTTCTCCGAAAGAGGATGCGAAGCAGGCGCCTTTACAGAACACTAAAAAACCCCAGCAAAAACTGAGCAAATCGCCGGCTAAGGGAGGCCTCAGCGGTTTCTTTTCTGAGAAAAAGTCTACAGATAAAGAAAGGTAATGGGTGGGATTGACACGATGCTTCTTGTTTGGGGTTTCAAATTGACAAGATATGAATATCTGTAATATGGATATATTTGAAAATATCTGATGCTTTGCAAGTTTTGTTTTGCACTTTTTACGGACTGCCATATTGTAACTTTACAGATATTTATCGGTGCAATATTTAAATAATATCTCGCCTTAAGCATAAATGCGCGTCATGTTTTGTGGATCTGTGGACTCATCCCGGTTGCCCTATTTGTATCGAGTGAAATAATTTAGTTAAAGAGCTGCTGTGTTCCTCACCATGCTAACGCTGTGCAGCCTGTGTTCAGTGGCTTGGTGAGGGTCGCGCCTGCGCAGTAGTGTGGCGGGAAGCCGCGATACCTGACACCAGCTCGCGCAAGGCTCGGCGCCCCCCCGGTCTGGACTCTTTTTTTTTACCGTTGGATAGTCGTTGGTTAATCTGAAGTGACCGAATCCTCTCCGAGTCTTGTTTGTTTCGTGCGGCAAAAAATATTACTTTGTCAGAAAATGTGCTTGTGAGACTTCAGTACATTGACAATTTATAAAGCGTGGAACGGCAGTATAATTCTCTGGACCCCGTATTGTTAGCAACATACATAACGGGCGACCTGTGCGCTCCGTTCCTGCCATTCTATGGCAGTCATTAACAGAGGTACCCGTAACCCCTCCCACAGCTCAGCATGCACATTCACTGCCGGTAGCCTGGTATGGACCAAGCTGGAAGGGCACCCCTGGTGGCCATGCATGGTGGTGCCCCAGCCTCTCACGGGGCAGCAGATGCGGGGCCGCGGTCGTGACCAGCGCCTGCACGTCCATTTCTTCGATGAACCTCCGACTCGGGGGTGGGTCAGTGTTAAATATGTCAGGGATTACAAAGGTGAGTATTGGGGTCAGTGTCAGGGATGGTGTACTTTAAATGGGTGTTAGGAATATATAAGAAAATCTCTTCTGAATGTTAATGTGGTTTTGATTTAATAATTTGTACAGGGTACTGTGCGAAATGTCGCTAATGCAGGTGTTGCCTTGCCCTCACATCAATGTCCCCGGTTCATAGGTTCGGATAGTGCTGATGCGAAGAGCGGGGGCGTGTTCTTCAGCGGGAAACCGGTGATTCGCCGGGCGATGGAGCTGGCGGATCTTGCTCTGGCCGACAGTCCGCAGAAGCGATTAAAGATGGCCATCTGCATGGATCCTTCTGAAGATGAGGATGAAGAGGAGGATATGGAGGTTAGCTATTCAGCTGAGTAGATCTGAAATTTCAGGTGTTTGTGTGTATTTTGGGAATTTATACAATCTATTTACAAAGCAGCTAAAGTTCAAGCAGTATATAGGTGGGTTATTTATAAGCTGGAATTTATGGTAGTTACTGGTATATTAATGTGGACTAATTTGTATTATTTCCTCTATAAAGCTAGACAAGTCAACTCCGACTGATGCAGACATGACTGAGGAGGAGGAGGAAATGGTGAAGGCAAAATCCAACCACCGCTCTTCCAAAAGGAGAGGAGGGGTGGAGCAGAAACCCAAGCGTCGGCGCATTATTGCAGCATCAGATAGTGATGGTTCTGGTGAGGAATTCAAGCCGGGGCCCGCAGGGAGCAGCAGTGAAGAAGATGAAGAGGCTAGCAGCGGAGTAGAGGAAGGAAAGGAGAGCGAACCAGAACCAGAGTCAGAACCAGACAGCCCTGTTAAACCCATCAAACGCAAGCGCCCTGCAGAGAAACCGACTAAAAGCAACCCTCCTTCCATGGGATGCCCCAGAAAAGCCCTTGGGTCTCCGTCGTTTGTCACAGCTCAGACCAAGTCAAGGCTGTCATCCTTCTCAGCACCGGAGACCTTTGAGAGCCAGAACAGTGCTGCAGGTGGGGGTGCTGGTGAGGGAAGCACCGTATGGGACCATGAGAAGCTGGACTGGCTGCAGGATGGCAAGAGGAAGGACGCCAAGAGGCGCCGTCAGATAGAGGAGGACTATGACCCGACTACCTTGTATGTTCCCGAGGACTTTGTGAACAAATGCACCCCTGGCATGCGACGCTGGTGGCAGCTGAAGTCTGAGATGTTTGACACTGTTATCTTCTACAAGGTGGGAAAGTTCTACGAGCTCTACCACATGGATGCTGTCACTGCGGTCAATGAGCTGGGTATCACCTTCATGAAAGGCACATGGGCACACTCTGGCTTCCCTGAAATCGGCTTCGCCCGCTTCTCGGATGTCCTGGTGCAGAAAGGCTACAAGGTGGCCCGTGTGGAGCAGACTGAGACGCCCGAGATGATGGAGGCACGCTGCAAAACCATGGCTCGGCCGACTAAGTTTGACCGTGTGGTTCGCAGGGAGGTGTGCCGAATAATCACCCGGGGCACTCAGACATACAGTGTTCTTGATGGTGCGCCTTCAGAGGCACAGAGCAAGTTTCTGCTGAGTGTGAAGGAGAAGGCAGAGGAGGAGACCTCTGGCTGTCAGCGTACATACGGAGTTAGTTTTGTCGACACGTCAGTGGGCCGCTTCCACGTGGGCCAATTCAGAGACGACCGGCACTGTTCCCGTTTCCGGACCTTGGTGGCGCATTTCCCCCCTGCACAATTGCTATTTGAAAAGGGCAACCTGTCAGCAGAAACACGCAAGCTCATGAAGTCTTCTCTGGCCTCTGCCATGCAGGAGGGCCTCACACCAGGGGCTCAGTTCTGGGATGCCTCAAAGACCCTCAAGTTGCTTTCTGAGGAGAATTATTTTAGAGAGACTGGGACACAGGATGAAGACGTTAATGTTCTCCCTGCAGTGCTCAAGGGCATGACTTCTGAGAGCGACTCACTAAGCCTCACTCCAGGGGAAGGGTACGAGCTGGCCCTTTCTGCTCTAGGTGCCTGCATCTTCTACTTGAAGAAATGCTTGGTGGACCAGGAGCTGCTGTCTCTGGCCAACTTTGAGGAGTATATCCCTGTGGATGTGGAAATGGAGCAGTCGGACAGCCCATCCAGCTTCTTTGCACGGACTCACCAACGCATGGTTCTTGATGGGGTGACTCTAGCCAACCTGGAGATACTTCAGAATAGCTCCACGGGTGGCTTGGAGGGGACTCTGCTGGAGCGTCTGGACTCTTGCTGCACTCCCTTTGGAAAGCGGCTTCTGAAGCAGTGGTTGTGTGCTCCGCTCTGCAACCCCTCCTCCATTGAAGACCGACTTAATGCTTTGGAGGATCTGATGGGTATGCCAGCTGAAGCCAGCGAGGCTGAGGAGCTGCTGAAGAAGCTCCCGGACATGGAGAGGCTACTGAGTAAGATCCACAGCATGGGGACACCCCTGAAAAGCAAGGACCACCCTGATAGCCGAGCAGTCCTCTATGAGGAGATCACCTACAGCAAGCGAAAGATTGCTGACTTTCTGTCAGCCCTGGAGGGCTTTAAGACCATGCAGCAGATTGTGTCTGCCATGGAGCCAGTGGCAGAGGCCTTCCAGTCCAAGCTGCTCCGCCAGGTGGTGATCCAGAAAGCAAAAAATGAGGAGGGCCTCTTTCCTGACCTCTCAGCAGAACTGAGGCGCTGGGACACGGCCTTCGATCACCAGAAGGCCCGCAACACTGGCGTCATCAGCCCCAAGAGTGGTTTTGACCCAGATTATGACCAAGCACTGACTGGCATCAAGGATTGTGAGCGGGCCCTGCAGGAATACTTGGACCGGCAGAAGAAGCGACTGGGTTGCAAGAGCTTGACATACTGGGGCACAGGGAGGAACCGGTACCAGTTAGAGGTGCCTGACAGTGTGCAAGAGCGGAACATTCCTGAGGAGTATGAGGTGAAGTCTACAAAGAAAGGCTGGAAGCGGTACTGGACCCCAGAGATCGAGCGGCAATTCTCAGAGATACAGAGCTGGGAAGACCAGAGGGATTCTGCCCTTAAGGATTGCATGCGCAAACTCTTCTACAACTTTGACAAGAACTGCAGAGACTGGAAAATGGCTGTGGAGTGCATGGCAGTGCTGGGTAAGAGGAAACAAGCACCAGTGCTTATAGGCCGGATTTCTCCTTCACAGCTTAGATGTGCATTTGAACACTGACCCAAATACAACCACTGACAGCAGGTGGAAAGTCATGTGATCACACATATGCAGTCTTGCACCAGATGACTAAGGCAACTGCAGGCAGTTGCTGTTTACAGTGAATACATTTTGAGCAGTTTACCCCTGAAGATCTGTTTTCTATTCTCAACATTCACTGTAAGAAACATTCTCCAGCATGTAGATTAGGTTAAAGATGTACTTTGAGTTTTTTGTGGTATAATTTGATTCAGTTAATTTTATATAGCGCCTTTCACAACAGTCGTCCCAATGTGCTTTACATAGATGTATTGTGATACATTGCAACATCAGTACAGTAATACAGAATAGGAAAAAGAATGAAAGAAATTAAATAAAGCCAGATGACAACAAGTCCACTGAACATAACTATACCATATCTATTATCACTTGCTTTGTGTAGTTTTTCACAATTGATTAAATGATTTGGTTTTTATTGTAAAAGCTTGGACTCATTTTAAGGTATTGGGCCACAATTTCACTTTCTTAGCTACAGTGCTGCTATGTTTTGTGAGCTAGTGATAAAATGCAGGTTTCTTATGGCTTTAACTGGGAATTAATCCCCCTTCCCCCCACAGATGTGTTGCTGAGCATGACTCGATACAGCCAAGGTGGAGATGGGCCCATGAGCCGGCCTGAGGTTCTGCTCCCACCAGAAGGCATGCAGTCTGTGCCTTTCTTGGATCTGAGAGGCTCCCGTCACCCCTGTGTCACAAAGACCTTCTTCGGTGACGACTTCATACCCAATGATATCTGCATCGGTTGCCCTGGTGAAGATGCAGAGGGGAGCAATGCAACCTGTGTTCTTGTTACTGGGCCCAACATGGGAGGCAAGTCTACCCTAATGAGACAGGTATGCACTCCCCCTCCACCCCGTTGAATCATGGCCATATTGTATTGACAGAGAATTAGCACTGTGTGCTTTGTCTCCTGCACAGTGTGGCCTGGTGGTCATCCTGGCCCAGCTAGGTTGCTATGTTCCTGCAGAAAGCCTTCACATGAGTCCCGTTGACAGGATCTTCACCCGACTGGGTGCCTCTGACCGCATCATGGCTGGTGAGCTACAGTGAACGGGTGGGATGTCAGGGGTGTGCGGACTTCTGGAGTTTATACCTGCTTTTTGCTCCAGGGGAGAGCACCTTCTTTGTGGAGCTAAGTGAGACTGCGAGTATCCTGCACCATGGGACCAGCCATTCTTTGGTGCTCCTGGATGAACTGGGTACATAGTTTTATTGCTTCTTTAATTTTCTTGGGATACAGGTATTTGAACAAATGTTTACACTAAGTCCTTCAGCATGCAGTAAATGAAAGCCTGACTCATGCTCTCCCTTGCTCGCTGTTGGCAGGAAGGGGCACCGCCACATACGATGGCACAGCGATCGCCAGCGCAGTGGTGAAGGAGCTGGCAGAGCAGATCTGCTGTCGCACACTTTTCTCCACCCACTACCATTCTCTGGTTGAAGACCATTCCCAGAATCCTGCTGTGAAACTGGGCCACATGGTGAGGCTGACCCACAGTATTATCACTTATCCTGATCCCTGTAATTCAGCACTTAAATCAGTCTCCCCAGAGGCTCTTGTGGTTGTAGTGATTAACCTGTACTTCTTTCCGGTCAGGCATGCATGGTGGAGAACGAATGTGAAGACCCCAGTCAAGAAACCATCACTTTCCTCTACAAGTTCATGGCGGGGGCGTGCCCTAAGAGCTACGGCTTCAACGCTGCCCGGCTGGCCAGCATCCCCGAGGAGATCATTCAGCTGGGGCACCAGAAGGCCCGCGAGTTTGAGAGAGAAACAGTGTCCCTCCGAGTCTTCAAGTACGTGCTGATATTCCTTTCTATATGCAGCAGTGTTCTGACTGTTCAGCCGACAATGCCACCCCTGCCAAATGGGACTTTCATAAATGTATAGTTTGGAGGACTAACTTCTATTCGTATACCATCATCTCTGAGACCAGACGTGATGCAGGTAAACAAGGTTATTAATGACCGCCAACGGGCTAAAATGTCCCAAGAAATCTCAGAATGCTAAAGACTGATCAAATTTCAGACAAGAAATAATTTACCAGTTTAGGACAATATCCTAATCCCATATTAAGCCATTTTATTTTTATTCATTTCACTTCCTT
>JABFEA020000117.1:1123817-1146393 GCA_019775915.2 Cyphomyrus plagiostoma
AAGAAATAATTTACCAGTTTAGGACAATATCCTAATCCCATATTAAGCCATTTTATTTTTATTCATTTCACTTCCTTTCCATTTCTGTCTCTAACACACAGTCGTACAAACAGCCCTGTAGGTTACACTATGTATGTATATAACCATTTATAACTAACTATGCACTACTATGTAACACTGTTATGATACCTGGTAGAGCCCAGTTTTAGTTTTTAATAATGCCCATCACCTAGGGCTGGGCAATGTATTGAATTTTCAGGGTATTTCAATATATTTTTAGGTACAGGATAACAATATAGTTTATATTGAAGTACATTTTTAATGTGTGTAAAACCATTCATTCCTTCCTGGTTTAAAACACAAGAGCTTCGGTCATGATGTGGCACAGACTCCTAGAATTCACAGCTAAAATCAAGCCAGTTTGACGGGTAGTTGATGGAGGCAAATAATTGGCGATTTCATGTTACTTCGTATACAAAGGCTATTAAGTGCTAAGTAGCCTAAATTGAACCATCTCCTGCTTTCTCTCGAATTTAGATATTCTATACTCTTATAGATGACTGCTGTTTCAGAGAGAAATATGCAGTATGATTATTTACTCGTTACGGAAAGGTAGTGATTATCGTATGCATTATTATTACTTTGGCCCCCATTTTTAGACAGTGGGGCCAAAAGTTGTTCTGAATTTTACATTTATATATAAAGTAAAATGTCTTCACCCTGCTCCTTGAATGCCAGCTACAGTCTGATCAGCTGAAAAGCAATGGAGTGTGTGCCTTATTCCTATGGAGACGTGTCAGCTCTTGCTCACCCTTCTTTGCATCAGGGAGCTCTGGCTCTTTGCAGAAGACCCCAATGCCGACCCCGGACGTTTCTCCACTTTGCTGCAGATGATCGGTGACCATTAAAGAGCACGAGGGTTTGTGTGAAATCGCAATCGCTTGGTTCCCCCTCCCCCACCACCACAGAAATATTCACTACTGAAATGATCTAATAAAAGTTTATTTTTAAAAATGACCAGTTTCCTTTTACTTTCTAGGAAATTAAACCTTTTTAATTCATACTAGCATCTACATAATGGTTATTGAATACTCCACAATATATTAAGTCTAGATGTTATGGTACATGCATACAATCCAGGCTGTATGAAAACCCACAATCACCAATACACATGAATGAAAAAAGCTATGAAACTGTGTACAGCTGTATAGATACTTGTCTCAGCTTCAATATAGCAAGAAGCTCATTTTATATAATCTCTAGCAATGTATTTACATTTGTGGAAACCCCTCCCCCACCCCGAGGATTTGAAACACTGCGCTTCAAACGCCAACATTTTCATAAGACTGATCTGGCTTTTGCGTTCCTTCCAAAGAGGTTCTGGCATCAAACCAACTTGCAGCTGAGGGAAGCTTAAACATTGCAAAAAGAATGTCTAGTCAAAACCAGTCTCATGAAAACAGTTAACCATGTTTTTATTTTCTTTGACAGTTAAAATCAGTAACATTGCCGGAAGAAATTAGTGTTGCTTTTGTTTTTTTTTTGTTTTTTTGCTTTTTCGTGTGTTGTCATCATCCAAACTGTGTTATTCTCTTTCACAGAAAGAACTTAGATACTGGGACACGAGTACAATTACAGCAAGTCTAAGGGTGTGCTACTCCAAAAAAAAAAAAAAAAAAACTTTATAAGAGACATTCAAGTACAGTAAGATTTGCTTAGAAATACAAAACTACATGAGAAAGCATTAAAATCATTTTTTTCCCATTTTCGTTTTTCTTTTTTAAAAAGCAGAAGTGCTAGGTCACATTTTAGCATACATATACCAGCCCAGCGGTTGCCAGGGTAGCAGTCTGGCTGCATCTGCTTCCTGTTCAGGAACACCCCTGGTGGGGGACTATGGCTCCGCTTGTTTCTGTACAAAGCTGCAGTTTCACTTTTCCCATCTCATCACCCCTGCTGGATTTAGGGGGGAGGAGGAGGGGGGGGGGGTCTCAGAGGCAGTTCCCCTCTCCAAAAAGAAAAATCCACCTTCCTGCGTTTTTCCAAATCCTGAGTCAACGTGTTAGTACTACTCTCTGCCGTTTACCCGTCGCCTCTTAACCCTTTGTCCAAATGTTGCAGGAACAGAAAAGAAAGCACCGTGTCCACCGACAACTGAACAGTGTTTTTTCCTTAAATAGATAAAGGGGTCTCCATTCAGATTGGGAGCAACTTGAATTGTCCAAGTTTTTTTCTCTCCTTTTTTTTTTTTTTTTTTTTTTTAAGTCTAAACGTTTATTTCTAGTTTTCCTCCACATTTGTTACTCGTGGAGTCTCTGGGTTCAGGGAGGCAGAAGCTCAGTTATGCTGAAGCGTGTTGGACTCTATAGGAGGGGCAGAGTCATACAGAGTGTCCGTATCATGAGTCGGCTCTCCCGCCAGCGTGCAAGGGTTTGACAACGTCCCAGCGCCGCAGTCGCAGAAAAACCTAGGGGAGGGGGGGCAGCATGTTACACATGTACTCACACACTAAAAGAATGGGTAATGTAACTCCTGCTGTAATGATGAGGCACCACCCTGTCCCTTCCAGGAACCCCCACACGCCCCTGTACGAACCTGTCATGCCGTATGAACTCTACATCATGCCCCTGGTGGCACTTCTTGATGCAATTCACACAGATGGCATTTCGGTCTGTGGTGTTACAGGTGTGACACCTGTGGAAGACGTTAACGAAAGGTCAGGGTTGTGTTTGCTGAAACGTTGATGCGCGAGGCCTGTAGCGGTGTCCGTTACCTGTAGAAATCGTGCATCGGGTAGCTGGTATAACTGGAAATCTTGTACAGGCATTGACCTCTGCTTACAGCCTTTTCAATGGCATCTTGATTGTTAAGTATTTTGTTATCTGTGGAGCGATTAGAGCAGACTGTAAACGTATGGAAACGTTACAGTCCTTCCTCAGTGCTGTCTTAAAATGGCAGCCATGTGGATTCACACGAGGGCTTTTGCTCGTTTGCCTCTTTACCTTTCATCGTAACATTGACGCCAGATGCCAGAAACAGCCCTCCAAAGCGGTTGTTGAAAATCTGATTGCCTTCTAGGGTCGCTGTGGCATGATTCGTGATCTCAATTCCTGAGTCAGATAAGATTAATGTATGTTTGAGACTGCACCACACTATTAGTTTCTTACATATTGTACACACATAACCGCTACAAAGTGATACCTTGCATCAGTAACAGTCTCTCCCTCCTTTCCAGTGTCTTCATCTCTACTCACCTGCGGCAAAGCCATCAAATATCCGGTTCTTGCGCAGTACAGGGTGGCTGTTGGTACTAATGAGAACGCCCGCCTGGGCATTCCTGAAGATGTCGTTCTCTTCCAACAGCCCTACAAGACAAACAACACAGCAGGGTTGTTGTTACTGTTCAGCTCCAGCAGATGGCGCCCTGTTGAGCAATTAGTGGTAGGCCAGTGTTTTCTCCCTCTACCAGTTCTGCCAAGCTGATGTAATCCAATATTGTAGCTTCTGCTTTTACCATTCAACTCACCAGCATTATACTCTGATGCTTAGTATTTTTCTATATTTAACAAAACCAAAGTCAAGGATAGAAAATATTAAGCGCTTCAAAAACTAGGAATTTCCCATTTTGCAAACAGGTAAACATTTTTAATGGGGACGAATTAGGGGTGGGTGCACCTTGGCAGTTCTTAGAGAATGCCTTGCAAGCTGCACTCTTTATCCATTTTGTTGATTGAGAGATCACAGTTCTATGAAAACTGGCAAGTTCAAATAATGAGCTTTAAAAGACCAATCTTAGTTTTGCACTCACTAAGGACTCAAAAATAAACACGCACTCAACCAACAGGATGTCTGGAATGAGACCTGGAGATCCATATTTAAAACTATGGGGGTTTTTGCATGCCATCTGCAGAATCATATCTCCTAAATGGTGAGTCCGCACGTACCTCGTCCTCCATTGAATATACAGATCCCACCATCTCTGCCATCATGAATTTTGTTCCTGCGTAGTGTGGGGTTGCTGTCAGTTTTTATCCACACTCCTGCCATAGCATTGTCAAAGATCTCATTGTCCTCAATGAAGCCCAATCCTGTAAGAGAAGTGCCAGACAAATCAGACAGTTCCCCCATTTTTTGGCTACCGTGTAGCTTGTGAGACACTTTGGAAATTCAGCATGAGGCGGCACCGTGGAGTACAATGCTGGACAACAGGGCTCTTACAACCCATTTGTTAAGCCAGTAAATGGCAGTTGTGGTTTCATACAATAGGACCTTCTTTGTTCTCAGGAAGTCTCCTGTTATGCAAACAAGCTACAGGATGTGAGATGCTATCCAGGGTCATGGACAAACTCCGGCTCCTTACCGGAGTTGTATACTAAGATGCCTCCATTCTGCCCCCCCCAGATCTTGTTCCTTCTGATCTTGGGGTTGCTACCAGTCCTATATAAAGCCAAAAGGACTAATGAGCGCCATGCAGGAAATGATTTGAGAACATATTGTGTGCAGGTATTCATCTCAGTCTGCTGTCCCACATACATAGCTGTGTAGACCCCATACAAGCATGCATTCCTTACTTGGCAAAACATAGAAAGAATTTGTGTGTGTGTTGTCTTTTATCTGGGGGCTGGCACTGCATTCAGAATGGGGTTTCTTCCCATCAGACACTGTGCCAGTGCTCTGCCTGATTCTATGGTGTTCAGCGCTGGTGCTGAGTCTGACTCCAAACTGATAGCTGACTCACCTTATCTGGACTCCAGAGTACATGTGATTGTAGATGTCATTATCCTCTAGAACCCCATGACCGTTGTCATAGAAATACACCCCAACCTGTTTAACAGATTCAGTTACAGTTTCCATGGGACAATACACTTTATTAATTTACATTCAGACTATCAGGGTAAATCATGGTACTAATGGTGGCGTTGTGAATGTCGCCTTCATACCTGCTTGCCGCTGTGGATGCGGTTCCTCCTCAGGACGGGCGTGCTTCCTGTCGTTACCCACACCCCTGCCAGGGTGTTACTGTACACCTCGTTTTCCTCAATCACCCCCTGGCCCTTTTCATGCTGGATGGGGTTAGGAAAACTAGTTAGCGTTCACATTCAGTCCCCTGATTTTTGCTAGTCACCCTCTTTGGCAAATGTTTCTCTGTGATCCAAGTGTATGCCATATGGGAGACTGCTCCAAGCTGCCTGCAAGACGGTGTGCGCTGTCTGTCTCTTCACTTAAGGCATACAGTATCCTTGCAAGTAAATTGCAAAAAACCTGCCCTCCTATAATTTTCTCCTTATGCTTTTCTGTTTTCTGTAGAATTAAGATTAATTTACTACATTAAAAGGCACTGTCTGCAATGCTGTGTTTGTGTGTGTGTGTGTGTGTGTGTACCAAATGTCCCCACAATGTGATAACACCTTTTTGGTTTGTAGGGGCATTTTTAGGTCACTGCAATATAAACCTCAATTTCATTTTAAAAAATCTGTGAATGCAATCAAAAAATAAAAATAGCCAAGTCTTGTATTTGATTGGTCTCTTATGGTTAAGCCTACGGCTGGGTTAAGGATAGGGGTATCATAGTTAGGATTGGGGTAATGCCCATAGAAATTAATGGAAAGTCCCCACAATAACGGGAATATATAAACTGTGCATGTGTGTGGGTGTGAGAGAGAGCAAGAGAGGCCGGCTTGCTCACCACATAGATTCCCCCATGCTGTCCATCATGGATCTTGTTGTGGCGGACGATGGGGCAGCTGTTGGTCCGGATCTGGATGCCCGCCAGGGCATTGCCGTATATATCATTGCTTTCAATGAGACCCCTTCCATCACCAAATATGTATACACCGCCTTGGTTGCCATTGAAGATGGCATTTCCTCTGAATTTGTGAAATGGATGAGAGACATTGAAGTCCATTGCACAGGAGGTAAAAAAAAACATACTAGATCACTCTTATGCATACTTAAGATATGTGAATTTCTCCTTACAGAACTGCATTCAACGAACAAGATCCAAGTCATTTAAACTTGATATTGAGCAATGCCACAACACCGCAAGTCAGATAAATAACAAGGTGCAAATCTGCCAACAGCACAGTTTTTTAGGATGCCAGCAATGTTGCAAGCAACAAGGCCACGTCCTTCAGAAGAGCTGTACCCTGTTCCGTCACATCTACCAACCTAATGGTGGGGTCGCTGTTGGACGTGATCCACACGCCAGCGAAGTTGTTTGCATAGATCTTGTTTTCGATGAACTGGCCACGGCCCTTCTCGTGCACGTAAATGCCCCCCGTCTGGCCATGGTGGATCTCGCAGCGCACCACCGTCGGGTTGGCATATGCCTTAACCTCAAAACCTGCTATGCGGTTCCTGTGGATGTTGCAGCTTTCAAAATAGCCCTGTGGGGGGAGACAGAGAGCCATATTTTAAAAGAAAGGTGTCGTATGCAAATAGCAATGCAGATAATACATACTACTACAGTTTACAAATACTACCTTTACATGGTGCCACTCTTAATACAACAGGAACAAGTTTGCTTAGACAAAATTTTAGGTGAACTGTAAGCCCACTACTGGCACCATTGTGAAGTGAAGAAACGCAGTCTCCCCCTTACACATTCCAAAGCAATAAGAGAAATCTCTTTAAAGGAGTTTACCATGCCATGGTCAAAGGTGAAAACCCCCACATCTCTGCCATGGTGGATGTGATTCCGTCTGATGATGGGGTTGCCATGGTTTTTCACCCAGATGCCAGCTAGTGCATTGTTGGAGATCTCATTGTCTTCATATATGCCCTGAAAATGGCAGAACAAAGGAGACACCAGGGTTCAAACAAAGCTTCAAACAGAGAATACTGTTTGCATGCTCAAAGAGGGTCCTACACTGGTACAGAATATGGCCAAAACCCTTAGCTTTACACTGGTTTGTCTCCAGGGGTTAAAACATATTTACCTGTGCATGGTCCGTAATGTACAGGCCCACATTTTCACAGTCGCTGATGTTGCAATGCTTGATAGTTGGACACGCCCCTTGGCCGCTAACACAGACCGCTGAACCCACTGCAATGGCAGGACAAAGCATGCCCTATCAGGTACTGTGACACCTGGGACGCATCCCAGAGAAAGGCGAAACGGAACCAGTAATATGTCAGGCACCAATCAGGGCTCGCAAAGCAAGAGGCTCACCTGTGCAGGTGCTGCGGATGATGCAGTGGTCAATGATAGGGCTGCAGTTCACCGTGATCTCCAGGCAGTGGTGGGCATTGTGGTGCTGGGCGGACTTGTCATCTGGGTTGAACTAAAGAGGAAGGTCATAAGTGTCAGTGTTATGACAGCAACCAGGTTACATGCAAATAGTTAAAGGTACTGATGCAACAGTGTTACCAAGATGGTTCTTCCTCTTCTTGTTTGCCAGAAATTGAGGCTAAAGGCCTTTGCACACCAAGTCCAAACTTTTCGAACCTATCATTTGATAAAAATGGTTGCACAAAAACCTTGCAGAGTCCGATGTGTCTTATTATTTTATAATTGCGAAAATTCGCAATATGAGACAAATAGTCTCATTAAGCAGTGAGGATGATTTCGGGGTCTTTTTACTTCATCTGAGCAGGGAAAAACAGAAAATATGGGGTCCGTCCAATCCTGAGAATCAGTCAGGAGCAGGAAGAATTAAACCTGCTGATAAAACTACGGAATTATCCCGAACGTTTTAAGCGGTATTTCAAAATGTCAGTGGAAAGAAACATAATTAGTGGGGCAAAGACTGAACAGATGGAATTATCTTTGTACCTCACATACATTTCATGCAGCACATGAATAATTTTTTTTGCCTGCGTCTCCATATTTCTGCATCGGATAGTTTGATTGATAATCAATATATTTTTCTCTAATACTGCCGGTGTGCTGGGGAAACTTGCCGTCGCTTATTAGCCAAATACATTACATCGTTTTTTATTCTGTGAAACTGAAAGATCAAGCTCCTGGCCAAATTTAATAATAAAATGTGTCGCATGTCCAATTTTGATTGCAATCCTCCCGATAACTGACAAACTTGTTCATCCTCCATGGTTTTGGTGTGGTGGTGTATACTCAAATTACATGTGAAGGTTCCAGTTCTGTTGTGTGGTGTGAAAGTCAAGACCGTCCATGAACTTGCAAACAGAGATAGAAAACTGGGGAGAAGTTCAGGAATTTTGGTGTGAAACTGCTAACAATATTGGAGCCACATTAAAAAGGAGACCAATTTCCACATTAAAAAATAGACGACCAGATATTCAGATATTCAGCTTTCAATTCAAAATTGCAATTATATATATATATAGATGTGGAAAAGCACAGAAAATTGAACCTTTTCCCAAAAAATTTAATGAAGGATGAACGTTTTGGAAACATGTGTAAACATGATAAACAGACACGAAGGGAGTATTTATTTTTAAAAGTGTGAGAATTGTGGATGGAAAAACACAGACTTGGTGTGCAATGGCCTTTAGCCTGGGTAGGGGGTGGGGGTTAAAGGAGCCTAGGATCATACCCTGATGGTCATGTAGCCCACATAAGCATCCTCTGATCCTTCCATGAACACAAATGTAGAGTCCCTCGTGTTCTCGATGATGACTTTGTCTGCCACCTTCCCTGGTGCTGTGTAAGACAGATAGCTGGAAATTAGGGCAGTCCTACCATTTGTAAAAATGAAGCGGAGTACAGGAGCTGTTGGCATGTAGAAGGAATTCAGCTGCTGATGGTGGAAGGGGCACACTTACCTGCACCTATCATCGTAATTGGCGATTCAATGTAGATCCACTCGTCAGTGTAGATGTGTGCGGTATGGACAAAAATTAGGCCATCGAAGTGGGCCTCTTGGACTCCACTCAGGGCGTCTTCAATGGTATCATAGTACTGGAGGAAGTTTGGTTTAGTACACAAAAGGCATTTATTTAAAACATACACAATGCCGACCTGTAACTAGCAACAATCACTGGAAAAATGTTGACCAGTGGCACTTTTCCCATGTCATACATGAACCGAGTCATACGAGTTTAGCTCTTCAGCTGTCCTATAGTACTTTTTAAAGTTCAGTTAGTCCTGCTACAATGTGACTAAATGTGTTTGTGAAGAATGTTGTGTTCACTATAATCAGGTACTAAAACACACATATCCAAAAATGACATTAGAGGAATGCAACTGCAAAAAGTAACTTAAACTAAATGAATTAAATAATAAAGAAAGTGATGCCAGTGGCCAATCATGCAGTTATCTGCATTTTAAATTAAAAAAAAAAAAGAATACTGATACATTCATTAATTATTTCATAAACACATCTCCAGATCTTAGGAGTCTCACAAGAATTGCCTAGTAACTTGAACTGAACATGCTGAATCCGCTGACTTGTCAATTGCTGAGAGTCGGGAGTAATAAGCCACAGCCACCATGCGGCCAGGTCCAGGCATGCACGCAGCACTCGTACAGCGGATCACATTATGCGAGGGGGAGTACCATGCGGCCAGGCATGCACGCAGCACTCGTACAGCGGATTATGGCATGCGAGGGGTACCATGCGGCCAGGCATGCACGCAGCACTCGTATAGCGGATTATGGTATGCGGAGGGTACCATGCGGCCAGGCATGCATGCAGCACTCGTACAGCGGATCACATTATGCGAGGGGGGTACCATATGGCCAGGCATGCACGCAGCACTGGTACAGCAGATTATGGTATGCGGGGGGTACCATGCGGCCAGGCATGCATACAGCACTCGTATAGCGGATTATGGTATGCGGGGAGTACCATGCGGCCAGGCATGCACGCAGCACTCGTACAGCGGATTATGGTATGCGAGGGGTACCATGCGGCCGGCCGTATAGTGGATTATCGTATTCGAAGGGGGCAACTGAAGGCAACAAGGCAGGTAGACAGTCTACGAAACACGAATATAAGTGAACTAAGAAAGGCTGAGGTGTGTTTTTATATGATGATTTGCCAAATATTTTCAGATTTTTTAGAATCTAATACAACCTGTCAAATGCATGGATTTACAGAAAGTGCAGTTCTTTTAGATTCGAAAACCAGTCTGACTGATACACTGAAAAAGAACTATGTTCATGAATCAAACATCACTACTGTTCACTTGGATACCTGTCCTTGTGTATTTCTGGCTAAGACCATGTCGTGTTGGAGTTTGCATAGTGCTTTTCTCTCAGACTGAAAACCATGCAAATACATATGCAATTCAACGTTGTATTGGACTTGGGTACTAATATATCAATCATACTAGAACACATCAAAGGCTGGCTCATATTTCTTGGGGTAGTTCGCAAACCCTACAGACTATTTAAAAGGTGATTAAACTGTTACATACATGCAGATGCATGCGTGTGTGTGTATATATACAGGCTTCTCACACCAATCTCATGCCAGCTAGCTGACAAAAGTGCGCAACCCCATGAACTGGCTCTCTGAATTTGTAAATCATAGAGAAAGGGACACAAACCTCTCTGCTGTGGTACGTCGCAACACGTTTATGCGCATGTTCAAAGTACGTGACTTTGCCGGAGAACTACTAACATTTCCATGTACGTATACGCAGAGTGGACATGCAAGCGTTGCGCTTGTGCAGAGAAGTATGAACCAACCTTTACGATGTGATATTACGCATTGTAGCAGGACGGACTGCATATGCATTTTAAATCAGAAATAAATATAATGTAATTTTTTAACATCTCCTATTGGTCTTAAGAGTCTCACAAGTATTGCCTAATAACCGTTTCAACCAAACATGTCGAATTTGCTGACTTGTCGATTGCTGAAAGTTGGGAGTAGCGAGCCACAGCTACCATGCGGCTGTGCATGCACACAGCACAAGCACGACGGACTGCAGCATGCGGGGGGGCACTGAAAGCAACATGGCTATAATTAGTAAGCAGGGCCATGTCAGTGCAGGGTACGGCTCACATAGCTAACAATGTAAAACCATCAGTTTGTGGTTCAGCTTGGGTACGGCTCACATAGCTAACATGTAAAACCATCAGTTTGTGGTTTGGCTTGGGTACGGCTCGGTTCTCGGTGGCAGTGGAAAAGCACCACAAGTCTCTTAATGGAAACAACTATAAAGGATAAAATCATTTGCATCCTTTGCTCAGCATCCTGCAAAAAGAGACATGAAGAATGCATAGTTTTACCAGCATGTTCTCCCTTCCTTTGTATCTGGCAGGATTACTGTAGAAATGCTCTGCAAACCCAGGCTTCACATGTGCTCCCTTGTACTGCAAATGCATTAAAAACCAAATCAGGAGGCGCAAGAAGGACCCAGTTTTACAGTCATTTACGGTGGAGGAGTAGAAGATTTTGATGCCAACAGGGAGAGCCACCAGATAACCACAGCATCAACTGGAAGATCAGTTTAGCTTATGCACACTTACTAGCTGCTGGAAACTCTCCTTCCATGGATTTGGTTGCTCATACTCCTCGGGATTGATCTGGTAGAACTTCCCAGGCTCAGGGTGCATCATGGGATGTGTGTACTCAAATACTTCCATGTAAAGCCTCTTCCTGCAGAGTCACACAAGGATGGTTTGTGGTCAATCTGTGTAAATCACCCTGGGAAGCACTCCTCCCCTTCCCTTTCAAGAGTTCCTTCAAAGGTTCTTAATCTCTGAAGAATAATCTTGTAAGATTAGAGGTAAGGGGAACAGCAGTGCCTGCGCTCTTAAAGGAGATCACACTGCAAAGTGGCGGGGGGCCTTACCAGAGGATAGGGTCATTGGCGAGCTCACTGAAGCGCTTGCACACACAGGCAGCACGGCAGAGATCCTGCTCTAGCAAGTAGGAGAAGATCTTCAGCACCACCTCGTCTGGAAGCTTCTCTTGGAGGTATTGTTCAGCTGGGGCAGCTGGGTGGAAGACAGGGAGACTTCCTATTCATTCCTACATCTTAGACTTTTTTTCCTAATAGAGCAACTTACAATTATATGCAGAAGCTCCCCAGGTTACGACGGTCCGTGTTACGATATTTTGACTTTATGATGGGTATTCCAGTTCTATTGTGTTTTCATTTTCAGTACATTATTCAATAAATTAGACGAGATATTCAAAAATTTATTATAAAATAGGCCTTGTGTTAATGGCTTTCCCCAACTGTAAGTTTAATATAAGTTATATAAGTTAAAGGTACCATGGGTAAGGTGGGCTAGGCTATGATGTTTATTAGGTTGGGTGTACTGTATTAAAATGTATTTTCACCTTGCATATTTTCACCTTCATGATAGATTTATCGGAATGTTACCCCCATCATAATTCGGGGAACATCCATAGTTACATTTTTTCAACAGAGGTCATTCCCACTGTGTCCTGTTCAAGGATTCCATACCCACATCTCAACCCTTTTGTTAAGTCCCATTTACCTGGCATGTCTTGGGATTTCCCCGATACTCTGGCACGTTTGGCACGGTGGCCGAAGTTTTCTGTTGTGGACGTGGAGGCTCCCTGCAGAGGGTATCCCAGAGGCCACGTTTATAAAGAGGAACACCGAGCAGTCATGACAGCCACTAATGCTACAACCAACGGAACTTTAGGTCAAGCACTGACCACAGACTGGCAAAAGTTAATATTCCAGCATGTGCAGATTAAATCTAGGCCAGGTAATACGCACCGTATGTGACACATTTCATAAAGTCTTTAAAGTAATATAATCATTATGGGCAAGAGTAATGTGACCATTACAAGTCAGAGCTATAAAGTCATTGATAAAGATGGCTGTAGACATCGTGCCAACCGGATAGCTTAGGTGTACCTAGCTACCCAGATGTGAGCTATGATTGACAGAGACAGAGTTAGGGCTACCAGGACACTGGAGGTGCCATCCACTCCACCCACCCAGAAGTGGGACAGGAAGGCATTAAATCTGCATGCCAGCAGAGATGATGCAAAAGACCGTTCATTATCAAGTCTATTACAGCTACGCCAATTGAAAGAGCAGATAACGCAGGAATCAGCGAGTAAGTATGAACTACTGCATCAC
This sequence comes from Cyphomyrus plagiostoma, assembly GCA_019775915.2. Taxonomy (NCBI): domain Eukaryota; kingdom Metazoa; phylum Chordata; class Actinopteri; order Osteoglossiformes; family Mormyridae; genus Cyphomyrus; species Cyphomyrus plagiostoma. Next base: position 1,136,817 of record JABFEA020000117.1, read on the forward strand.
AGCCCTGTAAGTTTGTTCCTCGTCCCACTCTTACCTCCATGCTGGCCTTGGTTGGACACGCGGTTCTCTTGGGTAACAGAGACTTTCTGCGGAGTTGGTATGGACTGTTCTGAGCTCCTGGGCCTGATTCTTCTGCAACCATATCTGCAGGAACATCCTCATCTGGGGAGGGTAAAAAATATGTATTATACATCACATACAGAGGCCATAATCAGTTATATATGGGATCAACATTGTTTCTTGGTGTACAAATCCATTTTTCCTTAGGTCATGCAGAATTTTGCCTCCCTCTAGCTGTCATTGTCATATTTACAAAGATCAAGCACCCCCTGGCCCAAGGCAGCAAACCTCTAATCAGCTACTCAATCTTACACTGTGTAGTTAAACCCCAACCACAGCTAGATACTAGGGGGCGCACTAACGCGATCAGGCTGAACATTGTCTAGACTCAGCCACTTTAATAGTTCTACAATGGCAGGATTTTCCCTTCGCCATGGTTGATACTTAGAGTGGATTTGACAGTCTCAGCTTCTTGCCAAGCATCACCATGACCCTACATTGGATAAGCAGCTACAGAAAATGCACAGAGGGGTACCAGGACCGAGGTCTGCTAGGACTGAGGCAAATTCAGACTGCCGTGCACATTTCAAAAGGTTTTTGTGCCAGAGAAATACAAGCCATTAGTCTAAATTAAACTGTTTACAGCATTGCAGCATTTAAGACTCTCGAGGTAGTTTTAAAAATGACATAGTCTTGGCTGACTTCTTCCTCAGATCTGACGTGGAGGGAGGCTGTTTTTGGTCAGTACTGCAAACCAAACCAATGTGGCAAATCTATTACGTCTGTAATTCCTTCATGTCTGGATTGGACACTGATCTTCTAAGCATGTCTCCTCCACTTGAGTGTATACTACTCATATATTTGCGCGCACGCACACACACACAGTCCTTTTACAGCACTTAATGAAAAACATTGTTCTGTATGCCTTTCATTGACTGAAACAGAAGAGTCCCGTGGAAGACATTCTCGCCTTTCACTTTGTCATGGTTTATCAGGCCTTAAGACAATAATCCTAAATCTAACCATTCAGAGCACATCTCGTTATACATTAGCAGTGGAAAAGGCATGAGTCTAGTAACATTTGTTGTTTTTTTTAAAACTGTTACTTGAAATTGAAATTGCATTCAAGTCTGCAGATCTCACACAGGAGCCTGAGAGGGATGACAGCCTATGCACTGAGCCAAAGAACAAGCTGCTTAGTGAGGGCTGGGGGCAGGCAGAGGCTGCATGAGACACTGGGTGTGACACTCAGACCGTCCCACTACCATAGATAAAGTGCTCTTACCAAAACACAGGATGACATTAGTGCTGGTCAAAATCTCTCATTCCTCTGCAATCTCAGGGCCCTATGATCAGTTTACCTTTGATGCAACTACTGTACATCCTATGCACTGAGCCAAAGAATAAGCCGCTTAGGGAGGGCTGTGTAAGTGTCTCCGCTAAATGTGCCAATACACCTGGTGCCATTAAATTGATACGTGTAGGTCTTCTTGGTAAAAGGATTCATTTTAAATAGGACAAATCCCACTCTGCTTCCTTCTACATTTAAAGAGCCTGTGTGCTTCTCGCCTACCTGGATCCAGCACGTGGTAGGGCCCCCGCATTGACGTTTCGTTAGCCGAGTCTACCTGCCATCCACAGTCAGGTATCACACATTCCTGGATTTTATAATCAAGATGCTCTTGCGTGACAGCCGAACAAAAAGATGTTCTGGTCTAGCCAACTTGTTTGCAGCATCTCAACGGATTTTCCTGGTGTTTCCCAACCTGGTCCTCGGGGACCCAGGGTTGCTCCATGTTTTTGCTCCTTCAAGGCTCCCTGCCAGACAGTCCACATTTTTGTTCCCTCCCAGCTCCCGGAAAAGCAAAAACCGTGGACTGTCTGTTGGTCCCCAAGGACCGGATTCAGAAAAAATGGATTAGACCTCTTGTAGTTTGAAGAGTTAGCAATCATTGCGAAACTGTTTCGTATCATGTATAAGGTGTGGAGAGAATTTTATTCCAAATTGTGGCCGGGAGTCTCAGCATGGAGTGTGAGCGCTGCAATGTACACTCAGCTACCGCCATGGTGGCTAACAGCAGGCGGAATCAGCCGTCACGCAGACCTGCAACAGCATGCGGACGCAGCCAGAGCAGAGAGCTCCCTGTCAAACGGCCGTGTTTCATATCCCTTGCAGACGGGCTAAGAGTGCCTGAAGTTAAACATGGTGACAGGCTCCATCACCCTTATTACCATTCTTGTAAATGTTGGCTTAACTTCTTTCTGCTTTTCGAGATGGGTTGGATTTTTTTTAAATGACAAGAACTGAGCAATGCTTCAGTCTGGTTTAAAGACAGATGGCAAATTTATTTATTTATTTTCACAGTGACAGTATTTATACCTAGAAAATTATGGTAAATAAAATCTTGTCAAAATGCCCAGATAGTTGGCCAGCATGTGTTTTTTTCTGTATTTATGCAGTAAAAGTGCCAGCCAGGCTATATAAGAAAGTGCTCAAGGGGTTATCTAGCCAGAAGATATTACTATAGCCCTTTCCTCTGGCCTGACTGCGGTGCATGACAGGGCAGCTACCTAATGACTGGTCAGTCTTCTTACACATTTCTAAAGCCAAACTCTCATTCTGTACACTCCACAGAAACTAAATACGATATTGCCGTGAGATATTCACCTTTTCCCTTTCCGTATCTCAAACGGCACTAAATGACAGACTTCTGATTGTGCTCCACGTTTGGCAGGATGGCCCTGCCGATACTAAACAGACCCCTCCGTACAACTTCTTTGCACTACAGGCACCTCTATCCAGGGCTACTACAAGGTCTACACTTTGAAATGTCTGTACCCCATTTAATCATCTACAGTTAGAGATTAAGAGTAAGGCCCAGTGGTGTGCAGGAACGAATCCGGCACTCCTGCCACCGCACTAAACGGTACCTCATGGATCTTCACTTGCTTCTGTCCGCTAACACCTCACCCAGACATCATGCATTAACACTATGGACTGGCAGCGTCCAAATCACTAGAGGACCTCTACAGCCACGCATCGTGTGGCAGACCTCATTCATTCACTCCTGGATTAGCGATTTGCACCAAGATGAGGACATACTGGATGAAGATATCAAGATAACATAAATGCAATGGTCTGGGAAAGAGAATCTTTGGGGCATCCAGTTTGGTTTCAAAATCCATGTTTGCTGCATGGACGACCTGCAGCTACTTGCACACTACAGCCTGACCGCCAAGCATTCTCTGTGTGGAGGAACTGGACAGGCTGTGTGATTTATTTTAACAGTCCCAAGCTGCATCGTGGTGCGTGGACAGTTCAGATGTCAGCGAGCTCCCTTTTAAGATGGCGTGCAGAAAAATTGTAAACATACTGTAAGGCCGTGCCACAAAAGGAAAGCAAGCAGACAGCACCTCGATCAAAGGGACGCGCATGTGTAGGCTGGCCATAAGCGGAGCCAGGGAGGTTGGCATGCGGCCCAACACGACCCGCTGCCGTTCTGGCTCACTGGCACTGCCGGCGGCCACATGAAACCCACCCCCAACCATCACCACCATCACCGGCTCCCGCCCTGAAAACTGACGTGCCGCCCACGTGCCCAAACATGGGCAGCTGGAGGCCGGACAACCTCAGGTTTGAAAGAACACACCTTGTTGACACAAAGGGCACAGTGAGCACACCTGTGTGATGCAACAGACCCAAGGAACAATGGCGAGAGCAAACAGATTCCATTCAGCACTATACAGTCATCATCATTTAGTCACGGATAGGTGAGGCCTTTAATGCCACCGATCACTTGTCAGCAAGACGAGTTTATAATTCAGTCTGCCGCTTTGCCGTGTAGCCTCCGACAGGCATTAGACGCCCTGCATTTTTAAGATATTCCGCTCTTCAGTCCAAACAGATCCGCTCCAGGGATCCAGCATACACTCTCACTACATATTGGCGATTTACCTCGACATCAAGATTGCTGGAGGCAGCTAGTTTAAGCCTTTTTGACACTCCCCACTTTGATATTCACTGCCGTCGTTATCCACACTTATGTGCAGCGCATTTCTCCTTCTGACATTTATTGCTTTGGTTGTGTTTGTGCTTGAGTTCCTAAAGAGCATAAACACATGGTATTCCAGGGAACGAAATGAACACAGAAGGGGATCTGGGATAGTTTAGCGGTGGGGTGGGGTTGGGGGGGGAGGATGGATCAAGATACTGGGCAGAGACTTAAAGCTGCCTGCACAGCTGCAATACATCTGGACCTAATAACATCTGGCAAGTGCAGCAGTACTGAGAAGCCACAAGCTGTTAGATGTTCTAATTATCTCGTCGGCACAGGCTAAAAAAGCTGCGGCAGTGTCAATACACACTGGATTGGTGCAGAACAGGAGAATCTATCAGGCAACAAAGATCTCTTCTGCCAATTCTTCCACAGAACAGGCTCATCCAGAACAGGGAAATTTGGCCATAACATGGCAATTCTTTAATATTTCAACATTTTGAAAAATTGAAAAGTTAACTGAAGCTGAATTCTGAGAAAGCAAACATTTTGTAGTAGAAATGTGTAAAGAGGATGTTTGGAAGAAGGCCATCGCGAATGGCTTAATCAGATCCCAAACTGCATGCCAGGGGGAAATTCAGTGTATCTGTAACAGATTCTGAGGGTGATGGATTTTTATGTCTGCCGCAGAATGGCGAGCCAAGCCTCAAAAAGAGAAACCAAGGGAAATCCCACAGGCTACATTTACAAGTCCGGCTGCGATAGAAGAGAAAACCTCAATCCCATCATCCTTTGCTGGTTCAAAGTGTATCAACATTAAAGGACACCTACAGTTGCTCTTGAAAATAAAAAATGACCAAAGGAGAGGGGGAAAAAATACATTTCCATAACAGGCTTAAATAAGAAAAGGATAGATGGTGCAATTTCAATATTTTATGTAATGTATATATCAATAAATAATAGTAGCTAGTTATTCTAGCAGCAGCATGCCACTTGAATCCAAAAGCTTGGTCACCGAGTCTTTGGATGGGAGATGCCGTTATGTACTTAGACCAGGGTACTTAGAGAGATTAACTTCAGTAATAAAACCACTCTGCTGTGAAAATGATAAATTATGCAAGTTTTTCTCAGATAAAAACATGCAACTAAACAACAGCAGACCCGCCTTAACCAGAAAGCGTGGTGACGAATCAGAGTGACGAGGTAGCAGGGATAGCCATCGGTGGGTAATATCCTGCTAACTGCCACAGCTGTTTGCCCGCTGCCACTCTGACTCACATCGGACACCTGTGTGCGCACAGGAAATGCCCCGGGCACCTGATACCGCGCACTGGCGTGGAGGCCAGCGGTAAACTCGGGCGCTGCAAGAGGAGCGATCGACATCATTAAGCCTTATAATCCAATCGATGAGCACTCTGAATGTTGCAAATTACACGTGCATTTATAAACGGGCTCCGTTTGGGAATCTAGCCCGCAGACTTTACAAGCACTGACAAATCGCCGCTCAGATTCCCTCGGGTTTGCAGTTGGGTCAGAGCAAACGAGACAGCCTTCAGTTTGCATCACATGAGAAATCAACCAGGAGCTGAGGCCTAAGGCGGAACTCCAGTGGCACATGCGAGCAGCAATGCGGAGGCACTGCGTCAGCACGTGGGCAACACTGGCCGTTTGTGCTCATGGCCCAACAGCCCGGTGATGGCAAGTCTGCAGCTTGTTGCATGTTCTGTGTCTCCTTATATCCATCCGCTTACTACTGAAGTCCTAATAACCAGAATATCTAGACGTGGCAGCCCACATTTCAACTGTGCTGCTGTGGAAACGCATGTTACAACCAAAAAAACCTGTTGGCACCTCTAACAGTGATACTTCCAGTATTAAAGCTTGTTGATTCAACTGGGACAGCACCCCCCCTCCCCCAGTGCTGCTGGCATCCTTCAATTTTGTCTTTTGTTGACAGTGAAATCTCAGCTTTGTATTAATTATATTCCATTTTCCCCAAACCATTTGCAGCATCTTATGCGGCACAGTGCTTTAAAAATAAAGCACTGTGTTCACCATTGTCATATGGGCATATTAGACAATGAAATTAAAGTGAGACTTTCCAATTTGTCTGTTGGCTTTTACCCAAGTGACTAATACGAGCAGATTTTTTATTTTTTTTTTTTATTCAGTCCCGACCACATTGCCTGTAGTAAAACCTTTGTTTAATGAGAGTAATTTGGACCTATGTTTGTATTCTTCTTCACCAGTGCTTTTACACAAAGTTGTTCGAAATTTTACCCTTTTCATAAAACAACTCTTTAGTATCTTGCTCGAGGCGACAGCACCAGAGTATGTTGTGTAACGCAGGCAGGCAGCGCCAAGGGTACAAAGCCTGCAGTCAAGCAGAGCACTGTCTGCTGCTTCAGCTGCTTCAGCTGCCCCTGCGTCTTACCTGTCTTTTTCAGGTGCTATTTTTACAAGTGTTACTGCCGTCTTTATCATCTTCGGCGTTAACTCCATGCTTCTGAAATAGCTTTAAAGGCACCCCCTAATAACTGGTGTAAGTCTGGTGTATTCTGATCGGGAAGATGATCGTCGCCATGAAGTGGAGACAGGTCTCCTGTGGCATCACATTCTGAAATTTCTTCAAGTCGAAACAGTGACGCTACACGTTATATAATAATTATGTAATAATGCTAAAGGTTACTAAGGTATGATAAAGAACAACGGGCGAAAACATAAATGTAATGTTTTCTTCCATTACAGCTAAGAGAAACTGTAAACGTTCGAAGAGGCATAATTCTGCATCTAGCTACAAAAGGGAGGTTGTCCTCCCCAGAGGGAGGGCAGAGTTAATGGCAAAGACAGTCAAGTTTAGGTGGCGAGCCCTTTCAGACTCAGATTACAGCCGACAGTAGCGATGCACGTTTTACCTGGAAAGTCGTGCGGGCGCGTGGTGGCTGGTCCGCAAGCACACTGCATGGCTGCGGTACCTCAGCTATGACTGAGCCTCACTACGGGCTGTTGCTCTGGTAGCAGGGGACTCCCCCAGGCTACTGGGCCTGTAACCACCACAAACACTGAAGATACCTGGCCAACTGCTGCGAAGCCACGGCATCCCACTGCAAGCTGCCCGTGCACGAAACCCACCTGCGCTAACAGCAATTACTGCCAGCTTTTGCAATCCTGAGTACAGTACATTTTCTCAAGATTTTTACAGATGGATAAATACAAGCCTGTAAATATAGAAAGCCTACTATTTGAACTGCTATAACAGCAGGAACCTAACAGCACAAACCAAGTACAGGATGCACTAGTCATAATACATAATTGCCATAATACAGGCAACTGCAGTACCCCAGATCAGCTCTGCAAAATACAGCTCATGGCTGGGGTCTGCTACACAGCCTCATGCCCCCACAGGGGTTGATGGGACTAAGCAGTCATCTTCTCCATCGTTAACAGCCAGCAGCAGAGGCATTCATTCTTGTTCTAAGAAGGACGTAGAGGCTGAGGCTCCAGCCCATTTAGCAGTCCGTTTAAAGTGAAGGGTCTGGGTACGACGTGGGAAGACTTTCCACTCCTCTGCCAGGATCTCAGCCCATACTACATCAGCACACTTCAAAACAAACACAGAGGGAATATGAAGAAGTACAGAAGAAAACGACAGGGGTAAAGAGCAAGTTTAAGATAAATCGACCACTCCAGCCTTCATTCTTCTTCTGTAGTTGAGGCCAACGGAGTGCAGGAAGAATGAGTGAGTGTCGTCTTCCCAGCAAAAAAGAAAAAACAACTGCAGCCTACACGAAATAGTATTTTAGGTGAGATCATCTGATCTGTTTCGTTTTAAAACTTTCCTAATGTTTAAAGAGAAGCTGACTATACACATCATGCTTGAAAACTGGGCATTGTCCTGAATGTCCCCAGCACAACATGTGAAATGCCACATTCCAATAAAAAACAATGCAAGCTACTTCTGATATTAAGTCAAAGGCTAGATTTGTCTCAATAAACGCTTTACTTATTGCTCTGTTGGTTTCATTCAATCACAGCCAACCCTGAACTAGACCGTAATGGGAGTCTCAGGGAAACAAATGGCATATTACTAATGAATGGAGCACTTCCTTTCACAGCTCAGACTGTTTAGCTTCTCTCAGTGAGGAATATCTGTAGTATGGTGCACAGATTCCATTACATCCCCATACGTTTGAGAATCAGGGCCCCTAAAGTCTGCATCACAGAGACAAGACTTGGCCGAGCCACAGAAAAAGCAGAGATAACCAATCATAGGTGCTGCCAGGGTTTCAAAATTTATTTCAACCAGTCCACTGTCTTATTTTAAAAAGCATACATGCGGAATGCTCCCATGTTAGCGACAAGTGAGAAATGAGAGGTTTGAAGAAGAGACACTGATGAGACTGGGGGAATATGTGAAAAAAATTAAAGCAACAGAAGAAGCAGACATGCATACTAACAAGAGGGAGGAAGAGATAAGTGAGAGTGTTAGTGTCATGTTGCAAAATATCACAGTCATGTCATTTGTGAAGCTCTGGGGTCACAGGGTAAGGATTTGGAAATCCAGTAGAAGCAGAAAACGTAGCAAATGGACAACACCATCAACAGGTCCTGCACCTGACACCTACTGTGGTTACTTCCGAATCTCTATGCCGCTCAAGATGTTGGAGCTATCCGGCGACTCCACGACCAGCACCCTCTTGACAAATCGATCAATTCAAGTCTCTTTAGAGCAGCGTGACTGCACTGCTAAACTGTATGGAGGCTTAGGATCACCCTTGCGCCACAATACCCATACTGGGTACACCATGAGTCCTTACTGCACAGAGGTGCAGGCTGACGGTTAGCTAGCTACCAAAACAAGCCTAATTTTCATGCAAATCAGCCTTGGGAAACAACATGCAATCCTGGCCTCATTTGCATGGTACTCCAGAGCAGCTCAAACAGCTGTGTGTACTTGGCACTGCAGATCACACCACAGCTTCACCTGGATCACAGGAAGCTTGTTTACCTGCCACTGGCTGGCGCAACCTGCCTCGCTTCCTGATCCCTTGGGTTCCGCAGGTTTCCCTATGTAGAGATCTGATTCAGCAAGACTGAACACGATTTCCTAAATCAAATGTCCAAGTGGACATCTGCCTGCCTTAATGGCACAGAGCAAGACTCACATGCCAACTTCATGGTGAAATGTCCCTGTTTCCGATCCCAATCGCTATCCTAGGAGAGGTGCGCATCTAATCCCAATAAGAAGAAAAAAAAAAAACAGTCTACAGCTCTCCCCAATGAAGTGGTGACTAAACTAGGTGATGCATCCTTCCATCCTAAATGATAAGCAGACCAAGTCCCAAAGAAAGACATTTCTTTGAATGTTGTTGAGGCGCCTCACAAAGGCTCATCGACAACGAGAATCCGGGGGGGGGGGGGGGGGGGCCGGCCCAAAAACCAATTAAATTAAATTAAAAATGGTTAATAAAAATTGAAAAATAAAATGAAACAAAAAAAAACAATTAAACAAAGCCATTTTA
>JABFEA020000117.1:1167656-1182013 GCA_019775915.2 Cyphomyrus plagiostoma
AGTGACAGGGACACTGTGGCTAACAGGTTAGCTCATCCTATGGTCAGTGTGGATCCCAATGCCCCAATGCAGTGACGGGCACACTGTGGCTAACAGGTTAGCCCATCCTGTGGTCAGTGGGGATCCCAATGCCCCAGTGCAGTAATGGGGACACTGTGGCTAACAGGTTAGCTCATCCCGTGGTCAGTGTGTATCCCAATGCCCCAGTGCAGTGACAGGGACACTGTGGCTAACAGGTTAGCTCATCCTATGGTCAGTGTGGATCCCAATGCCCCAATGCAGTGACGAGCACACTGTGGCTAACAGGTTAGCTCATCCTGTGGTCAGTGTGTATCCCAATGCCCCAGTGCAGTAATGGGGACACTGTGGCTAACAGGTTAGCTCATCCTGTGGTCAGTGTGGATCCCAATGCCCCAATGCAGTGACGGGAACACTGTGGCTAACAGGTTAGCTCATCCTGTGGTCAGTGTGGATCCCAATGCCCCAATGCAGTGACGGGGACACTGTGCTATAAAAATGGTGCTGTCCTTCTGATGAGATGCAAAACTCTCTCAGGTCATTAAAGAGAAGGGGTCGTACCCTGATGTCCTGGCTAAAATTGCCCACTGTGGCCCTATCAGATCAGGCCTTCTAATCATCCCTTATATCTAATTGGTGAATTCTCTCCTGCTCCTTCACCATCTTAGCTACTGTGTGGTGAGTGTACTGGTGCAGAATGGCTGCCGTCACATCATACAGGTGGGAGCTACACGGAGGTGGTTGAAGTGGCTCCCCATGGGTTCTGTAAGCCCTTTGGAGGGCTTGAAAAGCACTATATAAATGTAACATTCCTTCATTCATGATAGCAGGTAAGTCTGTGTATGATTCCTGCAGGTTAGGCCTATCGGCTGTCTCTGTTTAAGGTCACTCCCCATTTCACTATCTTAGCCACGCCCCTTTGTTTGTTAGCAGCTCAGCTCAAGTGTGACTGATACAGCAGTAGATCCTGATCTCTAAGGGACCCGTCGCAGAGCACCCTGCAAAGGAACCAATGCAAGGGCCCAGACCTGTGTCACTGCCCGGCCAATGGCCAGTGAATGGGTCAGAGCCCCCCCCCTGAAAAACAGGAGGAATGTGGGACTGGAGATGCAGTAGGCAAACCCCAAACAAGCACAAGAACTTCAGCTGTTGTCTGGTCTGAGAGGGCCCATCAGATCTCGCTCTCTCTCTCCTTGGTGGTGCTCTGCTGCACCTTCTCCTGTCACCATCCCCACCTTTCCCACCTGACCCCGCCTCCAGCCCCCAGCCCTTTCTGCTGCACGCATGTGCACCTTGAATAGGCCCCATTGATCAGAGTCACGCTTTGCGGGCCTATATACCATTTTGGATCCGTCCAGCTGCCTGCACACCCCCTCCCCATTCCCCCCCATTGGCGATGCTCGCTGGGACACCTCCGGACTGCTTTCCCCGTCATGGATCCATGCCGCTACCGCAGCACCCCGCCCGCCTGCCGGCGTGCTTTCGCAAAGACCGTGCCCCAGGCAGTCAGCATTTACAAGCTCTCCCCTCCCAGGCTGCGCCGGGCAGAAATTGGATTTGGGATCCAGTGTTTCCAAGTGTCATCAAAAGGATTTTATTTTTCTGCCTCCTGAGAGCCGTGGCGTGGGCTTCCGTTATCGAGAGCTCCTTTCGGGAGGCGCCAGGCCCTCGGCTTTTACAGTCCGAGCATAAGAGCCTGTTAAACACGGCTGATCAAAGCCTCGTTAAATCGTACCGATTAACATTTGAATAAGCCGTGCTTCTTCTTCCTCAAGAACAAATCAACACCTCATAAAGATGAGTGTACGTATATTTAACCAGGATAAATAGCCATCGAATCAATATAGACTGACCCTCTAATCGTTTGGCCCCCTCACAGGTCTCTACCCTTTTATTTTACCCTTTTTTCCTGCTGGTATATTTCACTGGACCTTCACTGAAGGAGGCTTTATCAGGGTGCAGATAAGACACAATCGGAGCCTGTTGACTCAATTCATAAGGCCCTGCCGTGCACAATGGGCCAGTCAACACAAGCCTTCTATACGCAAACACTACCGAACAAGGGTGCTTAATAGGGACTCTCCGGCCCAGGAGGTCGAGTCTGGGATTAATCATGGCCAGGCTTCGTACAGCAGAGGCAGCGCTGAGTCGCTGCAGTCTTTCTATGACCATCAAGGTTTTATTTTTGATGATGTCCCCCGTAAAGTTTATCTGCTTCAAAACACCATGGAGCAAGAGATATCCCTCAAAGATTAAATCCTGCATTGGTGGACAATTTTTTTGGCAACTGAATTTATATTATGATAAGATCTATAATATTACCAGGTTTATTCGTAATGGAACTCACAAATGCAGTTTATTCCTCATGTTATGTTGCGTAATTATATAAAAGTTTCATTTGTTTGCCTTTCTTCTGTTTGCACTCCTCTTTTCCACAGGTAAACTTTGATCTTTCACCAGGGGGATAGGTGATAACTGCAGTGTGACCGGGCCATGTGGAGACCGCTCTTCTATCTCGGATGGAACCTGTAAAAGTACAGAAAAGAAAAGTACATTTTATCAGAGCCCGGGTCCAGTGGCCGTTTCGCAAACACGGGCCGATTGCATTCGGCTAAATGCAAATACGTCTTGTTGACACTGTCAGCTGGCCACGATTGCTTTCCTCAGCATAAGCAGGACTCGCAGAGGCAGCGGAACACCAGCTGAAGAAATTTGAGCAGCTTTCAAATACTTGGGTCCTTGCTGTCTCCTGGGGGCAAAGAATTGGCCAAAAATGTTAAATACAATGACGTTTCCTTTGATGCTGCTCGGAACACAAAGACAATCTTAAGACCTTATTGTACCTCATTCTATAAAACATTTGCTGGACTTGAGAAATTTAGGTCCCCCCCCACTATCTCTGATAATTCAGAAACGTGTGCAGCCTTTACAGCGAAACCCAGGTGCAAGTTCTGGGACAGCAGCAGCACGGAGGTGGTCTGCTGGGAACTGTCTGCTGGGAACTCCTCGGGCTCCGGAGATGCGGGATGAGGATGAGCTCTCAGCTATGCGGAGACGGATGGGTAATGAGCCTCGAGGCCTTGTGGCTGTCAGCAGTCTCATGCAGCCAAGGAAGGGGCTCCACCTCTTATCTGTTTAATTACACGGGGCCCCCCTGCAACTCTGCAGATACTAAGCAGAAAGAAAGGGAGCAGGCGGGAGGCGCTGGAGGGGCCGTGCTTATGTTGGAAGGCGGAGACACAGAGACGTATGCGCACACACACAGCTGCTCGAATGTAAACTCTCACCTGACACAAACATGGAGACATTGACTCATACTCTGACCTCTGCTCATATTACACCTAATAAGGTTTTTCCATAACTGTTCAGGAGTGATGCGCTCCTTCCCTTTCAAATCACTTTGTTCTGTAATTCCTAACCATTGACCTTTCGCAAGGATCCATCCTCCACAACATGGGCTTCCAGTCATGCATCTGTACGCGCTAACGGCGGCACGCTAAAGACATCATCGAATTGCTCCTCCACAATTAGCAAACTGCAGGTGAAATGGAGGGAGTGCCAGCAGATGCGCGTTTGCGTGTGTGTGTGTGTATACACATGTGTGTGCTTGTACGTGCACAGTCACAGATGAAATTACCAGAGATAATGCAATCCTTAGGCCTGCAGAGGTGCATTTACAGGCAGGACTACATTAAGAGCTGCTTTAATTCAATAATTCCAGCACAAAGAGAGGCAGGAGCCAGAGCGCAGCGTAGAGGCGGAGCCCTGCATCTCCATGCGCGCTGGTGTCCGCGTGCCTGCGTGCATGTGCCTGGATTTCAGCTGGAATCAGAGACGGCAGCGGAGCACAGCTGAAGGAGAAGAGGACGAAGGAGAGAGACAGGGGGCCCGAGAGAGATGGGGAGAGGCGTGGCAAATGGAGGCTGCCATTAATGGGCTGTTTTACGAGCACAAGGGCCGGCCGCCACAGCCTGCCCTGCGCGTGCCTGCAGCGTTATCGGCCCGCGGAGGGGCAGGAGGGGAGGGCACAGGGCCAACACTCGTAGTCTCTCAAAACCAACCAGTTCATTTTCCGCTTGAGGGACCCCCAGTGGGACAGTGTCAGGCTGGCCGGCACTGGGGGGGGGGGCGCCCAGATTTACGAGTCGTTAAGCTAGTGGGGCTCCTGGCCACAGTACCCTCCCGTACTCCCCAGGCCCATTCGGCACCACCTCCGCCCTCCTCCTGTTTTTGTCTCTCACCCGTGGACCATTCGCCTGGGTCGTCCTGGGTCTGATCCAGTGTCCTTTACCTGCACAGCAAATCTGATAAGGTCAATATAACCTAAGGATGCTTATTTAAATCCAGCAGGACTAAAAAAAAGTCTGAATGCTAAGCTTTCTTTGTATTATGGGATGCCCAAGTGGCCAGCAGAGACCTGAAGAGCCAAGACCCATTTGCATACACACAACTGACTGACTGCAAGACCTATGATATACAGATAAAGCCTTAGTTGAACTGCGTGCTGACATGCTAAGTGCAGGTTTGCTACTCCCATGACCTGGCCTTCACCTGTCATAAACACAGGAAGACACAAGCCAATAGAAATGCCTAACAAGGATGGAGCCTCCAATCAGCTTGGGCGTTCAGGGCCTCCTGTTTCTCATGCTCTGCTAACTCAGCAGATGCCCTCCAGCACATATGAATAGCCTGAGAAAAAGTTAGGAAGGAGCTTGCCATCCTGGATGACCATCACAGAGCCAAATTACCAGTATGGGTTCTAGGAACCATTGATGCAAGCCATAAATTAAGGAATATGATATCTAGGGTAGGAGAATCTGCACCTCACACAGAGGACACATGACTGATGCATTATGGGAGAGCAGCTCAGTGAATGGTTTCATATAGATGTAGGAACCATTTCCTAGTGATCCATGCGGACACATTTTAAATCCCATAAATGCCTGGGTTTTCAGGCCCTCCCAAGCAGCAGACAGGTCATGTGACCAGGAGTGACTAGAGCGCTGTGTCAAATCACATTGAGATAACTGGTACAGCAACAGACGAGCAAACAGTAAAGAGAGGAGGGGCCTGGCACTTGGTTGGTGTGACCTTGGCCCTCACCAAGCCAGGATTCATGAGCCTACGTATCCAATTCTAACCCTGGACAGATCTCCTGAAATCCGAGACAGAATGATGTCTGTTGTATATGCTGCAAAAATCTCATCAAGTTGAAAAATGGGCTGGAAAATACTGATATAACATGTGAGTTAAAATCCATCAAAAGCAGAGACCAGGCTGACCTTCAGCCTTTGAAACTCATCTCCCTAATAAGCCCAATGAGGAAAACAAAGAGACTAGGGGACATTGTTAAATCTTTCCCTTGTCTAACAAGAGTAGGACAGACTTTGGAGTAGTGCTGTTTTTACCCACAAAACTGTACCTTGGCATAAAGGAACACAGGGTGCTTCGTTTGTGTGTGTGTGTGTGTGTGTGTGTGTGTGCGTGGGGGGGGGGTATCGTGGACAGAATTGGTTCTACTATAATCATTTGTGGCCAGCAGGTTAACTGGTGCATCTGTGACGCTATCATGTGTATGGCCCAGCCTCGATCTGAAATATTCTCATTCATGGAAAATCTTTTCAACGAAGCCAGAGCTGTATTAACACCAGACACTGCGTCCACTCTGATGATGGTGCCCGGAGACTGATGTAAATAACATTCAAAACAGCATGGAAAGTCAACTCATCTCACAGGAGCAGCACTGGAGGCAGGAACACGGCCTAATATGTAATGGTGCCCCCTTCCGGGTGGGGAAAAGGGATTCATGGATTCAGTGATGTAGAACAGTTATAAAGGGCAGCGTGAATTTGGGTCATGCAGGAGAGGAAGAGGACAGAGTGTGAAACAGCTGGTGCTAACTTGAGGGACAGCAGGGGGGGGGGGGGATTCAGGCGGGGAAGGGGGCGGGAGACGTTATCCCCAGTCCTGGAACGAGGGCATGAAAGCAGAATGCTCCAGGGAGAGATGATGGCATCACAGCAAGGTGGCCAGGTATCACCACGCTGTGAGAGTAGCAGTTTGGTGTGAACACACAGACACTTTGGGCTGATAAGCTCTCTGTCAACACTGTCAGATGTTTGACAGAAAGATGGAGATGCATGTATTTTTTTTTTCTTCTGGGCCACCAAATCCTCAAGGGATTAATAACAGGGCAGCTTGCATTGGCTTGAAAACCCTTAACTAGATACAAGTAATGTTTGCTGGATTTCAACACCTATCAGCCACTTTTAAAAATGGTGATCTGGCTATTAATAAAGTCACCAACTATATGCAGAACAGCCCTAATCTTTGAAATGAGCCCAGCGCGCACAAAAAAAACAAAGTCGCAGTGACGACGGGTCATGTGAATCCGCGAACCAAGGCCGCTGTCTGCGTACTTCTGATAAACAGCTTTCCGTCGCGATGTTCACAAATCGCATGGCATTATAACCGCCGGCAGGACTCTCCCCGCCAAAATGACGCACAAGCTGTCCGATGCCGAAATTCGGATTGGTTGACACTGTGCCATGTGCAGCACGTACGGCCTCTAAAGTTATTCCCTGAAAGCGGGTCACGTTGGGAATATTGTAAGTTATTGCACTGTCCCTGCATGTACAGAGCTGTCGTGCTTCCCCATAAAACTGTTCACGCCAGAAAGTGTTAACCATACTCATAATTAAATACGTACTAGGAAGACAGAAGATACTGAAATGCCTAGACTCGTCATGGTTTCTACAGCACCGTAAGGTTTGTCAGAGCCGCCATTGTGCTTTATAAACTAAAGATCGGACAACTCTTTCGGAAACAACGCATAATCGAGCCGGAATGGCGTGCAGAGGACTGCCTGCTAAAACTGCTACTGCGCTGCGGCAGTTGCCAGGGGGATATCGAAGGGTACGAGGTCTGATTGGTGGGAACGCGGCTGTTGCCTTGACAACGGCCGGGGGTTTGGTAGCGTTACCGTGCGGCGTGATCTCTGCGCTGCGTGGATGGAGGAAGCAGCTGCTGATCTCTGACAGTGCGAGAGAGACAGGCATCTATATGAGCATTCTGTACACACAGTCTCAGCCATATTGCTTAATAGGAACATCGTGCATGACTGTAAGTACATGCTTGTGTGTGCTTCACTATTTGCGATTACCCAGCCATAGTTTTGCATTACATATCGTTTTACTCTGTGGCTTTTTGTTATTGAAAAGAGCGAACGATTACGAATTGAAAACTAGATGTGACTCGTAACGTGATACACTGAACGTGTATTTCCCATATTATCTGTCTGCTTGGCTATAATCTGCGTGGCACCGTAGGTCACATTTTGAACATGAAGGAGACCGTCGCTGGTTTCCTGTTCCCCCGTTAGACCCCCACGTTGAGGGCTGTGCTTTGAAGCGACGGGAAAATGCTGTATATTTTCGCCTGTATCCCCGGCTAGCCATATAGCGTTTTGGTCCGAAGCGAGTGAAGCAGGCGACGTTTTGTTAAAGTTGCGGATGATCACGAAGTTGAGAACCGGGCACGTTAATGCAGCGGCGTCTGCCGCGGGGTCCGGGTGCCTCTTTTTAACATTTGACACGCAGTGTGGGAGCCGTGTCTGCCTCTCTGCTCTCGGTATACATGTACAGCGACAATTCGCCATAATGTAACGTAAGCTTGCTTCCTGTGTATTCCGCTTCGCTTCCAGTGTATCTCGGACGTTTGTTCTGAATCATTGTTTCGTTAACAAAAACGGCATGTTTACAATTTGGCTATATCAGAATTTGATTTCGTATGTAAGGGAATGTGAGTGTATTTCGAAAACATTTTTGAGTAGGGCAAACTCCCCCCCCCATTGTCTTTTTACCCGTTTCGACACAGTTTAAGTGTCTTGAAACATTTCTCCAACGAATTTGACGTTATTTGACGTTTCTCGTTAGGGTATACTGAATGCAATCCCAGTTTCCTTTCTGTTGTGTCGAGAATGTAGGGCAACTTTGTAATAGGGTGTCGGAGGGGGGAATTTCTGTTTCACTCGCTTTGCCTTCGCTTAAATCACTCTGTGTCCAACCTTACCTATTTTTTAAATAAGAAAAAAAAACACATTAGATTTCTCAGCAGGGCAAGTGGAATAAACAGTTATTATTGAATAAATGTGGTTATGGAGCCGCGATCGCGCATCATTTCCGGCGATTCAGTATCTAGATTAGTGCGCTGAGTGACACAGACACGTGGTCGGGCACCGGAGAGCTGAGCAAGCGAAAGGCTCCGGGGGGGCTGGGGGTGGCCGGGCACCTCTAGGTGTTTTCGGTTAACCGGTCAGGCGTGTTTCAGGTCTGACGAGATCGCTTTAGTACCTGCATGTACTCGTCTTGTCGGAGCGTCCCTATACGTAGTGTTATTTCTGCACCTGAAGTCCAGTTAATTTCTAATTATAGGTAGATGCGAGATGCAGCCGGCTGGATGTCGGAGGGGTAGTTTTGAATGGGGTGAACTGCGATTTAAAGCATCGCACGGTTCCGTTAATTTGGGAAGGCGCTGTTTTGCTGAACAATGAACTGGCACTCCGACGAGCATTTGGACACCCATCACTTGGGCGAACTCGCACAGCCCCCCTCGGCTGCAGCGCTATCCATAGAAACGTAGACCTTGCTCTGTGTTTTATTGTAATACTGCACTTTTCACCGTCATGTGACTTTAGTCGCCGCGTTCGTGTCGGAATAAATTCATAGTGGGGGAAGTGCAGTTACTTTTACGACACTGCACGATCTGTATACCTCTCTTAACTGCCCTCCTTTTGCCTTATTCTGTGGGCAGAAAAAGTGGCTCTATACCTCATACACCCTACTAACCTGAAGAGACAAGACCAATGACTATGTTGCACGGACGAGGCCAGCGGGCTCCGCTCCCAAAATGAAACAAAGTTGCGGGACGGGTTTGTGCGCTGAAATCCAGCAACCACAGATACAATGACTTTGATTCTCTGTATCTGGAAATGTTATCACAGTGTGCTTTTACATCGTTTATTCATCTTCTCTCGGTTTAGCGTATTATTCCCAGCGCCTGATCTTTTGATCGCCTATTCAGCTCAAAGGTTGACGTTGAGCCGCGGCACGCTGTTCGCATGATGTAATAGATTATCGCGCGTCCCAGATCCGAAATGCATCCTCAGTACCCTCCATGCACCTATTTCCCTTCCTGTCCGCCTGAGGCACCGGAGCTCAAGGGGTACTCCTGCAAACGGCACACGACTTGCCAGAGAATTTAACTAGGCGGAATACGCAGTTAATAAAGATACGATCTGCTTCCAGTGCTCGTTGGGCCGTTTCGTTCCTGTTCCCTCTGTTTGTGGTGTAAAAGCATGCTGAACGGGGACGCGGGTAAAAGAAACAGGATTGTCAAGAAAAAGTCGCTTCTGCTTTTTTTGCCCCTTCCTTTGGCTGCCTTGTGGTAGTTTGCTTGTCATGAGGTGTGTGTGTGTGTGTGTGTGTGTGTGTGTGTGGGGGGGGGGTTACCCTGCTCCATTTAGCAGATTTTGTTTGCTGAAAACTGTGCCGCAGAATAACGTTCAATAGAGGCTGAACGTTCAAAAAAGGAGAAAAAAACCTTTTTAAATGTACCTGATGGCAAAACAGTCTACAGGCATGCTGAGTGCATGCAGACAGTAGAGGTGATATTGGGAACCATCTGGCTGATTGCTGTTCACACGTGCCATGTTGTGTTAGAGAGAGGAAGAGGGAAGCATGTTTGTCTCTGACATTGTTTATATATGTGTGCATATGTGTACGACTGCAGGAGGGAAGACGTTTCTATTGTCATTCCCCTCCCCATATGTCCTGGAGATAGAAGTGCCCCATGGTAAGATTTAGCCAGATGAATTATGCACTTGTAATTCTGCCAATAGCAGCAAGATGGTGGGCAGTGGGTCGCTACGGCGACGACGCACACCAGCCCAGGGTCACGTGTGGCAACGGAGAGTGCCCTCTTCTTAGGCGCCTTGGCACTACTGTGTTAATTAGCTCATCCACAGAAGAACCTAATTACACTGCATGGTGCTTTTTGAAACACTCTGGCTGCTCCTGCCTTGCTACCTGACAGGATCGGAATAATCAGACTTTTTTTTTTTTGGTGTAATGGTGAAATTGGGAGCACTGGTATGAAGTGAATGGGTACAGAGTGAGCAGCATGCGACGGGAGGAATGTCCTGCAGGGCGATGAGTCACGAGGCTTTTGGAGGGGCGAGCCAGGACTGCTTGGCTTTTGCTCTTCATCAGGGGGGGGGGCGCATCCCGTAGGGTTACTGCCAGCTGAGGATTGCTGTGGTGAACCTTTCATGCTTGTGGGACACGTTTTCACCATGGTACCATGATGTGGTTTCAAATACCCTTGGATCTCCTTGTAAATGTCACGGCAGCACCGTGGTGGAACACCGGGACGCGTTTCGCTGGGGGGCCTCTGCTCATTTGAAGGCAGTGGAATTACCTTGGTAATGTGCCGGGTGTGAGACACCTCCCAGGGGGGACCTCGAGGATGTACAGCTTTCATGGGCTATGGCGGGATGCCCCCAGGCATTCTGGGATGTGAAGGGGGGATGTGTTTCGAACCATGGTGTGCTGACACATTCCTCTGTCGGTGGCACTGTGTGGCCCCCCCAGCCCCTCTGGTGACCTTCATGGATAGCATCTCTGTGGGGTCAGGAGACTGGGAGTCTGCCATTTGCTAACGTCTGGATAAGCCAGTGTAGAGAATGTTACTAGGGAAACACAACGTGGAGAATTTAAAGAAGTATCATACCTGGTGGAATACTTGGAATGTAATTTCAAGTCACCTGGTGACTGACCTACGCTTGTGTGCCATTTGAAGGCGTGAGATGAGGACCCGCTGCTGTCGCCGCTGTCCCCTTAGCACAGTGGCCAATCTTATCCACAAGTGTGTATGCAGGTTTCTGGGATGACCTGTAGGTCGGCTGTTCAAACCCAGGTGTGAGGACTCTTTAGCCAATCAGTCCTCTAATTAGTAATCTAATTAGGGAGTTGCAGGGAAAACCCACATGCACACCGGCCCCTTGCGGATAAGATTGCCCACCCCTGCCTTAGCAGGACAGATGCCAGCTTGTGGATGTCACTGGGGGTGGGACCCCCGCTGTCACAGCTAAAGGGGCCCCTCAGCCTCAGATTGTGCTCTCTTCTGCCTTGCACTTACATAATTGATTTTTTTTTTTATTGTTTTTTTTCCCTCATAATGCATGCCTTGCACAGACCCACTTATCAGTAACTGACGAAGGAGACCAGGCTCTGTCAGGGATGGGGGGGTGCAGTCAGGAGGAACAGTCCCTCCCCACACAGAGCGTCTCTGCCTGTCTGGAGCTGATCGACAGGCCGTGGGAGTCTGCTGGACCCGTGTGGTTTTTGGAACCTGTTGTAACTGCCACAAGATGCAAAATTAACCCACATGTTTTTTTTTGTATTAAAAACTGTGTTTGGCTTCTCGCTCACAGACACACAAACACACAGACATAGGCATCCTGGGCCTCATGGGTCTCTTCATTGTGAATGTTATCTTTTCATCTCTCGTGTCCCGGTGGGGTGCGATAGGTGGGGCTGCGTTAGGGTGTGCGCCCCAGCACGTGTTTGGCTCCTCCCGCCGCTAACGGTGCCCCCCCCCGGCCCCGGATCCCTGCCTTGGCCCCCGGGTCTCGCCCGTCATAATCATCCGGCCTTTGTGTAGTGGCGCTGACTCCAGCTGCACCCGTTTTTCATCTCCTGTGAGCATCTCAGCCCCCCCCCCCTTCTTGCCCGGAGCAATAGACCAGGAGGCGGGACGTCCCCAGGAGACCGTAATGCCTTAGTTGTCTTGGTTACGTGACATCAGAGCGTGGTAATCAAATATAGGCGGCCGACCCGAATTTGGGTTGCAAATGCATGCTCCTCTCGCAAGCAGGGGAGCGACCCCCTTACCTCTGTCAAAACACTGTCCCCCCCCCCCCCCATTCACACTGCTGGAGTGTGTGCATGGGGCCGCTGGTTGTGGTCTCTCTGTGTGTCATGGCGCCTGTGGTGATAGGTACACCAAACGCAGTCAGTGTTAGGCTCTGCGGCCAGCTGCTTTTCTTCTCTGGCCCTTTAAGGTCTCTGCAGTTTCGGGGCACCCCTCCACCCCCAGGCCCCAAAGTGACGTGAATGGTACCACTGCCCTGTTTGAGCAAGTGAGCGGGCCTAGCCTGTGCCTTCTGTCGCGGGTAACAATAAGCCTTTGTGCCGGGTCCTCCTGGCCTGAACAAACAGGGTCTGTTTAATTGCGATGACAGGGTGACGGCCGTGTAAGTTTGAGGCCTCGTGGGGGTGGCGTGCGCTCGGCCCGGGTCGGGCTCTACTCTGACCTGCCCTGTCATAAAGAGCTGGATCCACTATGATTCCTTTTTCGTAGGTTCTTTTCTGTTGGGTAGAACCGCTCTGTGATAGTTGGGCACAGAATCCTCCCCCCCAGACGCATTTGCAGCAGGGCTGGCCGTGGGGTCACTCAAGGCCGAGTTTGCAAAACCCATTGAGTTTGTAGTGTTGCATCATTAAATGCATCTGTTCACATAACACTGTGTTGCAAAAGCGCTCCGGGAATGCAGCTTCCTTGTTTCTCCTAAAAACAGCATCTGTGGAAATGCATGCAGCATGACGATGCAAGTGGGCCAGCCGCCCCCCCCTGCCAGGTCACCCGCGACACGCCACTCGTTTGTCACGTGGCAGTTTTGCCCTGTGGTTGCCCGGGTGCATGTTAAGCAAACATCCATGTCCCATTCAGACTCACTGCTGTGTGTCGGACCCGCGGTGTTATGCTGTCTGTGTGCGTGTTAATTTCGCCACATTAGTAAAGAAAATGGGGTGAGCACAGACCTAAAGAAAAGTGTCTTGGCTCGTTTTGCTGGATTGATTTTTTTTTTTTTTTTTTTTGGGTGGGGGGTGTGCTCCTATCTGATCAGCACAGGTTAATTATTTCAAATGAACTTTGCTTACAAACAGAAAATGTTCCATCAAGTCAGATATACTTGACGCACTCGAACTATTGATTCCTTTTTTTGTGTGCGTGTGTTTCTTTAATCTGTTACTTGTTTGCAAATTGGCATTTATCTGTGTGTGAAGCATCCGTCATATTCAGGGGAATTTTTTATGCATAAACCTGGTTTCCTAGAGCCCGTCTTCTGCGTACGCGAGCAGCGGCGTCTCTATCGGCGGCCCGCAGGTCATGCTGCTGCCACCTGCACCTTATGGCGGGCAGCGATTGAGGTGAACTCCTGCCACTGAGCCGGCTTCGCATCCTTCCCGGCAGCTTCCAGGATGTCCGCCGTGCCTCTCAGCGCTGTGCACATCACTCATATTTCTGAAATGAAACTTGGGGAGGGAAGTGAAAGTTTTTTTAGCCCTGGCTGTTTCTCGCGCTGGGTGTCGGTGTGTGTTTGTTTTCGTCTTTTCTTGTGAGTCGCCCTGTATATGTACTCGATTCCCAGTTTGTCATCTGGCCGCGTGAGCCTCAAGCCTCCTCCCCGGGTTTCATTCACAACGCCGCTGTTTGTGGCCTGCTGGGTTCCACCTATCGGGGTTGGGCTGGACCCCCTGTCCGTTTCCCGTCTCGCCCCCATGTGCTGCACCAGCATCACGGTCCCCAGTGTTTCCGCTGGCTTTTGCCGCGCTGGAGGTCAGCTGCAGTTATAGCGTAACGTCAGGGGGCACCTGAGCTCCCTCTGCTGACGGTGCTCCATGGAGAACCCTGACGGCTCCTGCTCCTCCTCCTCCACCTCCGGAGTGCAGCAGCGTGGTGGTTCCTCGTTAAATCAGGGGATGGAGGTGGAGCCAGTTTATGGCCTTTATTGTATGAAATCTCAGGACGTCAGTCGCATTGCAAAGGAATATCCGCCGTTCAGGTTTTCGAGAGCGGCACGTGGCCACCTGACCGGATAAAATGACATGGGGGCAGGGGGTGGATAAGCTGCTTAAAATGAGCCTGTTATTCTGCAGAAGATAACCAGTGCAGACCTTTGCTTTTCATTCAGTGAGAGATGTCAGACTGTGTTGCACCAGGAAGGCAGTGCAAAGTCACATGTGGCTAAGATGCTCGTCACTGGACTGCTTCAGCTGACAGGCTTCTATCAAAAAAAAAAAAAAAGCATTTCCTTCAGACACCTGAAGATTATTTCATTTAAAATCGTTTCTCTGTTAGGAGGGTTTAATAAATATTGCTGCTGCAAAGCCTCGCATGAGTCGGGGGGGGGGGTGGGGGGAAGTTAGTGAGGAAAACAAGCCCAACATTTTGGGGGGAGAGCGGACAACATTATGGGTTTGTACAGTTTTCCCCGT
>JABFEA020000117.1:1208684-1231374 GCA_019775915.2 Cyphomyrus plagiostoma
GAGCGTAGACGCTGTTACGGAGTCTCTGTCCGTGCTAACAGCCTGATTAGCTGTGGAGTAGCCAGCCTGAGGGTAGACGCTGTTACGGAGTCTCTGTCCGTGCTAACAGCCTGATTAGCTGTGGAGTAGCCAGCCTGAGCGTAGACGCTGTTACGGAGTCTCTGTCCGTGCTAACAGCCTGATTAGCTGTGGAGTAGCCAGCCTGAGGGTAGATGCTGTTACGGAGTCTCTGTCCATGTGCCGATACTCAAGTTGGCAGGGATGTCTGGTGTCTTTGAGCATAGATGTAGCTTTAAGGCACCTACTCATCCTGGATGTTAGGCAGATCACAACCAGTGATACTCTGCTTTATTTAAGGCTGCCATACCTAGCAGGGGGATCCAAAGCCTTTGGGGGGGGGTTGTCTTTAATGAGCTTGGATGTCATTAAGGTAAATGCTGGAGCACTTAATTACTACAAACACTTGCCATTGAAGTTGCTCAGGTTATTATCTTCTCAGTTAATTAGTTAACCCGTAATCAGAGTGAACCCAGCCCCCCTCACAGTTTATGGACTTCCCGTGCAATTACCCCCCCCCCCCCCTTACCATTTGGTGATTTAGTAACTTCCATCTGTCTTTCTCTAATAACAGATTGGCATGCTGACCTCGACCCCCAGCAGTGAAGATGTAAGTCCCCCCCCCACCCCTTTCTGCAGAGTGTACTTCACTGAGGAGCTCCTTCAGTGCTGTCCTGAGGCCCTGCATGGTCTGTCCTGCCCTGTAGTCATTCCTGTCTCCCCTGCCGCCCTGCCTCCATTCGTACCGCAAAGGGCGTTTCTTAGCCGCACTGACGGCTTATAGCTTTCCGCTCCAGTCTCCAAGGCTCTGCAGTGGCAGTATATTTTCCCCCCAGGACACCGGGCAAACTGGGCATAAATCTGAGCGGCGTGCCATGGCAGCCCTTACCCACAATCCCCCTCTGCAGGTGGGAGATGAGCAGTCCAGGGAGCAGCTGATAAAAAGTCACTACATGGGCCGGATTGGGGAGCTCACCACGCAGCTGCAGGTGTCCGACAGCAAGGCAGTGCACTTTAATGCGGAGGTGAGAGGCGGGTGCCAGCTCCCGCGCGCGTGCGCAGCCGAACACAGAGGCCGGCAGGGGCAAACCCAGATGCGCCCTTACGACAGTCATAGTTTCCATGAACAATGAAGCACACTCACCTGCTCACAGTAGGCTGACACACCATAAATAAGCCCAAATTTACACTTCCTGTCTGTGACTTCCTTCACCGCCTGCACTTCCTATGTGTATTAATAAACTGTGGGCTCTACACTTCTTCCTTCTCCCCTCCGTTGTGAATTCCTTCTTTCCGACTCCCAAGTCACTTGATCGCTTCACCACTCGTAGAGAATGTGGTTTTTTTGCATGTGCGTATACTTGCGCGCACACACACTTACACACATACTTACATACACACACACTCTCACTCTCTTCCCGTTAATTCCTCACAGATGGGGGTGTGACCATCGTGCCAGAATTCATAGCTGGATTCTCTGCTCCCCCACCCTTGGGCTCTTAGTCCATCCCCAGCCCTCCCTTTTCTGTTTTCTTCCAATGTCTCTCATTCACATCACTGGGGGATACTTTCGAGTATGTGCAGAAGTTTGACCTCATCATCACTCCTATTCAGGCATGTCCTCAGATGAAATTAGCACTCAGCATAGATTGTTAGCTCCGTTAGTCACATTTTTGTGGCAATGCATCATGGGAGTGATAGGGTGCCTGATTGTGACTCAATTTGGTCACATGTCACTGACCCACCCTTTTTTAATATTATCACTCGCTGCTAGATGGTTTACTGTGGAAGAAAACAGATTTCAGTGCTTGTGGTAATATCGGGTTTGGGACTGATTCCCAGCATGCAGCTTTCCTGTGCATGAAGTAAAGCTCTCAGCTGTTGCCCACCCCCGCAGTGCCGTGCCCTGGCCAAGCGGCTTACCCTGGCAGAGAGGTCCCGGGAGAGCCTGATGGAGGACCTCAAGCAGGCCGGGCAGAACACCTCCCGTCTGCAGGTACAGCCCTAACACCGCTTGGGATTATGAGAGACTATCGCTGTCACACTCTGACAAACATCCTCCTCCCCCATTTAGGATGAACTGACCACCACAAAGCGGAGCTATGAGGACCAGCTGAGCATGATGAGTGACCACCTGTGCAGTATGAACGAGACACTGAGCAGGCAGAGGGAGGAGATAGACACACTCAGGCTGGGAGGCAAGGTAGGGTGCCCCCTAGTGCCAGTCGATGGTTTGTGCATGAAGTCCAGGAGTCCTTCATGTGTCGGTGGGGATGCATTAGGTTTCGTGTCAGAGGATCAACGGGCTCTTTTAAAGGGCCAGACTGTGTTTAATAGGGAAACGCTAAGCTGTCATTTTTAAAATTGTGGTTGCGGTGGGATGTTTGTGTGGGAGGTCTGCAACTGACCACTGAAATATTTCACAAAACAGATTTAGTGAAATGTACCGCAGGTCCAGGAGCAGTCCTAAGCTGTGTGGGGGGGGGGGGCTGTATGGGGAAAACACCTGACTCTGACTGCTTGGAAAGTAGTTGGGGAGGATCCAGAAGGGCCTGTAAAGTAGGGCGCATCCCGTGTGTCTGCGCGTATGTAAGGGTCTTACTGCATCTGGCAGACGTGTGTCTGCGTGTATGTGAGCGTCTTACTGTGTTTCGCAGATGTCTGTGCATGTGTGAGGGTCCTACTGTGTCTGGCAGACGTATGTCTGCGCATGTGTGAGGGTCCTACTGTGTCTGGCAGACGTATGTCTGCGCATGTGTGAGGGTCCTACTGTGTCTGCACGTGTGTGACGGTTCTACTGTGTCTGGCAGACGTGTGATATGGTAGATGATTTCCCTGATATTCCCTTTTAGACCAGCTTCTGCTCTGGGTTCTGTCTTGCCCTCCTCCAACCCCCTAAAGTCTCTGGGTGCCACTTATGAGCCAAAAACCAATTTGAGGCTGCCTAGGTGGGGACCTGTGATGGTGATTACACAGCTGTGTGAGACCTGTGATTTACAGATGTCAGCAGAGCCAGTGATATTTAATCAAAATACAGACCCAGCTGAGCCCCAGGCACACGGACGGGCACACGGACAGGCACTTACTCAGAAGTGCAGCTGTGATCCTTTGAGGTTCCTGCCTGACCTTCACTGTTGAGAAGTAAATAATAAGGCTGTTCTATTTCCACCCCCAGGGAAACTCCAAAAAGAACAAGGGACGATAAGGCATCTTTGTACACCCCCACTGGGCGAGAAGGGATGCACAGTGAACTTCGGGACCATCCAGCGCCTTTCTGAAACTGTTCCCTGAATGCTGTGGGGCAAATGACCTTTGACTGTCACTGTCGCACAGCGGCGGTGTCCATGGAAGGAGTCGCTAAGCTGTCTGCCAGAAGAAACTGGTTTTCTATCTCTGTGTTCAGCTATAAACTGCAAAGTGCTTCCTGTAGGAGTTATAGGGTTTTCCCACCAGTGGAACGGTAATGGGAGTATAGGCCAGAGACATTGCGGGCTGGAGTACTGACTTGATCTGGATCTCTAATGCCTGGCAGGAAGCTGTGTGTGTGTGTGTGTGTGTGAGAGAGAATGTGAGAGACAGTATGACGGACAGAGGCACTACTAACACTGTAACACGCAGAGTAGCCTGGAAAATATTTCCTGTGTCTGCATACATAGGAACTTCACTTTGAACTTTAAACCTTCTGATAAAAAGGGACCCTGTCCCAGCAGCAGGGCCCGGACCCCACTCCCCCCGCAGGGGCTGCTGCAGGATGTCACCACACCTCCTGCTTCGGTGCACTACCTTCCATGACAGGACATCCCGTTTCAACCCCATCAGTCTGCTGTGGCCAGGCTGGAAATGCAGGTGCTGAAGAGAGCCAGAGAAGAATCGGAACTGGTGGAGGGGGGAGCATTTTTATCAAAATGCATTAACAAAATGAACCTTTGTTTGTTTCATGCTAGTTTTATCAGACAGAAACAAAATGAAACAATGAAGTAGGAGTGAAGATGGATTTTTTTTTTTTAAAACTTACTATTCATATGCAGTTGGATTCCTCCCAGTGAGCAGCCTACCTTGTAGATGACCTCTGTGTTTACAAACTGTGACATCCCATTTGATATTGCAAAACCTGTTCTCTGTAATTAAGTCTGTGACAGTGCTGTTCTGTGTTTTTGGGGTGTTCATGGTCGGTGATGTAGTCTGAAACTAACCACTAATGTAACCGTTCTGTAATCCCTGGGGTGGGCACTTCAGACCCCCACCAGAAGAGCGGCGCTGTTAAGCTCCTTGACAGGTTTGTGTACTCGGTCTTCGTTTAGTGTTCAGTATTACTGCCCTTATGACTTGTGCTTTTGCTGAGACAGATGCATTTATTAAACAGTTTTTTAAAAAAAAAAATATATATATAATCAGAGTTCAAAACTTATGTTACTGGCTTTCCTGGTACGTTATGCTTATTAAATTACTTGACTTCCAAAGGAATGTGTTTAGATTATATACCACCTGTTGGGGATATTTGTATCTGTTCTGTCTTTTCCCCCTTGATGGCATAAACGATTGGGTCTCTCTTTGAAAAAGTCTTGGTTTGTGTCGGCAATCTTTAAACACAATCAGTATGGAAGTTTGTGGAGTGAAAAGGTGAAGGGCTGGACATTGTGTTTCTGAGAAGAGGGTTTTTTGATGTTGAAGTTTTAGTTCATTGATCTTTCATGAAAATATTTATCATTCAAACATTCGGATGTTTCCATTTTCAAGTTTTAAGTTCAGTTAGAGGGTGTATGTAGAGTAGGGCTGAGTTTTCTTTTCTTTTGTAACTGTGTATCTGTGATTGGTCCATGTGAAAATACTGTTTTAAGCCAATGGGATGCCTCTGCAATTTGTTCACCTTCCAGTGCCGATGGGCTAATAAAGTCTGTGCATCAGAAGGTTGTATGATTTACCCAGACCCCCGCCCCACTGTCATACCAGTAGGTGCCACGGCCATCACAGAACATGAACGAGAAGGCGCTGCAGCCCACTCATGTACCCTAGAGCAAAGTTCTTCTGAATTTTTAATAACCAAAATGACAAACAATTTTACTATCGGGATAATATGGTATCTCAATGAGGGCAGTGTAGTAAGGGACTCTAGACTGTTTCCCTGCCTGGTCCTCCTGCCTCCTCTTAACCAATAGCAATCCAGCATTCTTGCTCCAAGTCACTTGGAGCTGGAGGAGCCAAACAGGGAATCTGAGGCCACCCCGGCTCTCCTGGTCATCACTTCCTGTCCAGTCCGGAGATCCATCGCGTCTTCCCGCTCGTGAAGAATTAAAAGGCTTCAGCACAGCTTCTTTGAGTCTCAGACTGTGTCGGGAATCCTAAGAAATGAAAAAAGATGTTACGCATCATGTCCCAGCAGGAGTTAATCTGTGGTTTTCCAGTAGAACGAGCAGAGGACGAGCACAGCTGGTTGACAGCTTCCTCACGTGTGGATGGTGAAGATGTTCTCATCTGTTGATGGGATCCTGAGGAGAGGCTATATATTGGGGGGGGGGGGTTGTGTAGTGCCGATACCTAAGAGTTGCAGACAGTAACAGGTGTTGGGGGTTCCTGTGCCCCCCTCCCGCATCCTTCATGGGTAAGTTGTCTCCCCGAGAACACATTGTGATGGCATTCCCACCCACCTCCACCCTAACACAAACCGTGACAGTAAGCAGCACCCTCAGATCTCTGATCAGCTTTCACTGTCTGTCTTCCTGCCTCCAGGGTAGCTATGCAATATGGTCTCACGGCCCCCCACGCGCCTCTCTGGGCACATTTCATTGCACATAATTGATAGTTTCTCTCCTTCACTTGTCCTCTGTAATTACCGTCGTAACTTTGAATAAAAGGTGTGGGGGTGGAGGGAGACATTCAGTGAGAAGACCGGCTTGGCGCTAATTTCTCCATGAGTCATTGGCAGAACATGTGAACAAAGGGAGAGGGATTAAGACAGCGGGAAAGAGTTTCAGCGAACGTAATTCAGATTTATCCTAAAAAATAAGTATAATGGTTAGAAAAAACAGTTTACAGGAATGGGTTTTTAGTAAGTACGAAGTTAAGAACAAAGATTTCGAAAGGGATAATACAGCTTTAATGTCATTATACTGAGGTAAAATGACACCTCTTCTTGCACAGCAGTTTTAAAACAATGGCAACGGGCTCGACACTTTGCCAATTTTCTTTTTCTAAATACAGTTTGGTATTTTCAAGTTCTTGTTTATGCCTGCTTAAATGCACCATTAGTACTGATCTAGGAAGCAAAAAATCTGCTAGGAACAGAAATAAACATTCCCTAAAATGGCATAACATGTAAAATATCTCGCTTCATTCTGCGAATTTCTGCTGTAACGCAAAGTAGAAAGGTAGTTTGGGATCAAAAATGTTTATGGCAAACGGCAGGCTTTCAGCTCACTGCACGCCATTGCCTTTCATATCCAGGAGAATACCGCTGCAATGCATGCTGGTGCCGTGTTCGGCTGTTTACAAAGAATTGATGATGAACTCCGAAGGTACAACATGTTAGCAAGAAATTACTGTCCATAACAAACGGAGAGCTAACAAGACTACACGACACCAACCCTGCACCCTTTAACGTTTAGCATGGAGGTTTGATATAATATTCCACACCATTTCCAGCCCCTGGCGCCAGTCTGCGGGAAACCGAAACAAATTATTCAGAATAAACAATTAGTACGGTTAAAACGTAAAAGCAGCACAACACTGTTTCCCTTAGAGCTAGTTGTTATAAATATGTAAACATTTAAATAAATTAGCTGTGAATGACACTTTTGTTTGGGCTAAAAAGTCACGGGTGTCGTTTAAATTTAAAATCTTTGATCGCGTAATTAGACTGGCTAGTGTTCACGATTTGGATCATTAGTACAGATGTCAACATGGGTCAAATACATTTACATTTAAAAAGCAGATGTTTTGTCCCAAGCTTATTAGTACAAGTGGCTCAGTGTTGTTCGCCTCGGTTTTCGGAACTGTTTCAAATTCTGGCAGTGAGTAAATGGCCTTATATTCTCATGATATCTTAATTATTATAAAGCTGTAACCTGTTAAAATTGAATGTGTTTTTTTAAACTCCGACGACTTATATACTAACTTCCTCGATGCATCAAATAAACGCAGGAAAGCAAAGTAATGGAATCTCGTATTTCGCCGCAAAGTCCGCCCTGGCCCCGATCCCCACGCCAAGCTGGCTGTCACACGCAGACTGTATTTTCCCGGAGGAAACGCCTGGCTGCGTCGTCACCATCAGATTTCAGCTGCGGAAGAGAAGGCCTGCGGGACTTCTCTCTCCCTCCGCTGCGGACTGTCGCCTGCGCAGACGGCGCAGCCCACGCAGACAGCGCACCCTCCTAAGCCCGCAGAGCGCGGTCCTTCCCGTTAGATGCGCTCATCGGAGAGAGAGGGGGAGAGAGAGAGCGAGGGAGCGAGGGAGAAAAAAAGAAGAGGAGAGGGATCCGTAAGACTCTCCGAGTTCTGCCATTTTGTCTGGATTCCTACTGATTCAAGATTCAGAAAACGAAGGAAAATCTGCGTCGACAATGAGCTGATGTTGGCTGGGATCCAGGCTTAAACAACAATATATTTTTTTTGGTGGGAAAAAAACTAGTTGCTTGTTTACAAACTCGCTTTAGTTAAACTTCACAGCCATCGGTCTTCAGGGGTAAGTTTGGATGTACTGTTTGTTTGTTTTTGGTAAACTGTAACCACGTTATGCAAATATTAAATACTGTACTTTCCACGCTTAAATATTTTATTAAATTTAGAGATACGCTTGTTTCTTTTGAATATGTTCACCACGTTTGTTCGAATACATTTGATTAATTAGACTTGAAAAGTTGTCTGTGTCGTTTACTTTAAACCTATACAGAATGAAACTAGGATTGAAACACTGGATTTGTGACCTTCAATTCCTCCACGGAATCTGCCAAGGGATTATTACACCGTAATCAGTTTGCCCAGTTTTCAGCATGGTTTAAGTTCGGTGAAGGGGGAAAAAATTTTGTCTCGGTAAACTCGCCCCCTCCCCAGCAACACTATCCTGCTGCATCGCCCCGATGCTGAAGGGAGACCCGGTCATCACCGGCGCATCAAGTCGGTGACAATCATCCTACGCTTGAAAGACTCGGAACCGCAGTGTCTCCCCGGCCGGCAGACGGGCTGCCCCACGGCAGTTTACTGTTTAAATACGCATGAATTTTTGATGAATTTTCCTGAAATGTTTTTCCTTGGGATTGCATCATTTACACAAGACCATAAACACCGATCGTTGAATGCGTGTAGGAATGGGTTTTCATTGCTTCTTGTGAAAGTTATTTGCATAACACAAGTGCCACTATGTTGTGTTTGTAAAGTCTGGGTGGAGTTATTTTTATTTTATACCGAAAAACTGTATTTTTCAGTAGGGTATTGATTAATCAAAATTTGGAGCCCATTGTCATCGTTTCGCAGTTAGACTGGTTAAAAGTAGTTTTAAAATTGATTTTCCCCCTCCTATTAGAGAACTGATATTTGGATAGGACACATTTAATTTAAACAATGTTTTAATTGCACCTGAGATTGCTCAAACCCTGGCATTAACTAAAAATATAATTATTTTTGATTCTTGACATTGGTCTGTCAGAGTGTACTGACAAACACTTGGTATTCATCAGATTGGCAAATAATCTTGATTTTAACTGCAGGAATTTGTAATTAATGTAGTACTGCACGTCTGAGTTCAGCAATCCTCAATAATGCTAATGCAATTTTATGTCGATCCGGAGTTCAAATCTTTAGATTTCTGCAGTCGCCGCCTGTGGAAATATGTCAGCGAGCCGAAATCCCGACATGCGACCCCAATGCAAACAGCCGGGCGCCCGAACGGTCCGTGCAAATTGCTAATGCGTGTTGTGCCCCCCTCGCCCCCCTTTGTGGTGTCGGTTTGCGTCGTGTGGGGGCACAGTGCCAGGGGCAGCTTGGCGACCCAATTTCTGCATTGGTGCAGTCCGGTACATTTCGGATATCTCCTAATCATTGACTATTGGAAGTCCTATTCATGTCATTTAGTGAAGCAGACTGCACTGCGATAAACGAGTAGGTCGTGGTTTGGAAATGCCCAGAACCTGGGGTAGTTGTTTGTTTATTTAATCATCGAATAAAGCACTCATCCCGAATCACTTTAATAGGCATATAAGGAAAAAACGACTAGTGAATGGTCGTGCAGAGTATATACATGAGATATACCTGCTTTTTTGGACTGCAGCAGGTAACCTAGCCATGTTATAGTGGCTTACTGACTCAGTTCTGAACTGGGTCTCTCATCAGGAGAAGAGATGAATAGCACAATGTAACTGTCCTGACTGTGACTGTAAAGTAAATTATGAGTATATTGAATATATTCATTATTTAAATTCAATAAACAGAATTTATTGTTTTGGCTGTTAAAAAGGCCAATGCGCATTTTTGTGCTGCAAGAATAACAGTTGTTAAATGTTGACCTTAAGTACACAACTTTTTGCATATGAAATGTGGGAATTTTGAAGTATATGAAGAACTGTGATGGTTTATATGATGAGTTTTGGGAATTCGCTGCAAAAATAACTATGTTTAAGTAGCTAAGAGCATAGTCATTTTTAAAGGCTCAGTGGGAGATTTTATTCCTCTGGCATGTTCTGGAATGTTCTTTTTCCTTCCTGCAACGCTCAGGAGCAGCACTTTGGAATAATCAGTGGGTCAGAACTGGAGCCATACCAGTCCAGTTTGAGTGACACTGTGTCTGTAGTCTAATAGTTCTGTTTTTGCTGGTTTCACTAATATGAAAAGCTGTTTGTGTCATGGATCTTTTTATCTCTCTTCTATTGCAATAGTAATAAGTTTCAATACTATAAAATACACTGACTAAAATAATGTATTTATGTAAATATATTTGTTGTGTACTTGCTGCTGAAAGGCAAGCCACAGACATTATTTACTAACAGCAGAAGGAATGATTGCATTCATTATGACACGTTAAAACTAATTTTAAGAGAATTGATTCGGCTGAGAGGGTTTTGAGTCGCATGAAAGAGCGACTGAGGCAGTCCGTTAAAGGGCACGCTGGATGTTTCATGGCTGCTATTCTTGTTTCATTAATTTTGTCTGTATGTTTATTTGGATCCAGACTGTGATTCTCTGTGTGGAAAGGAAGCCCAGTATTTCTTGCGTGCATTTGGGATCCAATGAAGGAATGCTTAGTATGTCATGCCTCTGGTTAGGCCCCCCACGGTCTAGGCAGTTTGCTGCCCCACTAGAACTGGATCTGCGAGAGTCAGGGGGGATCAGGATGTGGCTCCGAGACATGGATGTCTGCCTGAGGTGGATTGGTGTTTAAGTTTTTGTTTTGCTTTTTTAAACTTAAAAAATTTACAAAGCTCGAGTTGCTACTCCATATTGGGAAGGTGACACTTCTATTTCCCGCTAAAAGTTATACCTTACAATCATGGTGTTTGTGAATTCGAATATTTTTTTCCCCAGTGGAAACAACGGCGAGTCGATGGCGGAAAAACAAGACTCATCTATCTGCCAATATTTTCGTCTTTGCAGTTCGCAGCTTTGTGGTTTCCAGCCCCGAGGCCACCAGTCTCTCTCTTCCAAGGTCCCGATTATTTATACCGGAGCGACGAGCCCCCTAGTGGCAGACACTGGGAATCTTATCTGGCCGTGGCTATCTGGCCGGGATCGGTCTTTCTAAGCTGTGCGGCTGGTGGGACCGGGGCGGTGTTTGGGGGGGAGACAAATCAAGGCAGAGAAGAAGTGATGATTACAGCCTGGGAACCAAGCAGACAGGCCTGGCTGACCCATGGCTCAGACTCTGTACTTAACTCAGCGTCGTTGCTCTGGGCTGCTTACAGCTCATCGCTCCGCTGGCAGGACCGTACGCCCCTGGAGAGACTGGCATTTTCACAACATGGAAGGCAACAGTGTCTCTTTTTTAAAAATTCTAATTGGTTACAGAGTTGCTTTCTTTTTTTACT
The DNA here is from genome assembly GCA_019775915.2 of Cyphomyrus plagiostoma. Lineage (NCBI taxonomy): Eukaryota > Metazoa > Chordata > Actinopteri > Osteoglossiformes > Mormyridae > Cyphomyrus > Cyphomyrus plagiostoma. Next base: position 1,219,751 of record JABFEA020000117.1, read on the forward strand.
GATTTCACTGCCAGAGTTTTCCAGATGACTGATCATCCTCGATTTGTAACCCTTAATTACACTTAAACACGAGATTCCCGCTCCGGCACTGTCGTGGCATACCTGGCCCTCTGAAACTGACCTGTGTTTCTGTAATTCTATCTCGCGACCGAAAAGGCGTACCGTTTAGAAGTGTCTGTGTTTTGCCACATTCGTCCCCTGTTATAAATAGATTCTGAGAGGTTTAAGTTAAATTATAGTGAAAATCAGTGCCAAGGATAAACGGTACCATTTGCTACACTGACATACAGGCTTTTAACAGGATGAGCCTCGCGATTTTAAAAATGACACGCATTACTCGGCAGCAATCAGCTGATTTAGGCTGCTATTTATACCCTACGCTCATTCCCTCCAGATGTTCTCCCCTCCTTCACTGCTAGTGGTTAATATATGGAATGTAGCTCCGAAACACTGCGGAGAATGAGTCACCCCCCCCCCCACTTTAATTTTATGAGGGCTCCCACAAAGTGAGGTTTTGTGTTCTTCCAGATGTTTCCACTGCAATTACTCAGGGGGGAGAGAGACTGATACAAATACATGCAAAAATGTGATGGAACTCCTAAAGGACTGCACCGTGCTTTTAAACAATTTAAGCTCCCCACTCGCCTGTCCAGATGTAATTCTATTGGAAGGAAATCTCAGGAGCGTCTGTGAAATGCTGACAGTGTTCTTCATGCAGGTGATGAACCTGGTGGTGACCTGCCCTGTCACCTGGACGTGGCCCTGCACTTCCTGAAGCCAGCAGAGTCTGCACAGGGTGTTCTCTGGTATCACTCACCATAGCTCTCGGTTCTGAAGCTCTTGTGTTGCTTCTGTGGCCGGGAACTTCCCCTAGTGTAGGTCTGGGCGGTTAATTGAATTTTAATTTCAGTTACAGTTTTGGCATCCAATGATTATCAAAACAAAAAAATTGACATAAAACAATTATTGTGCCTGATTTCGTTTAGCAGCGAATGGTGTGAGAGTGTGGCCTGCGAAGTCCCTGCTTGCGCTGTAGCCTCTGGGATAGACTCTGGTCCCTCCGTAACTCTGAATAGGACAAGTGGTTTCAGAAATGAGATGGGTGGAAAGCATGCATCCATCCATCCATTTTCCAAAACCACTTATCCTATTCAGGGTCACAGGGGGTCTGGAGCCTATCCTGGAAGCTACAGGCACAAAGCAGCGATTAACATAGGATAAGGAAGTAACTTATACACAGGGTACACTCACACACACACTCACACGCACACACCATTCACTAGCACGCACACTCACACACACCATTTACTCACACACATACACCCACACTCACACACACACCATTGAGCAATACACACGCAAACACACACACCATTCACTAGCACACACACACACACACACGCACCATTCACTTACACAGGCACTCCAATTTGATACATGGTGAATAATCGTCAATTCAATAAAAAAAAAACAAAAATTGTGATTATGATTTTTGCCATAATCAAGCAGCCCTTCCCTGGGGGAACGTGGGAAGCAGAAAGATCGAGGTCTGTATATTTACAAGGGATCAAGAACCAAACCTAGGTCTGAATTTGTTCCCCTCTCCGCATTGTCTTCTTTGCCCCAACCCGAGTCACCATAGTGGCTCCTTGCTGTCATCTTTCGGTCCAGGGTTATGCTTGCACCCCTAGTCCTCTCCAAACCGTTACGGTAGCTGATGGGATCCCTGGGGCAGGTTGTGCTGCTGTTCACTCTACCTCAGTGATTTTAGGATGGTATCCAAGGTCAGCGGGTGTAACTGTTAGGGAGAGTGGAAAACTGAGCAAGCTGTGTGAGACTGGTCTGGGTGAAGCTGCCTGTTCCAGCACATAATGTGATTAGACAGCACAGAGATGCTGCTATTGATCTGATCTCACACATTGTCTGCATTCCAGCAATGAAATGAAAATCCACAGGAAAGTGTTACAGTGTACAGTGACTGATATTTAAATTGCTGCACTCAGGTTCTCTTCCCCTCTGTGTGTTTGACAAGACAGTCCTTTATGAAATTTAACACAGTTGGCTAATTTAACAGTTCCATAAACATTGTTATCTTACCTCAGTAGAGGCTGTTGTTGGCCTGCATCACTAAGTCTGTGTATGCGTGCTCAATGTCAACAGGCCAACGTCCTTGTCTATATTACTTATTTTCACAAATTGATTTAATTTAGCATTTTAAACAGTGTGTTTTTTTAACCAAGGGAAAATGTAAGCGTTGGTATTGTGGAAATTGCAGTTCCAGTACTTTCCACTAGATGGAGATAGGAAATCATGAATCAGGAAAAAGGGACCCTAAAGCACTCTTTGTAATGTGCGGAGTATCAAGTATCATTGAGGTTAGTCCTATAGAATTTTCCCTTCAGTTGTAGATGTTGCATTTTCAAATGTAATACTATTAGCCTGATATTTAGTCATTGTTTCTGTAAGTTATCTTTCCTAGGCTATAAATAAATCCATAATTCCAATTAAAATGTACAAATTCACTGAGATCTCTTTTCTTTTGTGTGTCAACAGCAGTGCTGTCCTGTGTGGCGTATGCAGCCGGGCCCCTGTCCTGTGAGTTTGGTGCTGGCATCTCACAACCATGTGTTCCACCAACCATCCAAACTGGGTGACCTTTGAGGATGAAGAGGCTGCACGCTCTCCTTCCCAGAAGCCCCTTCAGTCTCCAACTGCCAGCTTGGGGTCAGTTCCCAGGCCCAATGGGCTCAGGCTGATTCTACCTTCTCTGAGTGGCTCCTCCTGGGGTTCTTCCAGTCCACTGGACTCGCCACAAATGCACTTTAGTTACGACGGCGGCTCCTGCGTGCCCAGCAACACCCCCTTGTGCACGCCCGTAAGGGAGATGCCCACCAGCTTTTCCTTCTTCCAATGTGCCCCCCCAGGTGATCAGAGTGCTGCCCCAAGCTTTTCCAATGCGTCCACAGCCACTCTGCCCTCGCCAGCCCCGGAGCAGCACACGCCTCAGTCCACAGGGAACTCGTCCGAGGGGTGGAACCCATTTCCGGCAGCCCGGGATGACCGGAACCACTTCAGCCCATTCTGGAGTGAGGGGAATGCCGAGTCTGGGGGCTCCTCCTCGGACTCAGACTCGGGGTCCAGCCTGCCCCGCTTCTTCATCAGGACCAAGGATGGTTACAGGCCACCACCAGACCACATACAGAACTCCTACTCCTACATCTGCCAAAAGCTCGAGCGGTTACGTGCCGAGGGTGAGGATGGTAAGGAAGGAGGCAGAGAGGGAGATGAGGAAGAACGTCTGGAGAGACTAAGAGCCGAGGAGGTAGAGGGAAACCCCAGCTTTGTCCCGCAGGGACTGTTCCGCAGCCAGCAGAGACACGGCTGGCCCATGATGCTCCGCATCCCTGAGCGGAAAAACCGCATGTCCTCCCGGCAGTGGGGGCCCATCTACCTACAGCTGCTGCCTGGGGGGGTGCTGCAGATGTACTATGAAAAAGGTCTGGAGAAGCCCTTCAAGGAGTTCCAGCTGCACTCCCACTGCCAGCTATCCCTCCCCAAGCTGGAGGGCTACCACGAGCCACGCAAGATCTACACGGTGAAGCTAGAACACGTGTGCTACACTGAGCGTCGGCGCTACCACCCCAGGCCAGAAGTGACACATGAGGCTGAGGTGGAGCAGCTGCTGAAGTTCGGCACCATCGAGCACGGGGACATGGAGGACCTGGTGGCGTCTGTGGAGGAGGAACTGATGAAGTTGCCCGCGGTTGCCCAGACCCGTCGGCACTACGAAGAGCAGGAGATGTCACTGAGGATCGTCGACCACCTCTGGGTGAGGCTGGACAAGGACGGGAACTTGCTGGAGCGGACGGCCGTCAGCCACATCTACTGCCTCGCCTTCCTGAATGGGGCTGGAGAATGTTTCATGGCGCTAAATGACCAACAACTGCTTCACAGGAACCCTGAGTACGGCTCGGAGAAGGAGGCCGAGGAGGAAGGCTCATGGATGGAGATCACAGACTGCTACTTCCATGCCTGTGTCAACAAAGCTGAGTTCCAGAAGTCCAGGCTGGTGAAGTTCTCACCACCGGATGCCTGCAGCGTGGAGCTCATGCGATATAAGACTGTGTCCATTGGTTCTGGAGAGCTGCCCTTTTCTGTCAAGGCCGTGGTCACTGTGCAAGGCGCCTACATGGAGCTCCAGGCCTTCCTCACCATGACGGCCTCTTTCATCTCCTCATCCGGGAGCAACCTTGATTTGTCGCTGCCTTGCGAGAACGTTCTTCTCCGGGTCCCGGTGCCGGAAGATTGGGTGAAGGCATCACGCACGGTTGCCCTACTGAGGCAGAAGTACCTGAAGGCCCGAATGAACCGCAACGCTTGCCTGGGATCCATCAATGCCACAGACACCCTACCTGTTATGCAGGTGTCTGTGGGCACCGTCAAGTATGAGAACGTGTACCGTGCCATCGTGTGGAGAATCGACAGGCTACCCGCAAAGAACACTGGTAAGTGCATCTCAGTAACCACAGCAAATACCTGTCCACGTTCTACCTGCATAGATGCTCCTCAACTGCCACACCCAAAGTCGACTAATATTATAGCCCAGACTGGAAGGCTAGCATATAGTCCCAGGACCGAACCGTCCTTTTAAACGTCTCCCTTCTCCACTTTAACTATATTGAACTACTTTGCTAATGACTTTATTCACAGCTAATTTCAATCTCAACTTTTTTGTACCTGAATGTATTAATCAAGAAATTACTTAAGGGTCCTACAGGCTACGTCTCTTAAAGGTACTATCAAGGTCCTCCTGGGATTTGGACCAGGAAGACTTAGGTTATGAACTTTTATACTGAATCAGTACTTTCCCTGCTGCTTATTCACTAAGAACTAATATCACATGCGGAACAGACTGAAATTTACATACATCCTGTCAGTGTGCCCTGTCGTAAGTGTGATCACTGTGTCACCAGTGTTCTTTTGCCCCCCCTCAGCGAGCAGAAAATCAACTGTAGGGTTTGTTGTTGTAACTGAATTTGGGTTATTTAGGATGTAACTGTATGTTCTACACACCCCAGCGATGGACCAACCGCACTCCTTCTCCTGCAAGCTTGAGCTGGGTTCGGATCAGGAGATCCCAAATGACTGGTACCCGTTTGTCACCGTCGAGTTCGAGCTGGCTAACACCGTGGTGTCCCACACAAGGGTGAAGTCACTTGGCATGGAGAGTGACATTCAGCCCCAGAAGCACATAGGGATGAAGGCGTATTACCACTGTCAGGTAAAAGTGGGGTTTCATGGATGACATCTACATGCAGCTACACATTCAAAAACCATAACCGGGCAAGTAAAATAGGAGAGCAATGGAATTGAAAGATCAGATACACCCACTCTTGTTCTAAATTACATTGTTATGCTGCACACCTGAATCGAGCGACACAGCACAGAGTTTTCCCAACTATACCTTGTCATCTGTAAACGAGTACACAGCCCAACACTCAGGCTCAGAAGGACCCTCTGACAGCTACGCAACTGTGGCTTTCTAAATTCTCTTGTCTGCCTTTCAGGTGGAGATTGAAAAGAAGTGGATAGAGACAGAATCTCAGAGGCAATCTGACTGCACAACACAGTGATCTCCCTCAACATCCCGAAAAATAAAAGAACACTTTCCCCTCCTTAAGAAATGCACCCTGGACACCTTGCTGAATATTCTTTGCACCAAACAAAGACGTATAAAGAAGAATTTGTCAGAAGAGAATGTATTTGGAAGAGCCCATATGAATTTTTGAACTGATGTTCTTGTGTACTTTCAGTATACTGTCTGCTATTTAATTCGTGTCACATTCACATTGCAAGATATCCATTTTTTTGTTGTTTTTATAACAGTTTAGTTAAACTGCAGTGACAGGATATTTCTCTGAGCTATGTAATCCGGTAAAACTGGGAATCAAGAGCACATGACATTCAGATATCCATACTGCACGTTCTCCTGCTTGCTGGGGGCAAAAACAGAGGTGCTGCCCTTTTGTAGGGCAGAGAAAATGTCACCTTTTTAGCAAAACAACAAATATACTCACAGCAGCATTTTGTTTCTTCCCAGGAATACTGCACACAACTGGGCTTCCTCCAAAACTGCAATAAATTGCACTCATATATTGCATTGGAAATAGTTAAGCTTAATGTCCTGATTGCAAATTTAGAGTATGTAGTGTAGTGGCCAGAGCACTGGATTCGGGCTATGAGGATGTGGATTTAAGTCTTTGGTGAGAATAGCCTACTGCTGTTTCTTGAGTTCGTTTCAAAACTCAAGTGAAAAAAAAAGATATACATAAATGATTTAGGAATGTATAAAGAGATTATCTATGAGCTGCATCAGTAGATAGTGAAGCAGAAAGAAGAACCGGATATATGTAACAATTTAAAAGCAGTTGCGGGTACAGTTCCCTGAAGTTAAAAAGTCAGTCGTACGTGCTTGATGCAACGGGGCTCTAGTCCTTAATTCTTTCTACACAACACATAGTTACAAAGCTCTTACAAGGGCACTACGAAAGCGCATGTTCTTTAACATCTGCTCTGCATTCACCGATTCACGGGTGCATTAATAACTTCGGCATGCACGACAAATAACCAGCTCCGCCGTTAATGTGGGATAGAGAGAGCCGTGGTACAACGCAGCGAAAGGAGCACGACCTAAGCGGGGTATTGTTTTGTTCTGTAGTCGCAATACTGCAATAAAACAAAATACCGATTTACTATGAAACGTATCAGAGTTACTGACATACAAAGCCGAGAAGACACAACATGTAGCTGCTTCATATGAATGAAACGATATAATGAATTAATGGATGACAATATTTCACTCTAGATCCAAAAATAACATCATACTTCGCAATGGCATTTAAATTATTCCGAAACGTCAGGTTAAAGGAACAATACAATAAACTAAGCCTCGTCATTTAGACATATACTCTGATTATCCTGAAAACAGGACAAAGCTGCCGCTCGTCATATAAATTGAGCCCATTAAGTCACTTTGTGTCTTAGAGGCGTTTTACTGTGAGACAGGGCAAGAGTAGACGACATGTAAAATAACTGATTTCGTGAGAGATGTAAGGTTTTAAAGAAATAGTGACGGGTCGTAGTAATTACAATTATGCTGTCAAACTCCAACACAGTTGTAAGTACCTACATAAAGCGGTTAAATCTGGTGACATTTTAGACCCGCTATACTAATAAACCCGGTGAAGTATGGTAGCCGATATTTATCAGAAACTGTTAGGTTACAAAACCCAAATGAGTATTTCTTCGATCAAAAAGCTAAACAGCTATTATTATCAATCTGTTCGGTTCCCGCTTGCCAATTAGCAAGTTTCTAGCTAACTTGTGTATTCACTGTAAAGAGGAGTTCCTAGGAAGCTTAGACACAGTCCGTAAAACATTTTAAAAGCTGCCAGTTTATTGAATTATTTTGGTTATTAATTATGTTGCGCTTATGGTCTCATGGATTTTACTTTTTATGTATCAGCTTACATTTGTGATAAGCGCATCGATGTGTAATAAGAGCGCCTAAGTAACGCGCATGGAAACGTGTTTGGACAGCGTGATTGTATAGTGTTATGAACCACAATAAAACACGGCGTTGTTCCCCCTCCCCGTCCTTTTGCATCGCGCCCTCTTCCAGTCCAAACTATACATGTCAGTCATTGACGATGTGATAGAAAGCGTCAGGGAGCTGTTTCAGGACGAAGGGATCGAGGATCGGGTGCTTGAGGACCTCAGGCAGGTGAGACCCCTCTGTGCCATTTCTCGAGAAGATTAAACGGACGCAATACGCCAAGCATAAGGGTATCTAGCTGTTATATCTAGTTCAGCATTTCCCTATCCGGTGCTCGGGGACCCACAGGCAGTCCATGTTTTTGCTCCCTCCGAGTTCCCGGGCAGACGCTACACATTTTTGCTCCCTACCGGGAGGGAGCAATTATGTGGACTGCTGTGGGTCCCCGTGGACCGGATTGGGTAACACTGGCCTAGTTAAATTCAATTACAGGGTCATTCAATATGTATGCAATGACGGAGTTAGAAATGAAGGGAGGGAGGCCGGATTATGCTCTGTCAATCACCACCTGAGAACCCAGGCAGCAACCAATGACATTTGGCTTCAGTTGGTGGCTGACTGACAGCATATGATGATGTATTCTTATATATGCCACCCGTTCTTATACAGTTTAGTATAATAAAACTTGTCAGATGTCGGAAAAAACAGGTGAAGCTGAGAGACCAGCAAATCGGCTATTCAGCGCTGTGATGTGTTTCTTTTGTGTAGCTCTGGGAGTCTAAGGTCATGCAGTCAAAAGCAGTGGAAGGTTTTATGAAAGGTCCCATCAACCCAAACAACTTTGTGCTACAGCTTCCTGCAAATTATGCTCAGACCCTCCATAAACCCACAGGTCAGCCACATGTCTAAAGTCATCTCCAGATAATTTACTACATCCCTGTATTAATCGTAGTTCCAACATGTCCTTCATAAGACTTGTCTATTACAGGAAATTCCCAACATAATCTTAGCCTTGGTATTAGGTAGATTTGGTTAATTATTGGAAATTCCTGCAAAAACACCGTTGATGTTGTCCTGTCTGTTTTCTCTAGCCTCAATCGTCATTCCTGCTGGGCAGACTCTCCAGAATTTCACCACCAAAGCAGTAAGTAGTTTGGACTAGTTAAACGAGTCAAAGACAGGCTAGGAAAGTGGAAGGTGAAGTATGGTTTTTGCCAGCTTATGCCTCCTTGGAGACTGAGCAGATACCTCTGACACTGAAGGATATAACTTATATGAAATTCCAGTTGTTAGCCTTATTGCCAGGGAGCGTCTCAGAACGCACACTTTGCTTCCAGGCCACACTGTGTCAAAAATAGAGAAGGATGTAGTGTAAACAACCTCAGAGCTTTTTGCACGGCTTTATTGAAGCTATTTTTCTATTCCGACTCGTTGATGCTTACACTGCAAGCAAATGTACGTGCAGTGTAGTTTTGCTTAGATATATGAAAAATTTCCAGAACATGTTCCAAAACGTTCCAATTAGTTAGCTTATCGTTCATATATGTGTGTGTGTGTGATATATATATGGCAAAGATGCCTGAGATAATGAAAAATAATAAAATCCTTTTTTGTTATATGTAGTATGGTTCTAACATTTATTTGGGTGTGTTTATTTTTAGGCCATGTAAATGGCTAAATGCGTATGTCTGATGCAAAGTAAGGAGGCAGAGAACCATCACTCGCTTAGTGTCTGAAATAGTCTGCCAGGCTCTGTTTTGATGGGGGACACACCAGGTCATAGTGACACGTGTTCATTGCCTGAGGCAGAGAGCAATTTTAACATGGATGGGAACAAGGAATAATTTTAAGAATGGTGCCAAGGGTTTGCCTTCCCAAAATTGTTAGTTGAATTTTTCAGGGTAATGCTTATAATTTTGAAGGGTGATATGTAACAAACTGTCGACTGTATTCCTTTTGTTCTACAAGACATAAGCACAAGATTTTAATTTTCTTTTTTCACATGCGGCTTGGCCATAACGTTCTCCATCCTCTTAGTCGTCTTCTCAAATTACCTTACAAGCATAAATCCACTCATTACCAGTAATATGCTGTTATTGTTAAAATATAACTTGAGGTTCCATGTCATCATGACTCTAGTTACAGGGGTGAGTTTTTTTTTTCTGGCTATATTTGAAATAATCGAATCCTTGTGTATTTTCCCATCTGTTCAGTACAGTGTGACCTAACTGCACTAGCACAGAATAGGCCAGCAGGAGGCGGTAAACTGTGTGTCTAAAGTACCCATTCTTCTCACTCTGTCAGAACGGTTCTGGTGCTCTCGCGACATTTTCTCTCCCTCCTGGAGTGAGCTACCCCGTCCAGATCCCAGCTGGAGTCACTCTGCAGACCTCGTCAGGTAAGGGGATGTGCGGAGAGATGCAGACGGACACCTCGCCCCGAGACGAGTGGCAGGTTGGTGCCCGTCATTTTCCCATCACGATATTACCTTGAGAGCAGGCAGTGTGCATCAAGCTCATCATTTCACACCCTCTCTCTGGATGCTACTTTGGGGTAAAAGTCTGGCCACTTATTCTGTCTCAAATTGCCAATAATCGTCAGACCCTTGTGATTATGCTTTTTTTTTCCTCCCTCCCCCACCCCCCCCCCGGAGCACCACACTTCAGCACCAGTGGCTGGTAATTAAAAGACTTCTGAAACAATCAGCAACTAAATAGAATCTCCTCAGGACTGCATTTTGAAACATTTTCTTCCTTCTGTTTTTACACTGTCTCTTGCAATCAGCTTAATCCTTCTCTGTGATTATTTTAGACCAGATCATACTAGAATCTTGATATTGTAGTCTATTTGCCATGATTGCACTGTGCTCTAAATCCGACAAGCTTTACTTTAAAGATCTACAACTTGGCCTGACTAAGCGATCTGTAAAAAAATAAAATAAAATAAAAGTAATTGATTACAAGCTCCTTTATAGAACAAAAGATACCACTGATCCCCGAAAAGACTGAAAATCAACATACCGTCAAGATTCCACGTGATTTGTTATAGAATTAAACCCTCAGTGTTTTATATTCAGGAAAAAATACTTAGCTTCTTGTTTTTGATTAACAGGCCTTGCTACATGGGAGGCTCTAGTTTTCCTGTGATTGTGTAATGGATTAGCATTGGTTGATTTGGCTTTTGATAATGATGATGAAAAACTGGCTTCAAACCCCACAGGAGGGGGCGCTGTTGTGCATTGTAAATCTCTCACTGATTTAACATTTTGGAATTTTTTTTTGGAAAAACCTGTTAGAGAAGCTTATGTTGCACGAAACCCCCACAAACATGACAGACTGACTGTCTGATGCCAGGCCACCTGTACAAGGTCAATGTTCCGGTGATGGTGACTCAGGCCCCAGCCAGCAACCGTATCCTCCCGCATCCCATCCAACACGTCTTGGAGCAGAGAGAGCCCGTGGCTCCCCAGGGTGCCGTGGCCAATGTCGCCCCCACCGCTGTCCTGCAGACAATCCCTCTGCCAGCAGCTGACACTTATGCCCCCGCGGCCCCCAGCACAACCATCCTCCACCCGTCCGAACCACAGCCCGTCCCCCACCAACAGCACCTCTTCCTTGGCCAGGGTGGAGTGGTGCAGCCTCCAGGTGCCCTCCAGCCCCAGCTGACTCTGCCTGCTGTGCCCCAGCCCCCACTGCTGCCTACCTCTGCCCCGGTCACTCCAGACAGCCCTGGGGATGATGAGTTCACACTGGATGGAATCGAGTTCAGCCCCCAGCCTCTTGACATGAGCCTGCCGTCACCCTTTGCTGCCCAGCTTTCCTTGGGGCAGGCATGCGATGGGCAGCTGGGAGCTGGACAGGATAAAGTGGGCCAAAATGGGGGGGGCTCCTTGCCTGTAAATGCTGGGGAGGCAAAAGCTCAGCTTGTGGAGCCTGCCAAGGTAACTTCACCCCCCCCCCCCCACACCCACACAAACACACACACACACACACCCACACACCCCCACAACCAAACACACCAAAACAAGGACACAGAGAGGCCGGGGTGGGGGGGGGGGTGGGGGAGTTGG
>JABFEA020000117.1:1237766-1266805 GCA_019775915.2 Cyphomyrus plagiostoma
AGGTGAAGACTCTTGGTGGATGGTCTGGTGTCAAGAAGGGCAGCAAAGAAGCCACTTCTCTCCAAGAAAAACATCAGCGACAGACTGATATTCTGCAAAAGGTACAGGGATTGGATTGCTGAGAACTGGGGTGAACTCATTTTCTCTTATGAATCTCCAATTGTTTGGGGCATCCGGAAAAAGACTGTTTGGAGAAGCAAAGGTGAGCACTACCATCAGTCCTGTGTCATGTCAACAGTAAAGCATCCTGACACCAATCATGTGTGGGGTTGCTTCTCAGCCAAGGGAGTGGGCTCACTCACAATTTTGCCTAAGAACACAACCATGAATAAAGAATGGAACCAAAACATCCTCTGAGAGCAACTTCTCCCAGTCATCTAAGAACAGTTTGGTGATGAACAATGCCTTCCAGCATGATAGAGCACCATTCCATAAGGCGAAAATAATAACTAAGTGGCTCCGGGAACAAAAGATTGGCATTCTGGGTCCATGGCCAGGAAACTTCCAAGACCTCCATCCCATTGAGAATTTGTGGTCAATCTTCAAGAGGCGGCTGGACAAACAAACAACCCACAAATTCTGACAAACTCCAAGCACTGATTATGCAAGAATGGGCTGCCCTCAGTCAGAATTTGGCCTGAAGTTGATTGACAGCATGTCAGGGCGAACTGTAGTGGTCAAATAATGACTCTTTGCATAAATGTAATGTAATTCTCAATAAAAGCCTTTGAGACTTATGAAATGCCTGTAATTATACTTCAGTATACCATAGAAACATCTGATGAAAAGATCTACAAACACTGAGGCAGCAAACTTTGTGAAAACCAATTCGTGTGTCATTCTGAAAACTTTTGGCCACGACGGTACATTCAGGCAAGCAATTGCAAAAATTAACGCTTCTACTTAGTGTTGCTAATTATGTTGTTAAAGCATTGGGTACAGTTTGGAGGTATCTTTGAATACAGAGTTTTATAACGAAAAGCTGACTGCCGTGATGTGTGCTGGGCAGGGTGAAGGCTGGGCGACCCCGGCAGAGTGTTGTGTTGTGCTGTGCTGCCCGGGGAAGCCTTCTGAGGTCCCCCTTGCATGTTTCTCCTAAAGCTTGAAAACATGATACTGCAAGGAAGATAAAGTCTTACATGACTCCCTGCAGGCTGTCACTGCTAAACGGGATGGCCAGCTTCCCAAACTCCCGCAGGAAAGCGTTGTCTCTACAAAGAAAGGGTTGAAAGATATTGGAGAGTGGAGAGAAGTCATGTGAGCGGCAGCCAGAACTCCTCAGACACCCCTGTGGTACCTGTGATGTCGTTTCCAGGTGTGGAAGGCGCAGCAATGGCTGGGGTATGTGAGCTGGGCCTCCTGCAGATTGGCCAGGCTCTCCAGGGGTGGTAGGGTCTTCAAGGCGGGGGTCGAGCGGGCAGCCAGCACCCTCACATCCAGCAACCCATGGGCCGGGAGCTTGTGGAGAGGCGTGGAGGACACATCCCTGAGGGGCAAGCATGCAATGGGACCATTGACATGGTTTAACTGTGTTTATTAATCCCTCTCTTGTCACTTGCTTTTATTTCATGAACGAGATGTTTTAATCCTCCCATAAACCATAAACGTCAAGGCAGTTTAACATCAATCAGGCTGCATCTTGCCTAATGTATTGTTCTGGAAAGTCACTGCCAATCTAAATACAGGAAACTCCATGCTTGTATTGATTTTGGACAAGTAGATTCATCCATTCGAAGTCTCTTACTGTGCTTTACTAGGTGTATTTAACATCTAAAACATTGAATTGGGATATAGTCCAGAAAGGATGTCTTTAATTAGAGGTTATGAAACTGAAAAAATCTTTGATACGCTTCATTAACCTGTAATGGATCGCCAAAGGGTGTAATTAGATAGCTTTGGGGCGGGGGGTTAATCCTTATTAAAACAAATCAGATTATATTCGGTCTCTACAGTGTGTACATATGATACTGACCACTGAGGCTTTTTTCAGCAAAAAAGACTACTTTGATGTTTCAAAGCTGTGGTGAGGTTTTAATTTCTTTTTGTGCATCAAAACTCCAATGGCAGAAGAAAGAGAGCCGACGACCCGCTTGTGACAGATGAAGCACGAGATGAGTCTTGGTGGTTATTAATTAAAGATTAGGGTGGGATGTGACATAATATTTTGTAAGAGATCTATCAACTAATTACAACATAAGGAAATTTGACTGCGTAGTTTGAATTTTGGTTTTTCATTAACTCCTGGGTCCTGTATCAGATTAAAGGTAGTCTGGGCTATATGTAAGTGAATGAATATAAAGTCCGTTTAAACTGTGGTTCCTTAAATCCTACAAGTCATCTAGATAACCAACAAATCTTGCTTCATGATACAGGCCCCTAGAGATTTAATTTACAGAAAAGATTAGAAAAGGCAATAATTTATGAATGCCTTTAATATACAGGCTTGCAATACTAAAAAACTTTCAAAGTCGACTAGATCTGCACACCACCACCCAAGGAATTCACACGTACATCACGGGATATTTCATTAAAAAACATGATAAAGAGGGGCAGAGCAAACTCCTGCTGTCTGTTATTGGAGATCAGGCATGCTTTCACTCTACCCAATTATTTTTAGTGATTGTTGAAAGAAAATTCTGTTATGTGCTCATTTTTAATATAGAGAGTTAATAAGCTGAACGGGACCTGTTATGCAGGGTTGAGATATATAAAACAATTATACAATTCATACTTTTGAATCGATCTGTAAACTAATAATAAAATATCAACTACAGTCTTCTCCAAACGGGCAGTGTTGTCCAGGTCTCGGAAAAGTCAGGATACTGACTCTGTAATATCTTAGAATGCTGTAGTTTAACCTGGTTAATAAACTTTTACATTGGAAATCACCTCTGCTTACGTCTCTATTTGGCTTCCAAAACAGGAACTTTACTACAGGATCATATAAGTCTCCCAAATACACAAAATAATTGGCTGTATCTCATTAACGGCTTTCTTCTGTCCCGTTTCAACTATTTACACCAGCTGTAAGCCTGACTGACCTGCCCGAAGCTTCTAAATCATAAGCGGAGTGCAGCTGTTTTTCACTCCCGCAGCAGATCGCAGCTCGACCCACCTCCCTGCCTCCCATCTAATTCTATAGATTGACCCATAAGTAGGTTGAGATACTGTAACCCCCCCCACCACCACCACCCGCACGCCCACTGATTCCTATTAAAGGCTGACACCTTCCCAACATCAATTACATTATTAAATGACCATTAGCTAATCGATTATTTGTATAATGCAGAGACTACACATCGACCTTTAAAACTATAAAATTAATTATGCCATTCAACAGCCTAGTAATTAAAACACTTGACCAAAGTTACAAAGATGTTTTTTTAACGTAGTACAGTCTAATTTTACGCTGTGGTGACTTAATTTGCAGTTCTGCCAACATCAACAATACAACCACAACCACGTATCTGAGATATCTGACTGCACGACAGATTGCTGTGACTGACTTGACAAGTGGAACTTATTTGTCGTAGCGTACTGTAGCATGTTCTTACTGTACATCTTCATGCATAACAAAAGGAAATCATAGTGTTTTTCATAAAAGAAGTATACAGAAAGAATTAGGGCTATTTCAAGCAAAAAGGACCAAAGGTCAAGGATTAGGATTATCTATTCATAACACTGCCCTGTTCCTTTTCTAGAGTTTATTTACAGGCGGTAGTTTCCTTATTTTCTGAGCAAAAATACATCCTTTATATACAGCTGCAACATGGTAGATACTGATCTGAGTATAACTGTGGTATTAAGTAAAACTGATTCTCTAGGGAAAAGGCATGGTTTGTAGGTAATGAGTAAGTATTCCACAATATTTAATAGTTAAAAAAAAATAACACAAATATGTTGACAAAAGGTCTACTTTCTCCGGAGGTATAATATCCAATTGGTATTTGAGCTATACTGGATAAAATATTTCTTAAATATAAACTAGCTTTTTTCTTGGGTAATATTACAGTCAATCCATTCATTCAATACCAAACATCCCACTTTAGGTATATTGATTTTAAGGAGCTGGATGGTGGTGGATGGTGGGAATCGACCAGAGGGAGTGGCGACTGTAAAAGTTGTGGGCCGGGGGTTGGGGATGGCAGCGGTAAAACAAGTGGAGCCGGGGTAGAGATTGCATATCATTGCTACTGTCAATTTACAGGAGACATCACACAGAGGTGGGATAGCCCATCTACAGAGGTGGAATAGCCCACCTACAATACATTTTCTGAAATGAACAAAATGAATACAACATGTATATCCATCTTTATTTGTGTCAAATAATGGTGTACAGCCCCATAAAAAGCATTTACTTCCGGTAACCACCATTCACCAATAAGGGTGAAAAGCTTACTTTACTTTGCTCCCTACATTTTCAGTAACTGCTTATCTGGTCACGTGATATGGAGCTCATCCCAGTAAGGTTATTAGAGTGGGGTGGATGCAGGTAAGGTAGCAGCAGATTGCAGCGCCCCCTATGGGCTACATGAATATTGTATACCTTGAATTTTCTCACGAGGTTTTTATACCAAATTATAATTCAACTAATATTGGTAAACAAAAGTGGGTATTTCATATGATGATTTGCTGTCCATTAAATAACATTCAGTTCAATTCTACTTTTTAAAAAAAAAAGCATCTGTGTTACTCTACAAATTATATGTACTAATTCTCTCAGTGGAAATATTCATTTTAGAGTCCTTTGCATTACATTGAATGTTGAAAAGCTGGAAACCAGGCCGCAGATCTGGCATATGTTGTGGGGAATGGAATAATGGTGGTGATTTGTAATGGGCTCGTGCCCTAACCCCACTTACAGCATGCTTGGGCCAACTGCTCCCACCAGGGCGGCGGCGTGTATGTTCCTGAGACGGCTGTTGCCCTTTAGAACTCTAACACAGAAACCAAGCAGGAGACACAACATAAATACAGACAAGCTCAGCATTCAATGAAGGCTGCCTTGATTAACTCTAATCAACTCTATGGCTAAGAAATATTGCTCGTGTTACAAAAATGTCACAGAATAATGATAAAAAACCACTACCAGTAAGCCTAACTTGATCTTAGCTGAACAACATTTTAGTCCAACCCGGTCCTTAGGGAGATGGAAGGGTCCAAAAACACGGGCCTCCCCTGCGGGTCCCGGAGGAACAGGTTAACAATCACTGCTCTAGTCTTTTTGACATTTAGAGGGGTAGTTGGGGCAGAAATCTTGAATGACTCTCCTGTGAAGGTTTGACCCATTTCCTCAGCGAAATTGAAGTGCCTGTTTTTGTTTCTGCTCATTGCAATAGGCTTTACTCAGACCAGACACGAGCATGATGCAGACTAACAATGGGGTTTGTCTGTTTGGACTTTCAGATCAGAGATGCACTAGCAGTAAAGTACATATGATAAACAACAAAACCCTCCAATCGCTTGTTTTGTCTCGGAGGAGTTTATTTGCTGGTACTCTGGGTCTTTTTGATTACACAACCTTACACCCCCCAATAACATGCCTTTGCGAATAACAATTGTTGCCTTGGATGCAACACCAATGGTGGAGGTGACATAAGAGGAGGCTGAGCAGTGTCTGAATGGCCACTTTCCAGCCCTAAGCAGATGTGTTAAAATCTGTCAGGGTACCTACAGTTTATCCAGCTTGGTTCCATTGAAGGCGTGATTCTGTATGTCTTTAAACCCATTTCGGAAAAGGTTCCTGGAGTTCAAAAAACAAAATAGGGGAAAGGAGGAGAGCGGTTAATAAGCTACCTGGAGCACCAGATTTCGATTCGCATAATCTTGCATCTCCATTAGCTTGTTTGCCGTGACTTTCTGCACGGTTAGCAAATGCATTTATTAATTGTAAACATTGTGCTTGTCTCGGATGGCTTTGGAAGAGCAGGTGGGCGTGTGTTACTCTCCTGCCCCTCACTCACATGTGCGTGTACTCATCTGTCATGCCCAGGAAGGCGTTGGAAGGAACTGTGTCGATCTCCATGTTATCTGCCAGCTCCCTGCAGACACAAGATTGCAACAAGATTATTTATGGAGCCGCATTGTTTCGGCCCGTTTAACAAATGGTGTTTTCGGGTTTCAAACTCCATTTGAATTGAGTGGATATTGGTTTTCTATAATAGGCTTATTTTTGGGAAAAAGAACAATGTTTACTTAGAATTCTGCTAATGCAGGCCCACGGGAGCTTCTGAGACGGTCAGCTTATGACCCGTGAGTCACAGCATCTTGCACAGATGAGAAGCTGGCCAGAAATTTCTGTGGCAGAGAGCTAACATGCTGTATATCACTTTACGTCAGGGTCTGAGGAAGGAGGCCTTGAGATGTGGGTGCCAATCACAGTTCGCTTCCAGTCAATGAGGGCCAATGAAGTAACCAATTGAAATTGAGCCCAATGGCTGACAGTGCAGTAAAATCCCTCTTGTTCTCCTAATGTGAATGTGGACATATTTTTCCCTTCCACCTAAGGTCTTAAGCTATCAGCTGGACCCATGATTTGAATGAACTCATCTGGCCAGTAGTGAGGCTGGCACCATGTTACAATAAGGCTCCCTTTCGGTAGTAACTCATTAATAAGAAGAAAATTGAGTTATAACTTGTTTATAATTGTCTAGTAATGATTTACAAAGTGTTACAACTTAATTAATAACCTGCTTATAAACCATTCATAATCCCTTTATAAGGGTAGTCTTATTGTAAAGTGGCACCGTGAGGCTGTCAGGAGTGTATATGTGCTGTTTCTTCCAAGAAAAAAATTCAGAAAAATTATATTGCTAAAAACATATACAACTGAAACTTCCAGAGACATCAATATGTAGACATCAACTATTAAGTATCAATTCCTAACTTCAGTGTATTCCTGTTGGTTTAAGCGAGATAGAGAGGCTGCCTATACTCCAGCTATGTCTGTAAAATCCCCGGCTCTGCATAAAATAACTGGGTATTTTAAGTTATAGAGAGTCCGAGTCAGCATTCTGCAAACAGTGAGGCTGTATTTTAAGATGGAAATTGGGTTTGAGAACTAAAGGACCGAACCAGTCTGCCACAACAACGTTTCCATACATAAGGTACAGCAACCCAGTGATCCTAGGAAGGAAAGGTTTGCGTTGGACTTTTGTACGAAACTCCCCTCAGCATCCGTTATTACGTCAGTGGGCTGGTCGGTGGGCTGGTAGGTATCGCCTTTGGTTCCTTTTTAATGAACATGCGATGTGTTCGGATAATTAACGATGTTAACGAAGCTGATAGATGGTCATGCCTTAAGCAGTGACATGGCCGTCCCCTGAGTGCTAACTCAGCCGCATTGTTATTCACACACAGGACATTCAGCAAGTCGTTCGCTCACATTTCTCACGAGACACACAGATATTTGAATGAGTTGTGCATTAATCGTGCGCCGTGTTTAACAGAAGGCTGGTGGAGCAATTATTTCTAAAGGCTATGTGACTCTGAGCTGAGATGGCAATCTCTTCGGGCTGTTCCTTCTACTCACAGAAAGAAGTATGACTCTATAGAGGCAATAGTGGTGAGATCAGGAAAGTACCTCAGGCCTGTGTTACAGATGCTCCTGGACAAAGAGAGAACAGGAAAGACATATACTCAGCTTCACCACTAAGATCACATTAATTCCTTACTGTTCTTCACGAGCTGATGTCCTCAGTGTCCAAAGGGAATTGTACAGACCACTGATAGTAAATGCTATCAGATTTGAAATTTCTGAGTAATCCAAGTTAAGAAATACTTCTCAAAAGAAGAAAATTACACACACACATACATATATATATATATATATATATATATATACATATGCATATATATATGTATATACACACACACACACACACACACACACACACAGACAGTGGTACCTTGGTTCTCGAACTCACTAGAACTCAAATTTCTTGAAAGTAGGACAAACCAGTTTGACCTAGAACTCGATCTGAATATCAGAAGTCGAACCGTGAACGCTGACTTAATATAAATTGTATGCGGCAGGAAATAAATTCTTACTTGAATGCCTTCTTCACAGACTTAATGATTAACCAAATAAAGCAGTGCAACATTACAGTAACTAACAATAAAGAAACCACTAACTTACGTGTACCATTACAGCATTTATGTAATTTATTTAAACTTTATTTTACCAGGTAAATTAACTGAAAACCAGTTCTCACTAATTTATGTGATATTCGGGAGAAATAGTAGATTATGCATCGGAACTGCCTCGGATACAAACGTCATGTGTGTAACTAAACTCTTCAGCCAATAAGGACAAAGGTGTGTCGTCACGGAGCCGGTTCCAGTTTGTGCAGCCAAGTGAGAGGTCGCAATGCATCTAACTGTAATACGTTGTGTCAGGATCAGAATGAGTTGCTTTAAGCCAGCGCAGTAAGCAAGTCGAACGCACCCAATGACCAGACTGGGGAAACAAACTGAAACGCGGACTTAATACAGAGGACTAATGACAACAACTAGAAACAGCTGATCACATGGGGATCCCACTCGAGGTTCACGAGGAGGCGTGGCACACGGAAGGAGCGGACGATTGGGGTAGGACAGGGGTAATGTTGGGATAAGATTGTTATTGTTTTGGAAGCCATTAAGAAAAAATGTTCTTCTTGTTTTATCCAGTTCATTTTATGTTTAAATGCTTAAAACATATTTAGGTGTAATTTTTGGGGGGCAGGAACCAATTAATTGGTTTCCCATTTTTTCTTATGGGAAAAATTTGATCAGAACTCGAACTTTTTAGGATTCGATCCGGAGACCGGAACGGATTAAGTTTGAGAACCAAGGTATATATATATCTCCAGCAAACAATGAAGTTGAATGTGGAATTTATGGGATGTCAGTGCAATTCCCCTTTAAACACTGATATGTGTAACAGATTTGACCAGGGGTGGGCAATGGTGTGTATGTAGGTTTTTGGGATAACCTTTAGGTCAGCTGTTCAAACCCAGGTGTGAGGACTCTTCGGCCAATCAGTCCTCAAATTAGCAATCTAATCAGGGAGATGCGGTGAAAACCCGCACACACAGTGGCCCTTTGTGGATAAGATTGTCCACCCCTGGATTAGAGGTTAAAGCACATTAACAAAGGCCTGCTAGTCTGTTATAGACATCTTTGACATCAAATCCCCGTGAAATTGAGTTATTTGGACAAAATCCTAATGCCTGGTATATTCCGCATGTAACAACATATACTGGAAAAGTTGGAATTTTAAAAATTGTTTAAACCTAATGTTTGAGCATAATCGGTTGATGAGCAGAGATGGCTTATAAAATAAACTTGCTATCCTACATCAGGAGCACATCCTTTTCATCATTTTACAGTAACTCCACTTTGGACATGTTGGACAAATGGGCCAAATTTAAAAACAGTGACAAACTCTTACAAGTACTTTAGCCTGGGTAGGTCAGTGAAGGCGCCTCTTTCTATGGCTTCCAAGTTGTAGACATTCTGTATCAGCCTGAAAGAGAGACAGTGACAGGGATTGAATCCTTAAACCAACAGCTTTGGATGAATCTGCCTCGGAGTTTTACTTACAGAAAAATGTACAGAGGGTAAAATGGAAAATGATTGGTTCAGAGAGAGATCTAATCAGATTGTAGAAGAGGCAGGTCCTAGCAACTAGAGAAGGCAAGACAAAGACATTTGATTGGCTGGTTCTCCCTCCACTTCAATCTGATTGGTTCAGAGGAAGAACTAATCATTTTTTATTCTGCCCTCAGAACATTTTTATGCATGAATCTGTCACGTTTTAATAGACATGCTGAGCTAACAGACACATGGACTAATGACTACAGCTTCTAAGGGGCCAATGAAAGGCTCTCTCTCACACAACTTAGCTGGGCTAAAATGCTAAGATTCAAGGTGATGCTTTGCTGGAATAATGTGAAGATGGTGAGTGATTGTAATGCAGGGTGTACTTACATTTCTGAGAGACTGTGCAGTGACAGAAAAGCTTTGCCCTTTATTCTCCTGAGGGAGGCACTCTGCAGTATTTCGCTGTCATGGGGACAAACAGCAATAATCATTACTGTGAGCTCCAGCGGTGGTGTAATTTAACGGTGACTTGATCGGCTTTCCTAAAATTTGCAAAATTCAAGTCACATGGCCACGTGATTAATTACTTGCTTGATACTGTGAACGTCTATAACAGCAGTACCTGAGATTGAGTGCCCTCAGTGCTTTTGTTATTTAACTTCAATCACTCTAAAGTATTTATTTAAAGTTACCGGAACAATAATTTAATAATATTTCTGTATCACACTCTCCCATGCGTCAAAAGAATTAGTTTGAAACTGTCTCCTAAAACAGATCCGTTAATAGGGATGGTCGAAATACCCGCTGTAATAATTGACCTCTTGGCACATGAGAGGATTTGTATTTAATCAAATGTCAAAGTGGCTTTAATGCATGAACGAGCAAAGTAAAACTCCACACAAGGTTCCTAAAAAAAAGAAAAAAAATCTGGTGTCTCCTTGACAGTTATTCATCATTACCTCCCCCTCCCATTTTCCTCCCTCTTCTCTGTTATTAATATTTGCTCTCTATCTGATTTACAGTATATATATATATATATATATATATATATACACACACACACATACACACACCACTTACAGACCTCCTGCTCATGCTATGTTTTGCTGAATGTTTTTTAGCTAAACTGACGGATGTTGAGCAATCTGATTCATACCTTCCCAGAAATAGCCACCCCCCCTTTCTCTCATGTAAAATGTTACAAGGTAACTTTCTTATGACTGTGATGTGGCATATACTGCACACAGAACAGGTTCCGAATGAATTTCTTTGAGCATTCGGTCATCTCTGATGAGCTCACAGGACTGCATAAGAATACAGTGAAAAAGCCTAAACATTTTTCAGCTAAAAGGTTCAACATAGTGCATTTTACCCTTGGCATGAAAGCCCTAGAAATGTGGAACCTGAAATTTTGGATGCCATTATCAACCACGCATGCATGTTGTATATTAACTGGACTATTTCTGACCACTGTCTTGACTTAACTGCGTGTGTATATCTACTGTATGCATCACAGCCACTGACATCCAGAGTCAAATTCCCTTGGTGTGTGATTCTGCTCTCTTTAAGCATCTCTTTAAAGAGTGATGTAAAATTGGACTGGGTACCATATCGAGTGACAGGTATTTCAGATTTAGTAGCTACAGATCCAGACCAATATTTTGTTTCTACCAACCCGCTGAGTACTGTGTACATGGAGTACTGTGACTATTACTCTTTATGCTCAATTGGTTAGTAGAAAAAAAAATCCTGGTCTGGATTTGTAGCTGCTGGATCTGAAATGATCATATCCAGGTACGAATCACTTGTAACATGAATTTGTTTATAATCTATGCTTATAATCCAAGTGAATACAGGAAACTAGGACATGCTAAGTAGCATTGTTTTTCATGTTGTAATGGCATTGATATTAGTAGTTCAAATGTATACTTAAAAATATATCTACCAGACCCTGACAGGTTTTAGAAGGAGAAGGATCAGAAAGTTATAAATCCTACTAACAAAGCATCACTGGCTGACACTTCAGAAGAGGATGGAAAGTTTAGTTTATGAACACAAACTGTAGCAGAATGTTGCAAAAAACTGCAAAATTTTCCAAACTTGAAAGGGTATTCTGATTCTTTGAACATCTGCTGTGAATCTACTGGGAATGAACATGGGAAAGGTAGGGCTGACAAAATGTCAGTAATTAGGGTACCAGACCAGCTTGGTAGGTGGAGGTGCATAGTCTGTGACCAGTGTTCAGCAATTTAGAGTGGTTTTCCTGAAACAGGAATGTGAAATCCTCTGCTGCTCTCTTTGCCACGCAGTAACATTTGCAAAGTAGACCCAAGATCCCAGGTCCCAGTCCTGCAGATGGACTTTCGCCCTCAGAGGACACTACTGGTATGCTGAGTGACTCCATGCAGGGTGACACACTGGACAGGGCAAACATTCACACAGTGTGTGGGCTCCAGTTCACTTACCTGTATGTCTTTGGATTGTGAGGAAACTGGAGCACCCAGAAGACTGTCACACACACAGAGCGGGGGTGGGAATTCAACCCCCAACCCAGGAGGCGTGATGCAACACTGCTGCCTATTGTGTCACCTGATATGGTAAATTTACTGCAAAATCTCTTACGCACAAATTATATAACCAATCTATATAATACTTACCTAATTTAAATATGCCTGACAGAGTCAGCAATGTTCAATTGTCACTGAAATCCCCCTGTACTTTCACCACAAAGAAACAAATTGCTTAAATGATGTTTTTAAATAAAGGTGTTTTAAAAAATGACATTACCGTATTAGAATAGTATGATGAATCCATTCATCTTCCAACCCCTTATGTCAGTGTTTCCCAATCTGGCCCTCAGTGACCAGAAGACAGTCCATGATTTTGCTCCCTATCAGGAACTGAAAGGGAGTAAAAACATAGACTGTCTGTGGACTGGGGACCAGGCTGGGAACAAGAGCCTGATTTTAGGCAGTGGTGACAAACGTTGACGCAAATTATGGGTGGAAAATGGAAAGAAAAAGGACTCTGGATGGTGTCATGGACAGAATGCATGCTGGACCTTTCTAGGGAAAGTATGGGAAGTGTGAATGAAATTCCCACCCTGAAGTGTTTCATTAGTACTAAAGAACAGCAATTGAAAGTTCATTTAAAACCAATGTTATAAGAGTCATCAAAACATGAACGCAGCACAGGAAATAAAATGCTATGTTTATGCTCTGCTTTCCAGATGGTTGAATGTTCCATCTACTTCAAGCACATGGGTGTTATGAAAACCTGAATCCGCTCCCACTAGCTGCTCACTGGAGTGTTGTCAAAGCAATTCTAATCGCCGAAGGCAATAAGTTTAACTGCGTATTACGCTAAGTCAAATTCCCACTACGAAAAACGATGTTTTTAACGCCATTTGTTCAAAACGGCTCCGCTTAAAGGACTCAGCTACTCATTCAGGGATTACGGAATGAAATCCTGCATAGTGTGCACACATGGTACCATTATTCTGAAACCCATACATATCAATCAAGAGTCCATCTGTAACATTATAACTGAACTATTTAATCAGCCCTCTTTGTGCAGTCTTTGTGGGTGTAAAATGGACAGCCATCCGGTACGATGCAAATGGTATAAGATATATGTCCTTCATGAACAATTTTATCTTTTTCAACAAGTATTTTAAGTCAACAATATTCTTTGTTGCTGCACTAATTCGTTCAGTTTGTTCATATTGTACAGTCTATATTTAAGAAATATCCATCGATCCATCTTCTATACCCACTTGACCAATTCAGGGTTGTGGGGGTCTAGAGTCTATCTAGAGTCTATCCCAGAAGCTACAAGAGCAAGTACATGAAATATATCCATCCATTTTCTGAAACTGCTTGTCCTATTTAAGGTCAAACTGGAGTAGGATTCTATCTCAGAGACTACGGGCACAAGGCGGAGAACAACCCACAATGGCGTGCCAACCCATCACAGGGCACACTCACAAGCCATTCACATTTACAGGCAATTTGGTAATGCCAATTCACCTAAGCATATTCTTGGACTGTGGGGGGAAAACTGGAATACCCAGAGGAAAGCCCACAATGACATGGGTAGAACATGCAAATTCCACACACATGGAATCATGGTCCCAGAGGTGAAGGTAGTAGTATTAACCACTGCGTCACCAAGCTGCCTGTAAGAAATGTATAACATTTTAATTATTTAAATACGTATTCATTTTAATAGAACATAAAATTGTAATTTAATACATGCATTTAATACATTTTAAAATAAAGGGGACAAGAAAGAATCCATCAACCATTCTAAACATATCGTTCATTCTTCTCCCTATACTTTTATCTTTGATTTCATAATTGTACTATGTGTAACTGTATGTTTGAAACTGAATTTCCCAGAGGAACCTTCCTGGGGTATCAATAAAGTTCTCTTTCTTTCTTTCTTTCTTTCTTTCTTTCTTTCTTTCTTTCTTTCTTTCTTTCTTCTCTCTCTCTCTCTCTCTCTCTCTCTCTCTCTCTCTATTTATCTATTCAATTGAACAAACTTAATAGAACTGATGTTCAGAAAAGTATCATGATGTCCAACTCTCAAGTACAGGAAAGGTACCCTTTCTACACCAAAGACCACATTTTACTTCAAATGCACTGCAGGTTCAGAACCAGAAAAGGAGATTCATATGGACTGCCATCCTGTCCAGGGCACCTCCAGCCCTACTCCTGTCCCCGGCCATGACCCTGACCAGTGTGAGTGGTTAGAAGGTGGATGGATGGATGGAAAAATGTGCTGAAGTTGGGTATGTTTCCCTCTCCAGCCGCGAAAGGTGAAGTACAGACCCTGTGCCTAATTACTCTGTGACACCAGGGGTGCAGCATGACAGGAATGGAGTGACGTGAAGCGGTGGGAAGGGAAAGTGGCATTTAGGAAACCCGTTACATATGGAAGTGCATTTGCTGGATTCAGGAAAAGCAAGTGTGCTGTTTCACTTGCTACAAATCCAACAAATCATCTATTTACTGTTCTTTGAATACTGTTGTTCTTTGTACTGGGTGAATGACTTGGTGTTTCCATGCAGGCATCACATATAGCCAACAAAACATTGAATTGTGGATCTGAAATCTTAATATGGGGCGCCAGAAATGGCTGTGCACGGTGGAGTACTAACATTACGTTATAGTTAAGTGGAATATGAGGTTTGTTTATTCATCTGTCATGGGTGCAATGATGACTTTTTTATGAGCGATACAATGTGATCCTACTGCAGTGGAAGGCACTGAAAGACCGGACACATGGTTAGTGCGATATGTAAACGGATGTTAGGGGCTGCTTGATTCTGATTATGTGAAACTCACGATCGCTCTCATTTCAGGACTTTAAGTGCAAGTTTTTCACTGGATGATGTAGTGATGTACCAGTTAGAAATGAGCACAGGGATCTTTTCATTACTTCAGTTATAGTGCTAAGCTTACTAATGAAATAAATTGCAGTATTTTACTGAATGCATTTCTTACCAGGTATAAAAGTCAATGCATGTTTCTGCTTATGTTCCAGCTGACACCGAAGGACCCAGAGACCCTGAACACAGAGGATTAGCGTGTTATCCCCCTGCCCCCCCTCTGTGTGTTTCTTCAGTCCTGTAGGGTTTTGTAAATAAAATTTGTGCTGTTGGAAAGGGGAGGGGAGGGAGGAGTTTGTCCCTGGGACGCAGTTGGTGTGCCATGTTCAGTGGACGTGGTTTATAAGCAGTGACTGAACTTCCTCTCTGTCCTTCAATGGCCTCCCCCATTACAGGCAGTCAGCACAATAAATTATTTTACAAGAGGAGTCAATGTGAGCCAAAAAGGGCGGAAAGATGTTAATTAATCAAGCAGTACTCAGAGGAAGGCAGGACACAGTCTGTGTGCTATGTCCAGGACGTACCGTCCGGGAGGGATGGGCGCCTTCCCAACGGTGAAGCTGGTAACTGTACTCAGCTCAACAAATCTGGTTATATACATTGTATCTCATTATATTTTAGCCATGTCTTTGAGAACCGCACAGGTAATTGACGTTGTTTATCGTTCTGTACCTGTCTGCCTGTTTGCCCGGAATAAACCCCATTTCTTGGATTTTTGTCTGCCTTGTTTGTCTTGATTCCTCGCTTAGCAATTCTCCTGCTTGTCCGTTGGTTATAACAGAATGACTGGACTCCGGAAGAAGATGCCTCGGCTTACCCCAGCAGAATACAGTGGCTTATAACTGAGGCCGGGGACTGGCTTGAGCAACCCAAGATTCAGGAGAACCCCGCAGCTAGCGCCCTTGCTGCACATATGAGGGATATCGTAACCAGAATATCTCCGACTATGGACACTTTCTTGGCAGAAGAAGTATGGCTGAACTTGTGGCAACTCAGAAGCATGTCAGTGAAGGCAAACCTGCAGCAGGTAGCCTTAGACACCGGATTGCCTATAGATCCACCAGCTGAACTGCCCGAAGGGTCCTCGGTTACCGGAAAAAACAAGAAGCACAAAAGATGGAGTTGAAGCCAACGATCTTCCTGGTGGGCCATCTCCATCTCCGCTGCTTTTTTTTCTCCTGGTTCTTGGGAAGAGCCCCTCCCGATTGTAAACCCCATGGGGTTCGCACAGGAAACCACCTCTGTTGCCTTGGAGTGCTTTCCTGCAGTTTCCCTGCCGGTACTCGCAGCACACCCCTTTACCAGGATGCACCTAGCTCTTCAAGGGGCCAGGTCAGTGTAGGATGACATCCCACAAATCCCCAAGTCTCTTAAAGGGACAACACCAGCTACCCAGACACCGACCCTGGCTCCAACCCCCACGGCTCCTGTGCAGGCGGTTCCTGAGGCACCCCACAAAATCCTTAAAGGGGCAACACCTGTTGCCAAGGCGTAAACCTCAGCCATACCAGCGGCTGATGCAGCGCCCCCTGTCGTTCCTGTCCCGCCGGCAGATGCAGCGCCCACTGTGGTTCTTGTGCCTGTGGCTCCTGCAGCGCCGCCCGAGGCCCCTGCACCTCTGCCGCCACCGAAGTTCCCTGTGCCTGCACCCAAGGTTCCTGTGCCTCCGGCCGATGCTCCGCCTTCCACTCTGCCCATGCTTAATATTTCTGACTTGTCTGATGTTCCTGACCTGCTAGTCCTGGCGGCCCTGCAGAGGCTTCGGTCCTGGCAGCCAACACACTGCCCGCAAAGGCTTCGGTCCCAACTCCGTCCATGCCTGAGGTCCCTGCGGTTCCCCCTCCTGCTCCACCCGAGGTCCCGGTGCCTCAGGCTCTGTCCGTCTTTGCTCTGCCCATCCCTGATCCGCCAACTGTATCTCCTGCTCCAGTCCTCCCAGTTCCTGACCAAGTTCCAGCACCACGAGCTCCCAGTGGCTTGAGGGGTGCCTGCGGGTCCTCCGGCTCCGGCTTAGCTGTCGCCTGCAGGTCCCTCTCTGATGGCTCATCGGCTGCCTTTGGCCCTGCCTCCGATGCCTCGTCGGTCGCCTATGGGTTCTCCCACTTGAACTCCTCGGTCACCTGCGAGTCCCCCTACTCCACCTGCCGTGGCTCCACCTCCCTCCTCGCCGACTCTGGATTCCCCTCCAACTTCCTCCTCGCCTCCCCTAGTGGCCCCTCCGACTCCCTCCTTGCCTCCTCTGCCTGTCCCTCCATTGGCCTCCTTGCCCCCTATGAGGTCCCCTTTGTCTTCGACCTTGCGGTCACCTGCTGCCCCTGCGGCGGCTGCCTCTTGTCCACTGGGGCTCCCCATTTTCCCACGTCCTCTGCCTTCCTGCCTCTTTGTTTTCTGTCTCCAGTGTCTCCAGTGTTCCTCCTTGGTCCCATTGTTCCTCCGGTCGGTGTTTCCCCAGTGTCTCCTTTCTTGGTGTGCCTGTCCGCGTGTCCCGTTCTGTGTCACGTTTTGTCCTGGTTTTTGCCCTTGTGCCTGTTTTGTGTGTCCATTCTGTTCTCAGTCCCTCATTAATGTTCTTGGTTTTGTTTTCTCCAGGTTCTGTGCAGTTCCCGGTGTCATGTCGTCCGTTGCAGCCCTGCTCGTCCAATGCTCATGCGTGCCACACCCCCTCATTTACCTCATGTGAAACCCCGTTTGTAACTAGCTGTTTCATGTTATTTCTGAGAAAGTGTTCATGTCTGTTTACCATTCTGTACCTGTCTGCCTGTTTGCCCAGAATAAACCCTGTTTTCTGGATCTTTGTCTGCCGACCTTGATTCCTCGCTCGAGAATTCCCCTGCTCACCCATTGGTTATAACAGCTATTCATATTGTGTATCAAAAAACGTTAAATTACCATTTCAATTCTGTCCAGTGACTTGAATAGACATATCGCTTTGTGCTAAACCTGGAATTTACCGCAAATGCATTGTATCTCAGCCATGATCTGGTGGAAAGACTGTACTATTCTATAGAAATTGTGAAACATTCATTTTTTCACAGCCAATTTCCCACAACCTTGTTTTACGTAAGACCATTCTCTGTGCACTGTAAATCCCTTGAAAAAGCACCACAAGAACTTCTGTACTCACTGTGTGTGAGAATTTGGGATCTGAATGCACTGTCCTCAGTGTAAAACCCGATGGGGACAATTTCAAACACGCGACTGGAAGGAAACCCGTAATGAAGAGAACAAGCCCCTGAGGAATAATATGAAAAAGCAATTAAAAGGCCAAATAAAGCTTTAATGCTTAGGGGAGCATACTTTTTCAATGACAGCAATGTGAATATTTCATTAAATGACACTACAGATGGCAAACATCACACAAAACCAACCTGAGAGGACAAGCTGACCTGTCTAGTGGATGGTTTTATAATAGTAATCTGAGAGGTACAGTGAAATTACCACTATATTAGTAAGTTAATGGAAAGAAGAAAAATGCTTTGAAATTCCTGAGAAGATGCCAGATCACTCCTACCCTCGGAGAATGAACATCCACATCTCCATAGCGGAGCGATCCTCCCTTTGGAAGCATAAGATTAAAAATTTGTCAGATGTCCTACTGCTATTTGGGCACCCTGACCGGAGAAAATCTTCCTGTACATGTTCAGTACGGTTGCAATAAAAGTTATGCCATAATTAGGACAGATGGTGGAAAGAGGTTGAAACGGATGTCAATTTGCAGTCTTAAAGTATTGCTGTTCTCTAGACTGGCAACTGCACCAGTTAGCATCGAGCTGTAAAAGATGATTAAACTGCAGATCTGTGAATTTGATAAGGGTGTGAGTGAACGCTGGGCGGGACTACAAAACAGAGCTTACTTCCTACTGTGGCACATAATGCAGGCACCATAGCCAATGATGCTTCTGTGGTTTGGTACTTGACCACCTTGCCATGTGGTGATAAACAAGCCTCATTAACCATTATGCATCAGAATTGCCCAGAAGGAAGGTTTTCAAACCAATGGATCTACTTTTTGTTACTCTGCCATAGACCAAATCAGCCAAGATCAACGGGCAATGTGCAAAATCAAACCAGAAAACCTATATAACAGTCATTTCCATTATGCAGATTTACCTATCCAAGACACACACACAACACATTCAGTATGGCTACGTAAGGCAGACCTACTTTGTTTTGCACTGTTCCACATCAGTAGGAATACATTTTTAAATGATTTTTTTAATGGTATAGCTGAAATAAATACGAGTCCACCACTACAATGTTTACAAAGCACAAAAAACAGAAACATTATTATTATTATTATTATTATTATTATTATTATTATTATTATTATTATTACCTTATTCACCTAACACCGGAAAACTTTGTGAAAGCGTTCCAAACTGTTTTATTAACTTACATTCTGGACACGTTAAGTAGTCCTCTGAAAGACCCGCTCTTAACTTCTTTAAAGGGCAGGTGGATGAATCTTCTACATCAAAACACGAGAAAACACATTGATTCACAAGATAAAGGCTTATAATAAAAACGTTTCCTGTATCGCGTGGTTTATCAAGAGATTGGCAGAAAAAGTGGCTGGCAGTCTATTTCAAATACAGATAATCAGTTATTACAAGTTGTAGTTTTATATAGATTTCAGTGGTTTCACTTCAATCCATAGCTGAATTAAATCTGCATGATGTGCAGTTTACGATCTCTTTGCATGTACAGAGTACTTACAGACTGGTAGGGTGTGCCGATTGGGACCGAGAGCTGAGTTGAGTTTCCTTGGTGCAGCGAATACTTTCTTCGGTGCACCTGCAAATGCCCGGGCATGGAGAAGTCCAGCAAACAGATATCTGGAGAAGGCTACCCAGGGCGATTAATCGGCACACTGCTCGCAGCCCCATACCGACAACCTTCCCTTTTCTGCTCTTCGATCAGCTGGGGGTGGGGGGAGGGTAGGTAAATAAATAAAGTTGCCAGTTGCTGTCACGTTAGATACGGTGCTTGACAAGACCAATTGGAAGTGCCTTATTGCGCACGGTGTGCGCTCCTACCGCCCAATCTTGGTAATACTGCGATCTCTGATTTCACGTCACTAGACACGACACGCGGTGACAAGGATGAAGACGCTGTTACAAATACTGTAAATTAGGCAGCCAAGCATATACCTCAGCGTTTAAGGGGTCTGCATAGCCGGAATAAATCATCGTTAAAAGGGTTTTCAATCACATCAGCGTGCACTTTTTAGATCAAACCCCCGCAGGACAGACTGAGACGTTGGACTAATAACGCTTCAGACAGGAGATTGGCATTATTTTGTAGTGCACAGGGGCTGAACTTTACATACAATCCCTTTTCACCGTATCTTTATTCATCAGCATGCCTAATAATTTATGTTATAACGTTTAAAATATGTAGTGTATTTATCTTTTCCTATTATACTGATACAGGTCGGTATTTCTGGGGCTATCTAGGATGGTAACAGAACTTGACGTGGATTTCATCACCAAAGCGAGGGTTCACGTCCATGTTCGTACCTTAACAAGCACAGAACATGTTGTCCAGCATCTAGTATTTTCATGGTGATTAATACATTTCAGAATGCCTGCACATTTTCAGAAGTTTAACTTTCATAGTGTAGTGTTCTAGTCTTTGGAATGGGTATAGTTTATTATTGTGGCTATTTTTATTGTTGCTCCTGGAGGTCTCCCTAGGGGGCAGAAGGAACCTGGGGTTGGTGCCACTGATGGACGCTGTTCATTTGGCGTTCAGTCAGTCTTCTCTCCCTCAGTGTGTTGTTCAGGTGGAGGCTGTTTAAAAACAGCGTTTGCCTTATTAGTGAAACTCTACAATATGTGTATGGGTTTAATCTCAGGCTGTTAGTGAAAAGCTGAGAAAAATAACTGTGTAGGCAGAGATACATGTTGCTGCTTTAAACAAAGATTCAGGATTATACTTGTCTAACTTTATGACTGTTTTGGTTTTAAGACTATGATTTTAAGAAGGACATGAAACCACATTAGGAATTTATACAGGAGAGATGATGATTAAACGAACAATAAACCCACATCAGCACCACCAACATTATTATTATTATTATTATTATTATTATAAACTACTTAATGTGAATTTGAGCGTGAGCTTTAATGATAAACCTTTGAGCACTTGCCCCTTGAAGTCTCAACACAGCCTCGCTTATAGTAATTGTATTATACATTACGGAGAATGTATAGTGCACAGGCAGAATTTTTAAAGA
The DNA here is from genome assembly GCA_019775915.2 of Cyphomyrus plagiostoma. NCBI lineage: Eukaryota > Metazoa > Chordata > Actinopteri > Osteoglossiformes > Mormyridae > Cyphomyrus > Cyphomyrus plagiostoma. Next base: position 1,258,985 of record JABFEA020000117.1, read on the forward strand.
TGAGCCTTGATTGATTGTCAACATGCGTAGGCACAAACAACTTCGAAAGAGAAGTTTTTAAAATGTAGAGTGGTTATATTCACTTTGTTTACTTCGGGTTTATGATAGAATAAATATGATCTTTGCTTTATAGGGCTGATTGACTACATACAACATTTGGATTTTCAGTAAGTTCTGTTGTTTGGGCCATAAAATTATAGCATGTGAATCATTAATATTTTGTGTGGTAACGCTTCACATTAACTGCATGTTCATAGTGATTTAATTATGTGTTCATTGAACATTCAGTGCACCTTTATAATGCATCTACATTGCATTCATTGAAAATTCATACGCGGCATTTGAGTCTATCATGACACCCTATTATCATATAATGTTTGTTATTAATGTAGGATGCAGTTACAAGCTGCTTGTGAATGTTCTACGAATGCATTATAAAGGCATTATGAGGGTACAATTAATGTAAAATGCTACCCATTGTGTTGATGGTCCTCGATTAATTTTCCTGCCCAAAAGTAAACAGGTAGGTTGCATCAAAGGTTTTACTTTATGTAATTATTAAAGTGATGAGTTACACTGAAAGGATCATCGTGGCTTTAATGTGTCAGAAATGCAGTAGATATATTAAAGTCTAATAATGACCAAATTTATTCAAGTTTATAGGTTCCACTTTATCACAATTGCAAAATTTGTACCTGTATTTTGCTCAAAGTAATGGAATTTAAAAAGTATATTTGTGCAATACACAGAGACTTAAAACATGAAGGGTAGATAAAACAACAAAGGACTGTCTTTTTGTCTTTTTTCCTTAGAGGAAAACACAGGCCTACGTCTTGCAAAGCTCTAGGTAGCTAATCTGAATGGTGGTTGGGGAGCCGCTTGTTTGTGACAAGCCGCGCACAGGATTCGGTCACCCTGCTGCTCTAACCTCAAACACTGGGACTTTATCACCAGCTCTGCACCGCAGCCCCCGCTTTCAGCACGCTTTGATACCATCCCCCCAGCCCTGGCCCCCATCTGCCTATCCCAATCCTGCGCTGCTTTACAGGCTGATTCAGCTAAAGCCAAACCGGTGACACTTACACTTCCTTTCCTCCGCCTTCCTGCTCTGTACACGCATTCCCCTTCATTTCCATATCTTCGCTGCTGAGGCTCTGCCACCCTTGTCCTATTTATGCAACGTTTCTGTCATGGAATTAAAACACTCTCCCCACATTTTCAGAAGATTGGTCCAGCTTATAAAACTAATAAACTCTAAGATGTTCTGTAATATTAAAGTATATACCATCATTGTTGCAAATTAATAATTAATAAATTTACAATCCACAAATTCCATGGACCACAAACAAATAATCAACTTTCGTTTTAAGTGGGAAAAATAATCAGTGTTAGGACACTAGCCAGCTATCAATTTTCCAATAAAGACAGTTTCTAAAGGCAAAAACAATTAACGATACGCCATCCTAGCTAGCCGGCAAGCTAGCACCAGATGAGTTTATACAGGTATAATTAAACATATACAAAATCTCAACAATGCTTTTCTGTTTGTGTAAAAACCAGTGCTGCTAGCCATATTGATATGGGTTGTGCCTGACTGCCAACCCTTTTGCAAGGAACAAGAACATAATTATAATTTTGAACTATGCTCACCTAAGGTACCAAAGTAACACCTTAAAAAAGGAACACTTGATTTGAAAAAGGTCCTATTCTCTAGAGTCTGAACAGAAAGGTAACTTTAATAAAAGTTAGACCTGGAACTAGGGATGGAACCTTCTCAGAAAGTTAATTAAAGGTGCTGTGGCCTATTTGAGTATGTTGCCTTGTATGCTGGCTGGCTGACGTAAGACTCCACGTCAGCTTTATTGCAGGCCCGTAAACTGTTCTCCTCTGAGCTTGTAGGTCACGGTGCTTTGCTGGGGTTCCAGGAGAAGACTGCCTTACCTCGAATAGGATTCACTGATTGCTTTTTACATTTTCAGGTCTGTTAATTGGACTCCAGCTGCTCAATATTTAATTATAGCATTTGGCAAGTCATTATGACTTCGTGTTTAGAAAGGTAACGTCAACACGGGACTGGGAATAACGGTTCATTTGCTAGCAAAAAAATTTGAGAAATTAAATCCGAGCTTGCTATTGTCATTGCGCAAAGAACACAAACAAACACGGGTACGCAAATGCACAATGGCAAAGTCTGCCTTACACTGGATGAAGCTAATTATTTAATTCCCACTGCATACATAAAATATGAGCACATTTTAGCAGTAAGCCTCAGCAATGCAAGGTCAGGGGATTTACTTCCAGGTCAGGGGAAACTCCAATTCATTTCTGTCTTCTGCTGAACAAAGTACTCTCTCCATCTGGACACTGACAAAAAAAGGGTACACAGACACAATTAAAGTAAATCTTCAATCAACTGGACTGAGTGTTGCAGGGAGGGAGAGGAATGAACAGGCGAGTATGTCTGTTTTGGACAGAGAGAGGAAGAAGCAGGGAGAGAGAGAGAGAGAGAGAGAGAGGGAGAGAGAGAGTAATGGTACTGTCCAGAGTCTATAAACAATTGGTAGTGAGCATCAGATGGCACTGGCCCATTTCTCATCTCAAAGAAGGGAGGATGGATGGAGGCGAAGCACGAGGAGGAAGTCATTAATTTGCATCCCGTCAGAAAGCATCGGTCATGCTAAGAACCTGTCAGCGAGCGAAGGATGAGAGAAAGAGCGGCTAGGGGAGGCACTGATGCCAAGCGAGGAACGAGGAGAAAGAGTGCAGGAAAGGGACAGAATAGTAGAGTGGAGACGAGGAGAAGTTAAAGCATCCACATGTCACTCTCCAGTCTAGCTAAGGTGTTGCCGATAAATACACAACAAATTGTGATTTCACAGCTCAATGAGGGTTTTTTGGCCTGGTTAAGGCTCTCTGTGTCGTCGTCGCCCCCTAACCCTGAAATGCAGCTTACAGGCAGCAGGAAATGTAGACCTGACCGGTGTTCAAATGATGGCTTTGATCCAACAACTGGGGTCACCAGCGCTACCTGGAGGAGGCAGTCAGCCATCATTACGGGTCTTACGACCATCTTCATTAGGGTGGTGGGCGTGGGGGGAATCCAGCGTGTACCGCGGAAACGAGCCAGTTACCGTCCTGATAAAGGGACGTATCTCGCAGACAGGTTTAGTTGTTTTAAGGGGACGGCCCGACTTGCTTGCCAGAGACGGTATTTCAGTGAGGACGTGTCTTGGCAGCCTATTTGGTGTATCTGAGCACTGGGCAAGGTGGCGGGGAGTGACAGATAAAATGTAATGGGGCTATGGAAGAAAGGCTCCCAGTTTTAGGGTTAGTGTCTGTTACTATCTGAGGGTGGTGTGTGGCGCAATGGGATAAGCCTCTGTGTCTACGATCGGGGGGGCACCAGTTTGAACTCCACTCTTGGTAATATAGTTACATGTCTTTGGGCCCTTGACCCCCAAATCCGTGGGTGTGGCATGCTGGCTGACCCTGCACTATCACCCCCAAGCTTGCTCTCACCTGTGTGTGTGTCTTACAGAGAGCAAGATGGGGTAAGTAAAGAGAGAATTTCCCTGTGATGATTAATGAAAAATCAATATCCTACTTCTGCCCACTTTACCATCCTCCATGTGCTCCATCACCTTCAACTACTCATGCACCCTGTGAGTCTGACTTGGTGCTACTTTTTCCCTAATATTCATACCTGTCAACACATTACCAGCTATCCTGATGTGCCAGCCTCAGTATGGGACACTCATACGACCATTTACACATGCCTGAGTGGGCTCAGGTTCCAGGACACACTGAATGCACACCCGGGAGAGACATAAGCAGGACACACAAGTACACAGACTATGTTATCAGCTATTTGGGGCATCACAAGAATAAACACACAAAAACAAGTATAATCCACACAAACAGATGGCAAAAAATGACACAGACTTGGCAGCTCAGCTACCAGAAGCACCGCTCTCAAATGCACACAAAGCAGGTTCTCGCCCAACACATCGACTCACAGAGGCTTCCTATCTGCCATTATTATATTAGCCGCTGATGCTTAGAACACGTTGTCACAAAGGACCAATTATTTGCCACTGAAACCGGAAGCAGTCTAAGCAATTTTATACTATGAGGAATGGGGGTTTGCAAAATACAGGAATTAGCTGGTCATGATCAATAAAGATACTTCTAAGGAACCTTAACAATGTAATTTGTTACTGATTCCAAAAAAATGAGACAATACCAAATAAATCTGCCAAAGGTTCTCAAATGAAAATGGAACTTTAACAGCTGGAAAAATGTGCTAATGATCTTATGAATGAATTATCTGTACATAACAGGCAGACCTCAATATGACCATTTACATGAGATTAGCAGACCAACCATCTGTCACTTGAAACCGAGGAATCCATGATGCCAGTATTGTCCCATTTCATCCATTTGTCCCATGAGATAAAGACACTGGACATCCGCATATGTCCATCCACTCTACAACAGCCCAGTCCACAGCACATTAAAAAAGACCAGCTGTGTTTTTCTCACACAAAACATTTCCATTTATTCTAAATGTACCTGCAGTTCATCCCAAGTAATCAGTGAACTATTGAACACTGCAATTTTCCCCCATAATCGGGACGATTAGAGAACTAATTCATGTACAATGTCGCATCAGACCCATCCTATCTTCCCTGAAACGTTTGCTATGTGATGCACTCTATCTCCTGAATACATTCCCCATATCCCATTGGCTCGGCTGTTGGATGTCATCGTTATTTATCATTGATTTCTTCATGATATATCTGCCTTTAGTTTGTTCAGATAAATGTCAGCTGCAAGATTGTGGACATGATGTTTGAGGTATTAAAGCTATGGAAGAGCATTTTCATTGTTGCTTATGACGTCTGAGGTTTAATTAAGCACAATAACAAAGCGAGGGTCCAGAATGATGAGTCAACCAGAAATCAACCTGAAACTGCTCAGTTTCTAAATTGAACATGAAGAACGTAAACTTCTCACAAAGACAGGGCGCTCTGTAAAGCTGCATGCCCCAATACTAAATACCAAGCCAATAAATCAATGCACCAACAAAGGAAGTCCAAAAATTTGCGAGACAGGGACACCAATTTAATCTAAGCAGAGAAATGTGCCAACATCATGCCCCGTGTCTTTCTCTGGATACTAGAAACCTCGTCCGCTGTAATTAATAACTGCTGTCAGACTTGAACTACTCAGTGCGCAGCAGCAAACAACGACGTCCGGCGTTTTAATGTAAGGCAGATAAGAGGAGCACACATGGGCAGAGGTTATCGTTATGAATTATGGGTCTGCACATTCCTGTTTTAGAGAGGAGAAACCTTGAGGGGCTGGCAGGCGCTCACGGCAGGGGCACAGCTCTACGGATAATGAAGGAAGCAGGGTGGTCTCAATAACGCCTTATCTCAAGGAATGTTTGAGTCCTTGAGACTCCCAACATGCACGGGCAAGAACAGCTTACCCTTGCCACCAGTGGAGAGGAATAAAATAACATCATAAATAAGTGACGGTCCATCCGTTGAGATACGTGCACATTACAATCAAACAAAAGAAATGGAATTGAAAGGCACGTTTTATCTGCCCCATGGTGTCAAGTTGTCAAGGAGTTTTAGAAAGCAATGCGTGTAAAAATGTGCACTTTGCAACATGAGTTTGAGAAAATGGAAGGCGAATGATTATTGATGGCAGTAGAGATAGTACCGAGATTTGCCCAATTCATGTCGGATACACGTATGCTATAGGGAAGGCTCTAAACGTTTTCTGTCCCCGATCACGAATGCATGTACAGGCTTAAGCCAAAATGCTTTTGAAATTTGAACTTTTTTGTTTTCAAGAATAACCCTTTTCTGTATTTGATATAAATGTCCAAATATTTTTTCCTTGCAGTTGATGCAATTCACCAATCTCACCACCAGATGTCAGGCACTACGCTGATATGCGCACACATTTCCGGGTTTGGATTCCTGCAGTGAATTGCCATCTGGTCTTTGATCACTTATTCATTTTGATCCAGAGCTAAAGAATAATAAATGCTCGGAAAATGGGACATGCATTTGTTTACCGCTCTCACGGACGACTGTTAATTACACAGCGATGTTCTGAAATTGGAAACGAAACCTCACCTTAAATTGAGAGCGCAGCCATACATCTCTCTATGCTGCATTTGCCACGTTTCAAGCATGAATTTTGTAAGCGTTTGACAAGTATTACGGAATTGATTAACACGAGAAAAATTCCCATTGAAAAAACGGTCTGTTAGAGCAAATGTACCCACTTTGATCCCTTTCATGTACGTTAGAATGACCCAGCAGAACTAAGGATTCAGACACTAATACCCAGATTAGAAAATCATTGCTGCCTATGTAGGTCATAAATTCAGCTCACAAATTTGATTTAATTACCTCAGGAAACAGACCAACACACACACACGTTTGTATTCATATCTTTGTGGGGACCCTTCATTTCTAAAAACCCGAATCCAAACAATGACGGCCTTAACTCCAACCCAGCCCTAACCTTAACCAAAAGTAACCAAAGAAAATACTTTTTTAGTTTTTTCACTGCATTAACGGATTTTTAAAAGCTTGAATTTCCCCTTGTGGGGAAAAATGTCCCCTCAAGGTCAAAATAACAGAGTTTAATCACATTGTGGGAACATTTGGTCACCACAACATAATATATACATGACCATACCCACACACACACACAAACACACCCACAGCAGAACCTGCAGAATTCATAACTAATATAAAAGCACAATGTGTCATTAAATCCAATAAAAGTCACATTGTAAAACCCAGAACAGGTCAAAGCAGCATTATTAATGAGATATATAGGAGTACTATAATCCCGTTTACTACATTGGCCAGATACCCATGTAAGTTGATCCATACTACAGATTCAAGTTTGGAAACTCAGTCATATAAAATGGGATTGATGTGGAGTATGTGTGACCTGGGAGAGAGCACAATGAAAAATTGCCTGATGCATGATGGGTGGGGCTCAATGCACAAAGAAATACAGCAATTACAGTGTAGCTGGTGGCAGCAGAAGGCATCCATGACAGCAGTAACGTCACATAACCTCATGACCCAAACACCTCTGTCCCCCTGAAAAGCCTACGAGTGGTGACTCTGTCTTTACTTTGCCCATCACCACAGTATCCAATAACAAGCAGCCACACCAATCTGGGAGGAATGCAGGTGAGACAAAGAATCTTCCACTATGTGTGTTACGTCCTGCGACGTCCGTCCTGTTCCAGCCCCATGTGTGCCACACCCACCTCATTACCTCCTGTGATTGCCCAGTGTTTTCACCTGTGTGGTGCTGCCGCTTGCCTGTCGTGTGCTTTGTTTCATGTATTTAAGTCTGCGCCAGCGTCTGTTCCGGCAGACGCGGCATAAACGTGTTTATGTCCGAGTGTGAGATTACAACCCCGTTTTGTATCGTGCTTATGCCTGGTCTCTGCTATGTCCGCACTGCCCGCACACCCGGACCATCACAGTATGCTGCGTCTCCTGGAAGACACGCAGCAGCAGCTCGCTCGCCATCGGCGTGAGCTGCTGCAAGTCTGTGTGTCGTTAATAGCGGAGCCTGCGGTATGCGCGGACCCGTCGTCCCTGGAGCTGGCTACCCGGGGCCGGGAGCTCTTAGAGGAGGAGCGCCCTCCCGGACAGCAATATCCGCTGGCCCGGGTTCGCCGATACCTGCGAAAACTTCTGCGTCGGCTGAGGGAACGGAGGACAGCCGACGTAGCAGAATCGGCTGAGTCCTCGCTTCGCCTAGGTG
>JABFEA020000117.1:1266905-1277318 GCA_019775915.2 Cyphomyrus plagiostoma
TGTTCCGGCAGACGCGGCATAAACGTGTTTATGTCCGAGTGTGAGATTAAAACCCCGTTTTGTATCGTGCTTTTGCCTGGTCTCTGCTATGTCCGCACTGCCCGCACACCCGGACCATCACAATGTGCATCCTAGTGTGAGTTTTACTTAAACAAAAATGTTCTGAGGGCAGAATGAAAAATGACTGGTACAGAGAGATGACCAATCTGATTGCAGATGGGGCAGGACCAAGACATCAGATTCGTTGGTCTTACCGCCTCTAGTTGCTTGGACTCACCTCCAATACAACCTGATACATTATTTCTCTAGACCAATCATTTTTCATTATGTCCTCAAAATATTTTTGTGTAAATAAAATTTCACATGAGCCATTTCGATCACAGAGAGCTGACTCTGTGCACAAATATGAATAACAATGCTCAGTGGGAAATCAGGCCAGGATAAGCCGATTAGATCGCAGATGATACTCAAAGTAGGCAATTCACCTTTGCAGGGAGGAAGGCGCTCACAATTTATTTCTCTTAATGGGGGATACGGCATGGGCACCCCTTAGTGTGCAAGGGGTATCGGCTAGGCCAGTGTATTAATGGGAGATTTATCAAGAGAACACAACCTGGTACCGATACCTTTGTTCGCAACTTCCTGTGCTGAGCAGTGCTATTGCCACGGACAACTGTGATTAAAGTTAAATGTCTGCGATTAGCTTTTACCTCCTTCTCAATCAAATTTATCAGAAAAGTTCAAACCAGCAAAGATATATTAACACGACCATGCGACATCCTCAGCTTATGACACTGGACTAACTCCTTATATTACACAGATGTGGCCAGATATGAAGAATATCAGGCAGGAATAAAAGCTATTTTTTCATTATCCTTTTTGATACATGAGCTACACTGAAAATGCTCAAACTACACGAATGCTCACACTTCTCAGGGATTAGCTGATTGTTGTTCTTGAAGGATATGATCACAAACAGACCACTTACTTGAAGGAGAAAAAAATGAAAGATGGCTTTAATACCAATTGGTAAATCATGATGAAAAATGCCAGCTTTACTAAAACTGCACAACAAGACAGTCTGTGTGTATGACATCCTCTGAAAGCATGGAGGCTTTTTCTGTGTTAACTGGGTTAGCGCAACAACCTTGAGTGATTTTGCAAAGAGAAGAAGAGACAGACCTGAAAGTATCCATGAAAACAGGGAGCAGGGGGCCAGTAGATCTTCAACAACATTTTTTATTACAACTGGATCAAACCAAACCACAAGTGTCAAGCACACTCACAACATCAAGGTTGGCCTCGTCCTGCTTGGAATGAGGGGATGCATCCTTTCCACTGAGCTTGGGGCTGTCACATTCACTGGTATTCTTTCCGGAATCAAAATACAAATACATTTCCTTGACATCAGTCATCATGAGAAAGTTTTACTGGCCAAAACCTTTTAATCTGTCATATTTCCCAGCATTCCAACTCTTTACTTTGGTTAAGATTTAACCGATGGGGGTTAAAAAGTTAAAAAGCTTTGAAAGCTTTTGATACCTTCTAGCACACACATGTCCCATGCAAGTAAAGCAAATGTTCTTTCCATATACTTCCTCAGTGCGCATCTTTTAAAAAAAAACTTAAATCTTAAAAAAAACAAAAGCATATACTGAATATTAGGCCCACAGAAAATCACAGATCACCCATTTGTAACACCCGATTCTTTGAATACTTGTCCAGAATTAAACAGTTTGAGTGAAGTCAAATAATAATAATAACAATTATTATTATGCTTATTAAGCAGGTTCAGAAGTCTTTGTGTTATAGTAGGCTGTTACATACTGTCACACACGATTCACTAGGAAGACTTCTACCATGATTTTATGATTCTTTAGGTGATGTGCTCAGCCATTGATGTCACTTCCAGCAATGTCTCTGCCAGGCTAATGTGAATTGAGAGAAAAACGACAAAGAGGACTGGGCTGGTATGGAGGCTTTGAGAAGGAAATGCGGTTGTTCAACCACCACATTGGAAATGATTCCCATCCCTCGGAGGGCAGACAGTGAACAGTTAACCACTGGGAATCAGTTGTAAGGACCCACAAAAGAACAGCATCATTGCTGCCTTTAGAAGCACATAACTGGGCTTCATTAACGCAGTATCAATTAACTGCTGATTTACTGTTTGGACGTAAATGTATATTTACAGTACATAAAAAGTAAGTTGGCAATACAAACCAAACAGCACTGATTGTAGGATTTTCTAATGTGTCTACGATTAACTAAACCATACTTGAACACCGGCAGTGAATTGATTTTAACTCCTAATGAAGTATCACAACATAAACGCTAATGAAGACACACATGGATTATGTTATTGATGTTTCACCTTTATACTCTGTGCTTTTCATAAAAATATCAAAACATCGGTAGTCACGTTGTAGGTCGCAATATTGTCCAAATGTTGAGGTCCAAATGTTAAAGTTCAGCGAGGGTTATGTAAGAATCATCATATTCTTTATTAACTTGATAATTGATTGAATTGTTTAATGAAAAATATCTATACCAAGTCTGAAAGTTGCTGTGAACTTTTGAAGGGATGTTTCATTATATCATTCTTTGTCACGGCCCCTCCCGTCTCTCGCACGCACCATTACCCACAACTAATATTATGAAGAAATAAGAACAGATTGTCGGGAAATATGCAAATTGCTCAGTCAAGGTATTATTTTATAATATTCTCGATCCCGAAAAAACAGATGGCTGACGGCAATTTCGTGTATCGCTGTATACTTACTTTAACACTATATGGTCCCACAATGCGGCTGGTGCGCACCCACGATAGAAAAAGCCAAACATGAAGGACATAACGCAAACGTATCTGCGCTGTTATTAATGACGCCCATGTAAAGGTACCATCCATCCATCCATTTTCCATAACGTCTATTCTGCAAACCCTTAGTCACAGGGATAAAATGCAAACTTCACACATACACACAAACACACACACACACACACACACACACAGGTTTGTAATTATATCTTTGTGGTGACTCTCCATTCATTTCTTTGGGGAAAACTCTAATTTGACATGATGACCTTAACCCTACCCTGCCCTAACCTTAACCATAAGTAACCAAACAAAATACATTTTTGGCATTTTTAGTTTTTTGATTGCAGTCACAGATTTTTTATAAAATTAAGTTTCCCAAAAAAGTGGTCCCCACAATGTCAATTTTTGTTTCCCACATTGTGGGGACATTATGCAGTAGATTACATTGTGGAGACATTTAGTCCCCACAATGTAATATATACATAACCCACACACACACAGCGATGGCCAGAACCTGAAACCCAACCCCATCGGCATCTACATCGCAGGAGATTTTCCAAAAGAAGAAACACCATTGTGTTCATGCAAACACAATTTGTAAACTACCATTAGCATTTAGCTCAGTGATTTTTCTCATTAAAAGTAGGCCTGCATTTGAGGGACGAGATGAGCGTAGATTTATTAAACCGTTGAAACAGTCAGCGAAAAGCCGGCTGTTTATAGGAGTAGAAGCATTTAATTGACGATGCATCAGCTTTTGCCTGCAGTAAGATTACAATAGTAATGAACTAATGGTCGTTAAGAGTGATTTCTCATGATGATCTGCCCTTTCCTTTGTATACTGGCTTGAATTCAGAGCTCTGGCAGTAAAAGCTCTGGAAACTTTTCTGTTGAGACTCAGATCACTGCCAGTTCTAGTTCATCGGTGTTCCTTTCCAAATCTAAAACGCGTGATATTATTTTATACGGTGTTAAAGTCGGATTCACCTCGAAGGATGCAGACCTCAATTTGTTGGAAATGGGAAAGTCTGTGTATGTCCTGTGAAGATAGAGGTGAAGCCACCCATGGTCGCAGGCTGCGTGACACCAGAGGATCGTGGGCTTTAATGTGTTTCATTCCTGCTGCTGCCACTATGAATGCCAACACTTTAAGCTGAAACTGACCCTTTGTTGGCATTTTAATTACAGGTTAGACACTGGCCCTGGTATCCAGAGTCTGTACCAGGGATCAGTTTCTCATCATGTATACAAATATATATATATATATATATATAGAGAGAGAGAGAGAGAGAGACAAATGTATTGGAACAGAAAGAAAATGACACCACACATAACTTTATTTAAAATTTTGTACATGGCAGCGTTGTCTCATTCCTCTGCAGCGGGGTTTGAGGTTCAAGTCTTCACCGTGGCTCCATGTGTTTGGAGTAAACATGTTTTCTGTCATTGTGGGGTTTCCTTTTGGTGTTCTGGTTTCCCCCCACAGTCCAAAAACATGCTGAGATCAATTAGAGTTACCTAATTGCCCATAGGTGTGCATGTGTGAGTGTGTCCTATGATGGGTTGATGCCCCATCCTGGGTTGTTCCCTGCCTTCCACCTCTAGCCTCTGGGATAGGGTCCAGACTCCCTATGACCCTGATAAGTACAAGCAGTTACAGAAAATGCTTGGATGGATGGATTTTATAGGTTCCTTGCATGAATACCTAAGAGAGGGGAAGGATCGTTGCTTCTCAAAAAAAAGAACTTAATATTATTGGAAACCAAATCTAATCAGTCCATTAATACTACAGAATGATTCAAAATAAGCGATAACACCACAGCAACCTTTACTGACTGCTCCCCATAATTACCAGTGACATCCTTATCACACAGAGACGGAATGAGGTTGCCGGCTGGGCCGGGGGGGCAGGGAGGCGGCGGCGGTCTCCATTGTCTCGGGAAGCTCAGGTCGGCCAAGGCGCGCCGCCTTATTTCCTCAGCCAAGGGCCGCAGAGGTGCAGGAGAAAAGCCCCGTTTGAGTGACGCGGCCAGGGAGAAAGAGTTGGCACAGGGGGCTTGAACTGCATCTGACAGATGGTTGGCGTCCCTTAAAGGCAGCATTGTGGGAGAGGAGATTGAGTTTTCAAAAGGGTCACTGTTGCATTCTCCCCCTTTTTGCTTTCCCCTCCTCAGTTTTAGAACATTTGGCTGGCACCTATAGCCTTTCCGGGGGAGGTATATGCTATTGTATGTGTTCATATATAATTTAAATGGAATTTTTGTATTTATTTAATTATTTTTGTGGGGGGTGGGGTGTTAATTGGTTCTAAATTCACATCTGCTTTGTTTATATCGGATAATTTGACTCCTAAATCAGGACATCAAATCCGATTCATCAACATTATTTCCAAGATAACAGCTCTGGACTAGATGTAGCTTTGCATAGACTGTCGCTATATTAATGGTGTGTGATTATCCAGAATGGCCTCTACAGCACCACCCGTTGTCCATTTATACAACTCATATTTCCAGATTGCAATCTGGCAACCAGCCTTTCTGAAGGGTATAAGGACCCCCACCCCCGAAGATCTCCCCTAAAGCCTCTAACACTACTGACTACTGCTGCCAGCAGTGATGGTATCTCATACAAGGGGCAATGTTTGTGCACCTACCCATCCCCTGTCTCTGTTTTCATTACTTAACCTTAACATTACGTTTCAGAAACACATCTACCTGATTCTGTCTAAACCATGAGGGAATTAGAGCCAGGCAGAGCAGAATATTACTATATTACAGTGAATCCCACAGTGGCGCACAGCCAGCTGCCATGAAGAAGGCTCAGCACTCCGGAAGACTAAACCAACATTTATCACTGACTTCCAGGAAGAAATATCACTTTACACAGGCAGTATCGTAAAATCTCACCCGGCCAGAGAATAACCACATGTGCTTAAAATTATTATATGTTCTTGTAGCTTTCAAGGCGTCTTCTACAGATGCTTCTGAACATGTCAGACGACTCTATAAAGCTGGGTTTTTGCAGTGGAGGGGGCAGGTTGTGAATGAATAATATAGCATTTAACAATGTGTAATGTTGGCACTGAGATGAAGGGGTCATCACCAGGACTGATTCCTCGCTTGTTGAAATGCTACGCTCAAGGTCGTCTCACTCGCACACGGCTATCCTCGCTGCCATGTGCGGGATTCCACAAAACATGCCTCACCTTTAACGAATGCGGCTGAACCGGAAGAAAAGAACGCAATTAACTGTCAGCCAGACAACAGGCAGGAAAATTGACCTGAGACAACATGTCAGTCACATTTTTACATTACTGGCATGCACCCTCTCCCTCACCCGCACCCCGCAGGCCATAAATCCATCCCTTATTAATTGAAGATAGTGTTTTCACCACAAAATCCACTTACAAAAAACAGAAGGTTAGAGCAGAGTTTTAAACTCAGGGAAAAATCAAGGAGGAAAAGAATCTCCATTATCGGTATATTAAATACTGATGTTCTCTTGGCTTGGGAAACTGCCCAATTATTTGATGCCTTTATGTCTTTCCTGAATTGCATTTTGGGAAAAAAATAGGAACAACCTGGACATGTCACAGTCCTCCTCGGAAAGTTTCATATATCAAAATTAAGACGAGAACCATGTTCAATTCAGTTCAATTCAATTCAATTTATTTTTATATAGCGCCTTTTATATAGTAGTCCTAAGGCACTATACATGGATTTGTTGTGATGGCTCATTAGGGAGAGTAATACAGAATGGGAAAAAGGAAGGAAAGAGATTAAATAAAGAAAACCAGATGACAACGTAGGAGAGAAACCAAAATCTCCCTACTAAGGAGAAATAAAACCTCTGGGTGTCGACTGGCTGCCAAACCCCCCTGGGCATACTGACATTACTGAAAACAAAACAGAGCGGACTTGCGTGCTAAAAGGTTTATTCTGTAATTAAGGATCAAGACAAAGTCCATCAATGAGTCCGTTATCCACGTTGGCCTGTGCAGGGTGGCCAAGGTCCATCAATAATTCTGTCCTCCACACTGGCCTGTGTCGGGTGGCACTGAAGGCTGCACCCACAATGATACAGTTTGTAGGTCCCAATTGCTATGTCACCCCTCCATGGGGCTGAACCTGGACTCCAGCTAAGATGGTGCCCACCCAGGGTACCACCTGTACATGTGGGACGGCAGAGAGCATGGATGGTCATAACATGCATTGACACATAAATGGACATACATAGCAGATAAAATGGCATGTACAGCAGCACCAGCAGCCATAGATACAGTGTATTAGGTTGCAGGTAAATTGAATAATAGGTCTTCAGTCGATATTTAAAGACCGACACAGAATCCGCATCCCGAATTCAGGCTGGTAAACCATTCCACAATGTAGGGGCCCTGTAGCAGAATGCTTTACTGCCCACTGTCACTTTATTTATAAGTGAAACGACAAGGAAACCTGCATTCTGCAATCGGAGTGGATGATGCCGCCTCTGTGGGTTTGAATCCCACTCCTGCATCAGCATGTGGAGTTTGAACTGCATTGGTGTTTTTATATAGATCTTTCCCAGGTTCACTGGTTTCCGTCTAAAGTCCAAATTTATACACTGGGCTGAACTGGTGCCCCATTTTTGCCCTTAGGACGTGATGAACTGCTACCTGTCCAGGGTATCTCTTGTCCTTGTGCTGGATAGTTGGAAATTTGTATTTCTGAAGTGTGGTTGGCTTCTCTACTGTGCTCATATTTATACCCGGTTATACTATCAGCACTGAAAGAACATGAGTCTTCCCATCGGCTACAGCCACAAACCCTCTCCAAATGGCCAGGATCGCATTCAGCTGGTCCTGACTCGGAGCCATCACAGCGATTTCATTAGGCACAGCCGAACTTTGGGAGGAAACGCTACACTCCATCTCCAAGAAGACTGGTTTCCACGAGGGCCAGACGAGCCGAGGGTGGGGAGACGTCTCGCCCGCCTTCTATGGTGCTTTTTTTGTAAAGCCCTATTGGACGGGGAAGCAAAGAGAGACAGTTGTGCTGAAGCGCCGCAGTCTTTGTGTCGCAGTGTATTAGTCAGAGTGGGATCGCAGACGGCCAGATCTTCACACGGCCTACAGACGGATGTCGTCACAGGAGCCCCGCTTCCAGGAGCCCCTTGTTGTTACCCTGCTGAATGGAGCCCATTATTCTTTAATAGTATTTCTGGTATACGGTTATCAGAGTACAATTGCCGGTGCCCAGGATCTAAAACTAATTACATACATTCCACTGAAAAATGATCATTATTGCTGCCTGTGGGACCAATTTTCTTCCCTCACAGAAGACCCCTCCCATGGCCTGGTCACTCCAAATGCACCAGAGACCAGATGGGGTGTGATAAATCACGGCCGCTAAGCTAGGCACAGCAAGACTAGCATTACTCTATATCGGCACCAAAATAATGCTGCATTTTTTACTTGCCTATCATGCATACAAATTATAACGTATATTTTCAGAATTTTGTGGTTGATTTCTCCAGTGAGATGCTGTGGTACTTTCCAGCAAAGTGCTTCACATGACGGCTTCCTCTTGAAATGCACAAAAGTGCGTTTTAAACTATGAATATATCTTTATATTACTGACAAGTTGCTCGAATTGCGGGATGAGCTAGAACAAATGGGTTCATTGTCTGTATGACTGTAGATTCAGTAATGATGAAAGGGCTCACTCAGCAGTCCATTAATTACCCTGCACCGCCACATCGTTGTCATTAACTGTTTCTGACATGAAGTTAAACGCTAATTTTTGCACTTCTGTCATGTTTATGATGTTATATGTTTCGTATTATGATCAATAAACTCAGTACAGGCAGTCCCCAGGTTAAGAACATCTGATTTACAGGCAACTCATACTTATGAATGGACCTCCACAAAGCCCATTATATTCAAAATTTGGGTTAAATACAATGATTTGTGATAACAAACACACGCACTGCTTTGCGACGCTGATGGCTTCAGTAGTTTGTCAGCTTGAGATACAATGCAGTACTGTATGTAGGTACTTCAATCATCACTGTATGACTATTATTATTATTATTATTATTATTATGATGATGATGATTATTATTATTATTATTATGTACTGTTCTTATTTTTCCAACTTGCGTACAGATTAGACTTAACAACAGACTTAGGGAACTGATGTCATTCATAACCTGGGAGTTTTCTGTACTCAGAGGGGTCACAATACTCGCTATTGGCCATCAGATCTTTACAAATGTACAGCTCCACTAACCTTTCACATATGTTAAAAAAAAAACACAACAGTTTTTCAGAATGATTGGACATCACGAAGCCCAGAATTCATACTGAATAATTGCCCCTGGAAGGTACTGCTCCATTACATAGCTGTGATTGTGTAAATTATTACCCGTAAGAGGAATGATGCACTCTTCTTGGTTCATCATTCACACATCTGTGCTCAGATGCTCTAAGACCAGTTATGCGCACATTCTTGACTCAGATCTATAAAAAACAAAACCCCCCTCATGCCTTTGTTTGGATAGGTGGTGTGGTAAATGTGACTGCCAAACAATACTAATGATGTCATACAATACTAATGATGTCATAGATACATACATGTGAACCATCTCTCGTTTCCCCTTTGACTTGTCCATTGTGAGTGAATACCCTATGATAGACCAGCATCCTATCTAGGGTGTCCCAAGCCTGATTACTCCCCATAACTGGTTATGGATGATGGAGCGAAGTTAAAAATAGAATAAAATAGGGAATTCTTTCTTGTTCTTGGATTGGCTTTTGGAAAAAAGTGAATTGTTTTTGAGGATACTCTAAAAGCATACTGCCACACACAACAACATTAGCTCAATAACTCAAGTTACTGAAGCATGCTGCAATTCCATTTAATCCTAATTGATCACTGGATTTGCCTTGAATGGTAAACGCTATACATTGGCTTTTTAACTGATTAGCTCTCCGCATGCTCTGCACACACGCTCGCCTCATATTCGCCCCCCCTGTCAGGGAGAATAAGATTTCAGACAGATACCCTCACCCTGCTGTTATGTTAGCTAGCAAACTCATTCACAAACGAGCTCAATTACATACCATTGTAGTGATAACCCAAAGATAACCCTAATAGTATGGAAACAAATAAAGAAATTTCCAGAACACTGCTGGGGGCCACTTCTCGGCCGTTGGTAGCGTTCTATAATAGATGTGTAAATAACAGCTAGAATAAATGCTGGTATTATTAGTTATAACACGTGTGGCTATGTGGCCACTGCAGGAGATATTCAGCCATGCTAACGACTTTTACTCATTCATAGTTACAATTCAAGGCAGTCACAGCAAGTCAGGCCATGCACCGAATGGATATTTGGCTAATATTTCATTGCTAATGTCTTTACTTATAAAGCTGTCATGATGACAGAATCACAAGGGCAAGGGAGCAGAGTAAAGAATAAGTATTCAACACAACAAGCATACACACGTTATAATTGGGTGCTAAAGTTTCAGTTTTCATGCAGGGGGGGGGGGGGGGGGGGGGGGGGGGGGGGGGGGGGGGGGGGGGGGGGGGGGGGGGGGGGGGGGGGGGGGG
>JABFEA020000117.1:1280166-1296335 GCA_019775915.2 Cyphomyrus plagiostoma
CCCCCCCCCCCCCCCCCCCCCCCCCCCCGCCCCCCCCCCCCCCCCCCCCCCCCCTTAATCTCTACCAATCCTGGACATGCTGCAGACGGACTTTGACTGACAAGTCGGGCTTGGTTCTGTGCTGCTGGAGCGAGTATACCCCAGCGGGTGGAGGCTGCTGTCACGTCACCCATAAAATAGTCCCCAACCCCAATTGAACCATATTGTAGCGATAGGTTAAACTTAGCAGTCAACGCTAATACATTGCCTGGCAGCTTTCGTGTTTAGCATCTGAGTGCATGCGACCCCACCCGTGGGGCCAGGGGACACGTCATTACACGGTGTTAGTTGCCATGGCAGCTCCAGGGGGCACCAACACGGTCAGATTACAGAGCAGGGGTGACGAGTGGATGCCGTTATTGGATTTCATGTCCCCAGTCCAGCTTGAAGGCCAGTCTGTGAGCTGGTTTGCTCATGGAACCCTCCAGGGGCCAGTACTGAACATGGAGCAGCGCA
This sequence comes from Cyphomyrus plagiostoma, assembly GCA_019775915.2. Taxonomy (NCBI): domain Eukaryota; kingdom Metazoa; phylum Chordata; class Actinopteri; order Osteoglossiformes; family Mormyridae; genus Cyphomyrus; species Cyphomyrus plagiostoma. The sequence goes on from JABFEA020000117.1 coordinate 1,280,662, forward strand.
AGTCACATGGTGGTGAGGCGTGCTGCAGTTGTTCTGGCTGCTGTGTAACTCCACGGTTAGTGGCTGTCTTGCCTCCCCCCCCCCCCTGTTGGGGAGCAGAAGTGGTTGCCTAGTTACAACCTCTTAAAGCAACAGCGGCACTCGTGCTCTTTTTTTTGAGGGGTGGTATGGTGGGGGTATTGGGAGTGGCTGGGTGGGGGTGTGGAACCATGGGAAGGGTGCTGACAAGCCGACCCCTGGATCCCCTCCCCCAAGAAGCTCGGCAGCTTGGGAGACACCGGGAAAAGGTGGTTTGAGAAGACAATAACCTCTGGACCTGGAGCAGAAGCAGAGAGCTGCACCGGGCGGTCAGAGAAGCGCCACTGTGTCGTCATGGCGATGCTGGGGAGCATAATGCTCGCAGGCTCTGGATGTGAATCTAAATGCGCCACTGAGTGCGCCGCCCGAAGCAACCAATGAGCTGAGGGGGTCAGGGTGCCTATTCACAAACGTGAACTGGGGCACGAAATTAGCAAACTACTCAAGATGCCATTTTCCTGGTTTCCATTATGAAAAAATAACCAAAGAAGTGCCAATACAAGAGGGTCTCTCCCTGCCCCCAAAACTCCTTGAACAGAAATCGAATTGCAGATCTTAAAAAAATAGCCTTTGTTTCAGAAGAAGTTGTTTGCTTGTGTAATAGATGCGGGGGGAAAAAAAGACGATTCCCCCAGGCATACCATAATGGGATGAAATTGAAAAGTAACGTTTGCGCATTAAACACCATTAACTTTGATCCCACACCGTCAAAGCGGAGCCCTCGCTGTTTACTGGATCTCCCATTGGCTCCTACTGTGAGAAGATAATTGTGCCGGGCCGTTTGCATACAATTCGCTTAATTATCATCGCCCGTGACGGGAGGTTCCGGCTCAGAGAAACAGAGAGGGGGGGGGGGGGTGGTAGTTCTGGAGGTACGTGTGCAAATGGCCACGACTCTTGATGCCGCGGCCCAAAGCAGGATGTCATATGCGATGGTGCTACATGAATGCTGGCGCTCAGCAGCCCGGGGGGTTAATGAGGCACATTGCTGCTGTTGGAGGTAACGGGCAGGAACAGGGAAGCTCTGTAAGTCGGCTTCTCCTTAAGCAGCTGGGCTCTACTTAGCAGCTCACAGCTACTCCAGCCGGTAACGGGCATGCGGAGGAAATTAGGCACAGGTGCAGAAAGGCGCACGCACACACACACACACACACGAACACACGCACATGCACACACACACATGCATGCACACACATACACACAAGCATGCACTTGTCGGGTAAACATATCTTTTTGGGGACCGCTCATTCGTTTCTATGGGAAAAATGCTAATGCTAACTATGACAACCCTAACCCCTACCCAGCCCTAACCATAACCATAAGTAACCGTCTACAGCCGTCCAGCGCCAGGAAAAACAATGGGTATTCATCACATAGTGGGGACACACACACAGTTTGTGGTTTCATGCTGACTCCCATATCACAAGACTACTGCAATCCTGAATTAAGAAATGGACATCAAAGAATTTTTTTTTGTTACAAGATGCGAGAAAAAGTTTTTTTTTAATGTGTCCTCACGAAGATAGTAATTGCTGTACACTGACAAAAAGACATGCACACACACACACACACACACACACACAGTCACAGACATAGAAACATACACAGATGCACACAGACAGACACAAACGTTGTACTATGCAGAAAAGTGCCTGATGCAGCTGTCTGGCTCGCTACCAAACTCAGCCCTCCGACAGCTCAAGGCTTCATAAGTGTAATTAATGCACTGGTAATGATGCAGAAAAGTTGTGGGTACGTAACAAAACACATCTCGCCCCTCGCCAGAAAAACTCTGCAGGAGAAAATTGGTCCATGCACATGCCGTTTAAAATGAATAATAATGAAAACAGACAAGCAGGGGGGCAAATTCTGCCATTGTAATATTTCTATCATATCGTCCAGAGGTAATATCAAGTAAATGCCCAGGGATAAACAGGAGGAAAAAAGACAGCAGAGTGGGTGGTTAAGAGGGTAAAAGGTGGGGGGGGTGGCGGGGAAGATAGCAACGTGCCCCCCGGCCGATCGATTGGACATGGATTCTGGCACTGTTGGCTTCCATGAAACGATTACCAGGAGTGAATACATGGAGGCTTAATTGGTGGGGCGTATTGATTTCTCCTTCGATGATGAACACTGAGCACATCGTAGCTGCTGGCAGTCAATTGGCAGACAAAGGGAGACGTGTCACACCAACGGTCTGGTCTAATACCTTAATCATGCTCCATAACTGAAAAATTAATCTCACCGTGGCCATTTTACATGGGATCCATTTGCATGGCCATGAGTTCCCATGATAGACCTGCATCCACCTGCGGTTCCTATCCCATGGAGGTTTTCTGTTGAGTCTCTCACATTCATTCAACCTCAAGCCTCTGGAGATACATTTAAGTCATTGTTTACCCAGCAAGTCGCCTGTTTCAGCTGCGAGTAAAACACTGACGAGGATATAAAGTCAGGGGATGCCCCTGTGACGGGTCGGGCTTTGAAGAAGGCTCGTGTTCTGATTTACAGACAACGCCGCAGTTTCTGTTACAGAATCACAGCCTCAAGGGGTCTGGGCGAACTGGAGCATGGAAACAAGGCAGAGCCAAAATGGCTCCTTCTCGACTGGGGTGCTCAGACGCACTTAAAGGGAGCAATGGGGCAGAATACCACCAGCTTTCTACCAAAAAGAAAATCTCCCACAATGCACCAGAGCAGACATTACAGCCAGAGGCAGGCTAATAAGATAACTGCTCTCACTCTAACACATTAATTATATCATATTCATTTTGTAATATTTCCTAATACCTGTCTGGGTGCTTAACGAAGCCGATTTGGCTTCTCGGTGCGCAGGACACCGGTTGGGACTGAGAGAGAGCTTGATATGTTGGCCACCCTGCTAATGAGTGGCCCCATAATTCTTAATATTAATGAAGATGAGGGATATTGGATGCCCCCCTCACCTCCCCCGCATGGAATCTTGGGCTTGCCGCATCGATTGTGCTCAGAGGGCAGATGGGATGGGGGATGGCATTAGGGGCGTCCACAGCCGTCCAGCGCCATCGATCGTAGGCTCCCTGTGAGAGGGCCGCTGTCTCTGATAAGACGGATTAAACCACTGGGGTGGCGCTGGTGGCTTGATGTCCCCCACTTCGTCTGGTCCCCTCCAAAGCTCTAAATTCAGCAGCACACGTAGGGCATCTGAGTGGTCAGGGGCGTTGCTCTGTTTCACAGCCCATGTCATACGTCATGTCTTTAACGACACTCCTGCTTAGCGCCGCGATCCAGAAGGAAAGCGGCTGACCGGGCCAGTACTGCACTCTGATCAGAGTTCCTTACAGTCTAAAGCTTTTCGGTCAGTCTGTGGATCTCTACGCTGTGTAGCTGTTCAGCTCCTCATGCCACTGTGCGGTTGTGCGAGGCTCAGTAATGACATCTGGCCCCCGGGTTAACATCTCGGTCGTTTTCTCAGTAATGGGCATTACGTGAAATGTAAAGGTTTAAATGTGCCCATGTAATGGGAAAGAGTAGCTATCCAGCTGCAGAAAGTCATTATTCCTCAAGGAATCAGCAGAGCTCCCCTGATAGGCACACAGGTTTGGCCCATGCAGGGAGGATCTGCTCTGTGACAGCAGGTTTCCTGTGAAGCGCTCAGTTACTTTCCTGCTCTTCATGTTGGGTTTTTTTTTTTCTTCACGTCCATCTTTGGCCCTTTTGCACTGCCTCCGAGCTAAAGCGCCAACAACAGCCATCCGGATCCTGGGAATGACACTAACTGCAGTGCCATCTGGGCCCCTGGAGCTCACAGACATCCGGGCCGCCACGCCGTCTAGGGTGAGGATTCAGCATGATTCAGCCTGCCACTCTGTTTCCGCTATGAAGTTGTGGGGACAGCGAAACCTGGAATGTAACAAACCCCCAGTCCCTTCTAAGCCAGCCCACCCTGATCACACCCCATGTGGGTTGGGGCATATAGGCTGTCCCTGGTTTCCATGCCCCTTTCCCTTCTGGTGGACCAGGTGAAGTTTCCGCTCCAAGGTTCAAGACTTGAGGCTCACGACTCTACAAACTGCAAATCCCATCTGGCATTCTGGACAAAAATCCTTACAAAAGGGTACCAGGACTGTGCTCCGAGTGGAGTGAGGGTAAAAGATGGGAGTCACAACCGGCCACTCGCCACACATCTCGCTGCGGCTGACTCAGGAGCAAGCGATGGCATGGTCTGCTTGGCCGCGCTGTTGGCATAAACATAAAGAAACATCTGTAAAGAACGGGGAGGCTGCCTTCAGTTGCAGCTGGACATTGATGGACTATATAAACTGTTATTGGACATGCCAGTTGTCCCTGGTGGCATCTCTGAAGCTCTGCCCACCCTTATTGTCCCCAGGACCACATGAAGAAGTTCTTGCGGGGAGGGGGGAATCAGTTCCGCTGCTCCCCATGTGGTCCGTTTTCATTTGTTTGATTTATCACACAACCAGCTCCAAACAAATGCCATAAATTCTATAAAGCGAGCTCTGCTGATCCAACATTACCCAGTGCGGGAAATGATACAGGAGCAAACACAGCCTCCGAGCTACCTAACCGAACTCCCAATCGGAGAGAGCGGCGTTTCCGGGGGCGATTCTTACAGCCCCGGTTTGCGCACAGCCACCCGGAAGCTGGTGCGTAGGACTGAGGCGGCTGTGTGCATTAAAGGATGCCTCAGGCCTTGGTCTCAGTGCGTCACCTCCTTAGTCAGGTGCACTGAGTTGGGGGAGCGGGGTGGGGGGGTGTGAGGCATGTGGTAGAAACGCGCTGGGGGCGGCCGCCTCGACGCTTTCCGACGTGTCTGCCTGACATGTAGCAGCTGGAAATGCAATTTGGCATCCAGCTGTCACGAGTTGCTCCCCCCCCACCACCACCATCTAACGGATGTGACCCAAATTATGGGATGCTGGAGTGCGCTGTGGCATCTCACATGACAGTGATACTTATCAATTCATCAGTAGCCCTTCCCCTGCCGTGGATGTTTTTCTTTAAGCGACCCTGGGTGCGACAGGGAAGGGGTAGGACTGGCGTTGGGGGGGGGGGGGCACCAAGCCTCGGCTACCTGCAGTGGAGGTGTCACTTTCAGTAAAGAAACCTGCCCTGCTCCCCTACTAACCATTTTCAAACACATACCTCCTTCTCTTGGCTCTTCCCCACCCACCTGACGCTAAATTAATTCCATTCACAACCCCTATTATTAGAATTTCGTGATCTCAGTTCCTCCTTTGGCAAAACCTTGTCTGAGTCTCTTCATAATAAACCTTTCAATCAAGGTTCAATTTGTGAGCATGAATGGAGTCTCGGGCAATACCCGGTTAGAGTTCTCTTAACACTTACAGAAAATTCCATTGTCGCCCTGCGGACCTCTCTTCATGTACGCCTTTGTTATCATGTCCATGTATGGCTATTTAACTGAACGTTAATTAATTTTAAGGGGAAACTTTGCCCATGCACTGTTATAATCCAGTGAGGATGGCACATCTGAGCCTTCTCTGGTTCATTCTGCATTTTTACAATATCCCAGCCCCCTTCCCTACCACTGCTATCCCAGGGACTGGATTACCTGGCTGCCGTCACGCAGGAGGGGCTAGAGAAATTACGTTGCTTTTGTCTGGAGTGTGAGGGGAAAGAAAAGGAGGGAGAGAGAGCTGGATTCAAAATCTGTTCATGCCAAACTGACCCCTCCCTCAAAATAAAGCTTCAGGATGCCCCCTTAAGGCCCCTTCTTTCAGGGGCGTTCCTTCACCCCCTTGCTGCTGACCACCGTCCATCCGTACCCGGACTACTCTGTCCTCCTCATCGCATACGCTCCCTTTGTTAACCGTTAATCGTTTTTACAGGCAGCAGGGGGAGGTCTGGAGAGCCGGGGGTGGGGGGTGGTGGAAGGTATGGGCCATAGCAAAGAATGTGTCCTGCTGCTATTTATAATCCGATCCTCCCAGATGCCGCTTTACCTGACAAAAAAATAAATAAATAAGCAGGAAAAAAAAAATTTGCTTGCCGTCAAGCTCCCTGACAGGAATTTTTATTTATTTATTTTGCGGGATCGAGTACAAGTAGAAGCATAGTCGCCGGTCCATTCCCTCACCATCTCGACGGGAGCTGCGTTGTGGTGTAATGCTGCACCAACTCCGGCACGTGCGCCGTACACCACATGCATTGACTCGCTCCGGAATAAATAGGTGACCTCACTGGACCCCAAGCGATGGCTACACCTCTCCTGCGGCTGCACCGGCACTAGATGACCAGCAGGGGTCAGACGTGCTCTGCTGGTCCAGGCGCATTTTTTCGGGAGGGCGATTACACAACGCGGAGGCACGATCTCGCTCTCCATGCGCTGCCTCGCGGACTGTTTGAAACGCAAGGTGTCGGACACGTTTCCTTTGATGTCTCTTGCCTCATCGGAACATCTCCATGCCGTACACGCAGGCACGTCCAGAGGTGTGTGTGTGGACATTCAGGTGTACCTGCCCAAATTATAAGAGAGGGGTATTAATCTCTCCCCCCATCTCTGGTCCCTCCCAAATCATGTGTTGGAGTGGTATTCATGAGCTCAGCATTCCAGCCCCCACATGCAAACAGCCACATATCCAGAGACACAGGGAGGGAGGTAAATGGCCCCAGGGCAAGCTTCATCACCTTCTCCTCTTTTTTGCTCCACACATCTGAATCCCCCCCCCCTCTGCCTAGTTCCTTCACTCTCATTGCAGAAAAATGAAAAACAACAGGTATTTCTATATAAACTTGATCAGATACAGGGAGGTGTGTGTGTGTATGTATATATGTATGTGTGGTGGGAGGTGTGCTATTTTGGCAAAAAAAAAAATACACAGACATATCACTGTCCTCAGTTACCATGGCAATGAAGCTCTGGAATATGGTAAGACCCAGGAGTGAATGGGATGTGACTGGGGTTTGTGGAGCCCCGATTGCATCCCCGTGTTCCCCAACGCGAGCCTGGCCCTTTAAAGTCGCTGCTGCAGGACAGAGAGGCAGGGCTGCAAAATGCAGGGATCCCAAAGGAGGGCCACATGCTGCACGAGATGGAGCGCTCGCTCCCCGTTTTAATTACTCAGCGCTTTCCTTGCAAGCCATCAACGTTTTGACGCCTTCTGTCATCCATCTGCATTTGTTGCAGGCAAATAAAGGATTCTCTTTGATAGACTCATTTTACCTGGACAGTGCGCATGTGGATACCCACAATGCACTGCACGCAGTGATAGCTCTCCTCCAGCCCGCCGGCATGAGATGCAGCATTGCCGATTGAAGCAAGACTCCCGACTGGTGACCTCAAGAGCCAGAAAGGATGGGCAGCTGGAGAAAGGATCTTGATGTTATCATTGTGTGAGGGGGGCAGTAAGGGTCCTCTCCCCTGTAGGGCACCCAAACAGAGCTGTACCACAAAGACACTCACTTGACATGATGCAACAGAACTGGTGCCAAAAGGTGGACCTTCTGGGCTGAATGGAACTGGTCCAGCAGGGGGATTGAAACTGGGGAAAGCAGATTTATAGATGCAACGTAGAGTGGGAGGTACACTCCACCCGAAAAACGGGCCAGCTGAGCATGGGGGGTAGAGGAGGGGCGTGGTGAGTCACCTCTTGGTTTTCCGGCTCTGCTTGAATGGGAGATTTACAGAGGCATACAGGTCAGAGATGGAAATGGAATCCAGAATAAGGTGCCACATTGTCCTCTGTAGGAACCAGAGGTGGCTTTGTGTGGAGTCTGCTAATTAGCGAGAAAGGCTAAGCCTCAGTTCATTGCATGTGGCGGAGCAGGGGAGGGGGGGGTTGCTCTGGGAGGGGAGCAGAAGGACCGATTATTGCTTCACATATCCTCACCTTCCTGTCATACCGTCAGGTGTAGGCTTAGATGGAGTGGATGGTCTGTTCATGGTACAGGTACGGGGGGAGGGGCAAATTAAGGCTGGAAGCCAATATGTGGGTGAAATGCACACTCAATAGGTGATGAGCTGTGGGGTGAATCTTCCTCAGAGCGACAGCCAGTTCTCCGGGCGAGAACGAGCGGGGAGCCCCCTCAGTCATGGCGGTCTGGATTAAATCTCCGCCAGAAGCGATCGGTTTAAGGCTAAATTTTAATTACGCTGCCTGGGCTCGGTGATTCGCCAATCTTTGGAGTGCGTGTGAGTCTGAGGCGGCAGCGGGCCTGACAGTTTGGTGTTAATTACACGCAGGCCGCCAAGCCAAGCGTGTCCATGCACACACACCCCCCGTCATTAATCTAGTGCTGTCCACCGCAGGGAAGGGCATTATTTTCCATTATTCAGAGAGAGTGCCTGTCCCGGTCAGGGCGATGTATGTTCACCGGGGCCTTACACTGCGGATGAGAGTCCTGTGGGGATGCAGACACTGGGGAGGGTGCTGCCTATATATTAACATTAATAACGTTTCTGATGCTGGCAATAAATTTCTAATGAAACAAATGACAGCATTTATAATATTTCATCGGGTATAGGAACATGATGAACCCGGAACCTCTGCCGGGAAGGGCCACCATGGATAGAACTCCAGTCTGCAGGAGGGAACACATACTGTGGGCGCGTTCTACTGCTAGTTTGCTGTATATGTCTAAGTAGCATGTTTCTGTGAGTCCTTGGACATGGACTGTTTATGTGATAAGGAGAACACTGGCCACCGGCTTCAACGAAGGAGGTCTCGTGGTTAGGAGTAGGGGCCGGGTTTTGGGTCAAATAAGGGGCTGTTGGTTCTGGTGACTTTTAATGACGGATGGCTCAGAATGACAGAGGAATATTTCATGGCCTGAAGGTTCACATGTGTGTCGTGGAACTGATTGGTGTCAACTGACAAGTAGCAATCTGCGTGTCAGTAAATGCAAGAAAAATAGAGGGAGGGAGGGCGGGGGAGAGAGAGAGAGAGAGAAGGAGAAGGTCATTGAAAGGCCATCTGGGCCCCCTGAAGCCCAGAGGCAAATGAAATTCATTTCAGAAAATGGAATTTAACTGACCTGCTATTAGTGTCAATACGGTAGATCCATATAGCAAAAAAGGCAATACCCCCCACACAGCAAAGAGAACAATAACCCCCCATTACTGCAGCCACCCTGAGGGGTTATCTAAACCAGCCAGCAGTGTTTATAGAAAAAGGCTGGAGCACAGATCACTGAGGATGAGGATGAGCATGTGTAAGCCAGCTGTCAGCTCTGAATCATCCGTGTTACTCCTCATGGAACACACAAGTTATGTAGATTATTAGACCTGTGCATGCCATCATTACCGACGACTCTTCTGCTAAATCCTTAACTCACTGTTAACTCTTTTGCAGATGTCTAATCCAGGGGCAACTCATACTCCAGGAAAATCATTTTCATCTATATACCTGACAGGCGGCTTAACCAGCCGACTGGCCGAGGTGAAAGAGAGAGGTGTGCTTCATAAGTTCTGATTAGCATGGGCTCATTCAGTCGGTTACCTGAGTAACCAGAGGCTCAAATTTTTCAATAAATCTCTGTAAAGCTCTTCAGGAATGTTTCGGTGTTTGTCTGGTCACTAACCTGATGCCGTGTTTCTTCTTGTTCTTATGTCGCACTTTTGGTCCTTGAAGGTTCTTGCCTTATTAGAAGCTGGTGTGTAGCTCCTGCTCCAATCCTGTTTACAGTTGTATCTGGGCATTGATTGGCAGCTCAGCTCAGCTGCACTTATATTTAGTTGGATCATCAACAGCCGTATGTTTATATTGTCCTGTTTGCCTCAGTTGTACGTTGCTTTGGACGAAAGCGCCAGCTAAATGAAAATAAATTAAAGTAACAAAAAAATATGTAAATGGTTATATAGGTGTTTTGCTCAATGGCTTGGAGCTTAGCTAAATGTCTGTTAATTTGGAAGCTAAAGTAGATGTCAGAAATTATAGCTAAATGGCATTTGTCCACCCAATTCAAAGTGTGACCCTTTCTGGCAAAAAAGCGATGTTTATCCCAGGGAAGACCAGTCAAGAAAAGAACCCCCCACCAAAATCACAAAACTATCCATGCAGCATCGAAACTCCGATCACACGGACAACGTGACCTGAAAGTGAAACATCAGGCGACTGAGCTCCTGCTCAGAATGGCTCCACAGTCTCCAAGATCGGCGCGGACCCAACGCGTTGCTTCTCAAAGTGCACCGTTGACTCTCCTGACAGTTTCTCAGTGTCAACATGCGCACCCCCTTGCTAAGTGCCAGCTCGACAAAACGCCCCAGCCACGCACCTGAAGATAGCTACCAGGCAACATCAAAAGGGCGCTAAAACTTCAGCCACGGCAAGAAAACACAGCCGCCTGTCTCCTGTACCAGTGGCATCCAGGTTTTAAAGAAATCTCTAACAACTGGAGTAACGGTCTAAAAAGTGTGTTGTTTTTCTTTTTTTTATCATGGTTTCATTGCATCAGCAGGAGCAATTTTTCATGGAGATTCTGACACCGTTTGAGAAGTGATATGCTGTCAGAAGTATAGCATCCTCTCCGACACCCCTCCTCCTGCCTCATCCACTGTTCCTTCTGTGATTGAAACCTGGGTTTGGGATTTCTCGGATGTTCGAAGCACGGCTCGCGTTCAAAGGAAGCATTTGTGTTTTTTTCCCCCCTTTTTCCCTGCTCTGTGAGTTAGCTGCTCTTCAACGAGGAATTCGCTGGCAAAAAAACAACATTAACAGCAACAGGAATGTGAGTGAATGGGCGCCGCCTCGTGGAACGTCTTTGGAAGCAGAGTGCATATATAGGAGACTGAAAACCCAAAGGTGTTCACTCCCAGATACAACACCTAGACACACACAGTACAAGTCAATGCCATGAGAGTAGAGGGGACCACTGGGATACGATGAGAGACAATCACAAACCAAAAAGGGCGAGTAGGGCAGGAACAGACAATCAAGGTAACCAATGCTGAGGTGGATTTAACGCTAGCAACCAATGCCACATCAGAGGACAGGCAAGGACCAAAGAGCATCTAACATACAACAAACAAGGTTGCAAGAACAGCAATAACAAGCAGTGAGATGGCTCATAAGGTTGTGGGCTTGGATCCCGCTTCTGCTCTGTGTATGTAAAGACATGTAGTGAGGCAGACTGGCTCCTTGAATGTGTTAGCACTCTACACTGTAATAGACCAGATCAGAATAATAGACTACAACCTCAAATCATGTTTGGGTCTGGTGAAAGGCCTCTTCTGTGTACTGAGGCTAATTCAGTCACGTGTGGATGGGCTGCTGTCCAGGAGCAGCCTTCCTTAGCCCAAACTAGCTCCATGTGTGGATATCTGTGTGAGAAAACCAGGGACCAAGAAAATGACATAAACAAGTTACTCAGAAGGATAGTGCGCTATATATAAGTTAAAAGGCTTTAAATATCCGCTGAAGGAGCCGCTGTTTGTGTTTTTAGCTGCCGGGTCACTGGAGTCAGGAGGACAATGAGAGCATTGAGAGTATTGGGCAGTAGCTTTAGTGGACATCGCCCCCCCCTCTGTTTGAAGGAAGACGGAGGTTAAGACACTTTGGATCAATATGCATAACGAAACACCAACACAAATGTATGTTGTCTTTTTCAGGTCAATATTGATAGAACTTGTGCACTGGAAAAATACTGTGGTTACATAACTGAAGTTATTCCTCAAATTAAATACATCTGTATGTTTATTACACAATGTGACAGCTTAGTAAGTAATTATCATTACTTTGCCATTCAAGACGTTGAATGTGATATTGACTATGTATCAGCTGGGATCCTATTTACTTTGCGATAAAAATATTTTGCAATGATTATTTAGATTCAGTACTTGGTAACATTACTGCTTCAGTAAACATACCCAGCAGCATAAAAGTGTAAAATATGCAAGTGCATGGAAGGTACGCACATGTTGATGGAGTTAAACTGGAGTCACGCTGGCAGAAGCAGCGATGATGATTGAGGCCAACTGCGGTTGCTGCTATCAGAAGCAGAGGAACACCGAGCGGAACACTGACGGGGCAGTTTAAACAATTAGAGAAGGTGCTCAGCTACGCATACGTAAGCTGCAGCTGTCGTGTGTGTGTGTGTTACATTGTGGATACATGTACATGTAATAAAAACTGGTTATTTTGATGTTCTGGGGATCATTTTTCAGGTCCCTACAATGATCTAGGAATATAAACCAAAAAAGTGAAAATGGCAAAAGTCTCATATTTTGCTTGATTCCTTGTGGTTATGGTTAGGGCTGGATAGGGGTTAAGGTCGTCATGTTGGGATTAATTTTCCCATAGAAATGAACAGGGAGTCCCCACAAAAATATAATTACAAACCTGTGTGTGTGAGAGATAGTCAGAGGGGATGTATATTGCTATGTGTAGATGTCTGTGTGTGTGGGAGGGGTTGGGTTTGCAGGTCTTGCTGAATCCTAGCCTGCCCCCCAGCCAGCAATCTGCACTCCAGGCTGTTTCTGCAGCCCTCTCCCATTGTCATTGTCATTCTCTGGCTGTCACCTTTCCCGGATGCATCCTCCCTTCCTTAAATCCACAGTGCTGATATATTTGTTTACATCTCACCATGTGTCGTACCTGTTCCAGTGTCACTAACTTTGATCAGCTGGCTGGCATGAGATTTTCTAATCGAGACAGGTCTGCACACTCATTTGCATGTTCGTAACTGTTTTATTACCTAGTAAATGCTCTGCTTGGGTTTGCAAACTACCACAATGTTTTTGATGTAGCTGATTTTAGTCTTATAGTGGAATAATAGATTTGCCATAAGATTTCTTGCATCAGCGTGAGAGTCTGAAAGCCACTGCTTCTGGATCAAACACCCATTAGCCCTATAAGCTAAAAGTAGCGACAGGTGGGAAGGAGCCTCGCGCCCGGAAATGTGACACACAGCCGCAGGTGAACAGCACACTCTCACCCAGGCTGGAAGCTGATTGGCTGACGGCACCAAAGCTTCTCGTTCCAAGGACCTCCCTTCGGAGCCCGGCGTGGCCTCCTTCCCAGCTGCCCTCTCTCCTTTCTTCCAGAGGAAATGTCTCTTGTGTAGGAGCGGCAATCGTTAGATTTAATGGGGAGAAATATTCCGGACGACCTGCCGCTAACTTCACAGAGAATATTCAGTTCTGAACGCGGCACTTCACATAGCGCCGGTCGCTTTGCTGGATGGTTTCATCTGACAGAGTTCTCCATCCTCCGAGGGGCATATCAAACCCCTAAGTCCGCAGTAGTTATACTGTACACGCGCCTATAGAGACGGAAAAAAATCACATACTGTTAACCTTTCACTTCGAATCTTAAAAAGGTACCGCGCTGCCTTTTTGGGGAACATTATAACAACGCAGGCTCCGTGTGACATCACTCTGAAGTAGAGGGGCGGGTCACACTGTGTCCCCAGCAAGCACGCCTTTCATTTTATATGCCTGATAAAATAGACTTAAGGAGTTTGTGCTTACTCTGCCTAAGCGAGCAGCAGTAACAGAGAATATAGGAATAGGGCCAGAATAATGAATATTAACTATGTCTTTAAAAATACAGCTACTGCAGTTCTCCCAAGAGTTTGCAATGTAAATGAAGTTGTATTTACAACTATATATATTATACATTTTTCACAGGAAAACAGCATTCCGGAAATGGCAATTCTTGCTATTTTAATGAACATCGTAACCTTTACACCCTTCTTAAGAAAACAGCACAAATTGTTCATTTTACGGTACATAGGGGCGATTACGGCAGAGACGGGAGCCAGGCACGTTCGATGCGCTTTTTAAACAGCTGGTTTTTACGACAGATTCCCGTAAACTTTTGCAGTTTGCGAAACCCCCAGCTCCTGTGGTGCCATATGTCTGGTGAGTGAAGCGCAGCTGAATTCCCTCAGGAGGGGGCCGGGGCGTTGACGGCACAGGCCCCTCGCCAAGGCGGCTGCTCAACACTGCGTCGACATATATAAATATTAAACCTTCAGCTGAATTAGAAGAGGTGTCTCTGCGGCTGGAACGTTCGCAAGGAAAAACGCACGTGGAGCGGGAAAGGAGATTTAAAACTGGATACGGGAAAATGGTGCAAAGGGTGAGAAATCCAGTGGGAGACGCACTCACAGGCAGTCAGGCGCTAAAGGATGGCAAAGATCGGTAGACAGCGCACAGATGCAGCGGTAATCACACTGTTTTCGATGTGTGCGCACTTAACAATGAGGCCTGGTTAATTTTACCCGTGTCTTGTGATCCATAGCTGACTCCTCTGAGGTACGAAAATCAGGAGTTTCGTCAGGGAAGTTGACGGCAGGTAGAGGTTTCCCACAATGCATTTGTGGGGGATAACACCTGCAAATTGAGCGTTTAAGTCACAAAGTACAAAGTAAGGTCTCTCCCCTTTAAAGTGCCAGGAGCCATTTAAATAAACAATTTCCAGTTGAAAGTCATTTACGTAGCAATGAATAAAACTCAACAAAATTAATAGCAAGTTGGCCTGCTTTTGGGCTTCATTAGTGACCTATGGGCCACTGAAGATGCTGTACTCATCTCCGGCAGAGACCCAGAGACCCTGTGCTATTGTGCACCATTCCGTCATGACAGAGGAGGAGTTGTTCTGACCGCAATTCGCCCCGGATCTTCCAAGCTTGGGTTCGGGCCGGATTGCAGAGTCGACCACAACGTGCCGGGTTGTCAGTCTCCGCCAGCGGCAATCCGTAGACCCCATAACAGCGCCTGATTCCTGGCAACGAGACGTGTAAGCCGCTGACACAAAATGCAGTTCAAAGAGCTGGGATAGTATTCATGAATTCTGCTTGTGGAAACAATGCCTGACCTTTAACTCTGTACTTGTCATGTTTTTTTTTCCACAGGGTAAAAAAATGCGCCTTTGAAGTCTCTGACGGACTGACTGCGGCCATCAAAGACATCCAACCCCTCCGAACCGCGGTAAACCATTTTCCCGTTTCCTCGTTCGTCTGAGGAAAATGTTGCGGACATTTGTTATTTCGTTCTACAAACTCTCGTGAAATTTAATCAGGGATACGCCACAGCCCTGCAGCGTGGATTTGCGTGGTGCCGTTTCTGCGGGATCCTCGGCCGTGAGAGCCCGAGGACCGTAAATATCGACATCCGAGGAGAATTCTTTCACGAGCCACTGCTCTTTAACGCATCGATTGACCCGCTAATTAACAGTGGCCAAATAAACCGCTCTTCGCGGCAACGCAAGAGAGCAGATCGCTTTTTCCACCTGGGCGCCCTCGCAGGATGTCACTCTCCCCTGTCCCTGGAGCCGGAGGTGGCACCCCCCCCCCCCCCCACCAGTCAGATGCTGCTACAGGAAAGAGGTCAGGTTTCAAAAACACCTCTGATGACAATGTCTAATAGCCACAGGAATTATATCCTAAAATATTTCCTAGACAGAAAAAAACAACCAGAGACTAGAAACTCCTTTTCCTCCTAATTAAAAAAAACAAAAACGAGAGACTGTATTGGGGGAATAAAACTTTTCTTTTCGTTTTCAGAATCTTCCAGAACTTTCACATCCTTTTGAACTGGTTGCCTGCTTTCGCGTCTCTCGTGGGGGGGGGGGGGGGGGGGGGGGGGGGGGGGGGGGGGGGGGGGGGGGGGGGGGGGGGGGGGGGGGGGGGGG
>JABFEA020000117.1:1310692-1321536 GCA_019775915.2 Cyphomyrus plagiostoma
CTTTTAGCACGGGACTGTGCTTCTTAATCTAATGGGGGTCGTCTTTAATCACGTAACCGCCCCCCCCCCCCCCCACTCCTCCAGAGCGTCGGCCGACTTTGCTGCAGCCCAGCTGGCTAGCCACTAAATCAGGGATCCACCCGTCCAAGTCCGCTGTCTTTGATCTGCGACTTTTCCGCGATTTATGAAGAGGAACCATCCAGAATTAATTGGGACACAACTGCTAACTGTACAGTATTTACAAAAACGTCCTTTTTTATTTAAGGTTTGCCAAATAAGCACAACAAAGCCTAAAATAATCTTAAAATACAACACAAAGGCCGACCTTCTGCTAGAGCAGAGAATAAATAAAACAGTACTTGAAACTCTGCAGGCATGCTTTCAAATGAAAATTAATAAAATTAAATTATATGTATTCCAACTCAATAATCCACCATATTCTTATAAATAGTTATTTTAACCAATTTTTCACCCTGTGGGATAAGAACTAGTAAGACAGCCAAAGAGTGACCTTTGTATTTCCCTACTATTTAGGAGCCTAATGGTCAAAGTGGTTTCTAATGGTTTTCAGAGCCCCTGAGGCCACTGGAAACAAAGCAGATGGCCGGCAGGATGCTGGCCCTGGTCCCGAGGAGCACGGACCCCACCCCCTGAGCCTTGCTGGCTCTGGCATGCAAACAAAATCACATGACGGGAGTCCCAGCAGCTGGAGGGAGAGCCACAGGCTGCTGAGAAGCTCCACATTACGCCACAGAAAGGGCAAGCAGACATAGAAAAAGACAAATATCAATAGAGACGCACAAGCAGCATTGAAATATTAGGACACTTATTAAATGTGGCTACAAGGAGACATAGACATACACTTCATGTATAGATTTTCTGTTTTTCATATTCTAGAGAGATTTGCAGGGATTAATTAATTCATAGGTTTATTAACACAATGTACACGTGCACATAACGCACATCAGTTGGCGGTGACAGATGGAGGAGCACATGGAGCATGCGGGAAACGGCTTCCTTATGCACGTCAGTGTTTCTGTTGAGGTTCCTCCGGTGCCAAGACCAGGGAAACGACCTCACAGACAGCAGTAGGAGGGATGAGTCAAGTGGCACAGCTAACAGACAAAAGAGTAAAATGAAGGGAAATCAGGCACAGAGAGCACTCTGCGTTATACAGAGGGCCCAGTGAAGGCCAACGTGTATCATTCAGCAAGGCACTTAAGAGACACACTTTCTGAAGGAAAAACCTGCAGTGTGTCATCAACCATGCGGGTGATTTAATGGGGTGACTCTTTCAAATGGAGGACAGCTTTACCTTACCCAAGCGAGTAAGGGGTGTAGGTAAACAGCATGACCGCCGTGTCGGGATGCATTGGCCGCTTTTGGCTGGTGTGCATTTTGCACGTGCAAACCCTCACGTAAACTCCTCCTGTATGCATTTCCATCACTCCAAGCCTCCCCAACACTGGAAAACGAGATTATACAACCTGGTAGTTTCCCTCCCACTTAAGATGATTTGAGTAAATAAACCGTCTTCCCCCACAAGATGAGTGGAGAGACTTAGGGTGTTTCTTAGAAGCTGTAAATAAGATGCAAAATACAGGGATTCTTAAACTACATCATTTATACGTGCAAACATGTTTTTATCAACCATGAACATATAACCAGTCATTTCAGTGCTGGAAACCAGAATGGTGACAAAAATAATTTTCTGTCTAAACAAAATTAAGATATCAAGATACTGTAATATCAGTGCAACATTCACCCAGTGAAAGGAATTACTAGGCAATCAAAAATTACCCCTATAAAGTGAAATTAGTTAGTCTAGTTATTTCTGGCAAATGGTCTGTATTTTTCTGTGCATGGTGCTGCATTTGGTACGCACTGCACTTTGCTATTCATCCATTACCTGGTCATTCCACTGCTGACCTGTGGGGGCAGAGCAGGCGCTTTCAGCAATTTCACATCTTTGTGAGTTCAATAAAATCCAGCTGTGCGGGAACACCCAGCAGCCCGAGGGGAATTACATCACTCGACAGAGCAGCCTTAATGCGCAGGCAGGGTATGGACCCCCCCCCTGCAACATGCCCCCCCCGGCCATACGCCCAAGGTCCCAATACTCCCGCAGTGCCACCATCATATAGTCACTGGTGAAATTGTTCTCTTGACTGCATGTTTTTTTTCTTTATTTAAGCCAAACAAAAACAGATCGGATTCGGCAGGGACTTGGAAGAGGGTGGGTGACGGGGGACCTCTTATCTCCCATTTGCATGGCTCTGATGCAACGGGCGCAGGAACGGGTGCAGGAAACGCTGCTGACGAGGCAGCTGCTGCAGCAGGGAGGATTTGCTGATTGCCGGATCGCCCGGCTGAGCTTCCTTCTTCATCTCTCCTTCTGTTCACACAGCCCCTCATCACAAAAAAAAACTAGCTAGCTGAGGGTAGGTGGCACCAGGGTCGACGGAAATAGCACGCGTATGGGGGCTTGGGGGGAATCAAAAGGTGGCATGAATAACCAGGTAGACAGATGGGGATGGAAAAAAATAAAAACTCCAACCACTGCAGTGAATTAAAAGACTGTGCATGGTGGAGATGCAGCATATTATTGCGGCAGATTTTCGGGGGGGTGGGGGGGGGGATATTGACAGCTTACGTTTAGTCACCATTAAACTCGGGGATATCCCCCTGAACATCACAAAAACAGAACACGTGTCACACTCAGCAGCTACGTGTCGTTCCAGTCCCTTGCCATGTGACGGCCATCCGTGTGTGTCTCCATTCCTTCGCCAATACCCGTTTTCTCGTTATCGCCTTATTGGCATGCCCGTCCCCTGCCACCGTCTCTGCTGCCAGTGGGAGAGGACCGCTTGGGTGAGCAGGTTTAATCCTGTACAGCGAATGCTGATCAAGGGCCCGATCTATAAAGCAGCCTTTGTTTATTTTGCTTTGTTTTTCTGTGACTTTGTTAATTTACTGTGTAATTCAACGCACTGCGTCGCAAACTGAAGGTGTCGACGGGGCCTGGCGCCGGATGAAAGGGGTCTCTTGTTTCTGGTTGACGCACAAGCGGAAGGTAACAAAGACATCGCCACAGGCTGAAGCAATGTTGACACTCTAGCGCTGATTACGCAACGCCTGCTCACGACCAAAGAATGTTTTTCGCTGGCTCTGTTTTCCTAATTAAACTGGCTGCATAGCAGGTGAAAATAGCAGGTACTGCCATCAAGTTCTCAATGCAAAAATAACAAAATATATTTAACTAGGTTGCCAGGTTTAAGAATCCACAATGGATTAGGGGGTTAAATACGCAGCAAATTTATAGATTTTATAGATTGAATTTTGCGTAGAATACAAATTAATTTAATTGTCAGGCAATGTTCACATTGCTAACAGGGCAACCAGAATTTCAATATTTTATACGTCTGAAAAAAACTATAGACTTTATACTTAAAACTTAGAACATGTACCTGTATTTACTGCATACAAGGTCTCAATTTGAAAATGTGTGAGCAGCCAGCTCATAAGAAATTTTAAATGGAACGTCTGTGGATGAAATTAAGAAGAGTGGGGACTAACTGTATTGTGTTAAAACTACCTCCTACTGTTATAATCATTTCAAATGTATTTTCAGACAAGTCTTATCTGTTGTCTGTTTCTTTTTAATTAAGAATAAGATTACTGGATTTAAATTAATTAGCTTAGAAGGGATTAGAATGAACTTTAAGTAGTAAGGAGATACAATTTCATATTTTGAGCATTCTTTGGCAAGTATCTTATCAATGGTTTAACCAGTTGTAGTGTCCAGATGTGATGTTTTCAGTTTTTGATTTGCACAGGTTGTCACACATTCCACTCATTCCATGATATGCTCCTTTGTCTGTTATCCTCATTATTATCACTAACAATTACTTATTTATTTACACACTAAGCAAAAAATCAGCAGGAAGTTGGCAGCTAAACAGGTACTGTTCAGTGTATCAGACCAAAGTTTATTGAAATCTCGTCCCAAAAAGTCCCTTTTAAATGCTCTCCATGCGCCTCTGATTGTGAATCATCTGCCAAGACCATGTTGGCCTTCTACAGATAACGAGGCTGCTGGTTGCATTAAAACTTGCGTTTGAATCTAGTCATTCGCTCCGCCATTCACTTTCGCCAGACCTCTGGGGGGGGTCCTTCATCATTTCCTCTCAACAATATTATTCAATTATTTATTAACCGATTCATTTTTTTTGAAGACACTACATTTAATTAATGACAGAGTATGAAAAATTAGAAACGCATAATTCATGAGCAGCATAGCATATAAATTCTGTGCCGGAAAGATCACCAAAACTTTTCCTTCTGTTTTAATATGAACACACAAGCAAACATCAAACACACACATACACACACACACACACACACACACACACAGTCTCTCACAATGATAATATGCTAAAGATGTAGGTGGTTTATCCCCACACTCAAAAAAACAGGAAATGGGAACAGAACAGGTAATGTCACTTCTTTTTGCAGCCCATTTCCTGCACCTTCAGACAGATCAACCATATTAGCTCCATATCTCAGTTTATTAGTGTCATCTTCACAGAGGAAGGCTGGCTGCAAATGAAAGGAAAATGCCTGCAATGAACTTGACACGTGATGAGTGAAGAAAGAGCCCTGTAATGAGACGCGTTTGACAGATGATGAGACGAGTGCTGTAACAAAACAGAAACAGAAGGTCGTAAAGCGATTAGAATGCCGAGTCGCTATGGCTGCTGCTGCATTCCGGCGCTGTGTGATTGAGTCATAACGGAAACAGAGGCATCATTTGTGAAGGGTCACTGTGCCAAATTCACCGATGGGAACATTTCACTTGACACACCAAAACATCACACACAAGTCATGGCTGAATGTAAACAGATAATGGAATCACACAAAATTCACAAAAAAAAATCTACTTTTTTATAGCACAAATGGTTTTGTGTGATAGTTGGGCGATGTTGTCCGGATCAGTACAGTACTTTCGCTTTTCCATTGACTTCCGGTCGAGTACCTTTGGGGTGGGACAAACGTATTTGCTGTCGATTGGTTATGCAAATAGCCTGCCGTTGAAACACAAAATACACACAGCGAACAGCGAGAAATGAAATAAAAAGCAGTAGAAACAAAAATATAAAAAAGTCAAACAGAAAGATGGACAAACAAGGAAACACAGGTGTTAATCGCCACATGGTCGGATAAACAGATCCAGAGGAATTTGGATGAAACGACTCCAAAGTATTTGCCATAATAGCAAGCCGCTTGGAAGAAATGGGGCACACGCGAAACACCGAACAATGCCACTTGAAAATCAAAAAACTTAAGCTGGACTACAGGAAAGTTAAGGATCATAATAACATGTTTGAATTCAGCGAAAAAAATACCGCGTTGCGCTTTGTGATGATGTCAGTCAGGGGCGATCAGTGATGATGTCATTTGGCGTCTGTACCAGTTTTTACGCCAGTGGAAAACCGACATAAAAGAAGTACCATACTTTTGGTACTTTATGGGGGTACCAAAAGTACAGTACAGTACAGTACCTGGTGCAGTGGAAAAACGCCTTATATGTCAGTTTCCCATTTGGCTAGCAGGTGTCATTAGCCATCTCAGTTTTTCCTAGCTCCCACTGTGTTCTCCCTTTTTGCCGGCTGCTGTATGGCTTAATGTTATTGTGGGTTTACATTTAGAATTTCACGTTTTTTGTTCTTGGTTTCTTTTGGTTTTGGTGTATTTCTGTACTGTTCCTGGTTTTGTTTTTTTGTTACTTCCCTGTTTGCAATAATGTTTGGTTACCCTTGTTGTTCTAGTTTCCCTTGGTGTTTCAGCCATTGGTCCCTGATTGCCACACCTGTTCCTCAGTGTTCTTAGTTTCTAATGATTCTAATGATAACTGCCCCCATCGATCTCTAGTTGAATCTAATCATCTGTGTATATAAGTGCCTGCCCAATCTTTAGTCTTTAGTTGATCATTGAGTTTGTTTGGGTTTGTTGCTGGTTCCTATGTGTCTTGATTGCCTTGAATTCTACCTGTTCCCCATATGCTGAGTTAATGTTTTTCTTCCTGCTTTATTTTGACTTCTCATGGTTACTTTGTTTTGTGGTTTTTCCGTTTTATGTTCAGTTTGTGAAATAAAAACCCCTTTTCCCTGAGAGCTACTGTGGTTTGTCTTCCCACCATGCCACAAAGTCACAGATGGTTGCATCCCTGAACATCTTGTGTATTTTGAGGTTAAGTTCATGTCGGCAGACACAAGTACTGGAGTCCAGCAGTAGATGAAGTGAATGTAGAAGACATAACAATACCTGACAATAAAGATAAGTATTCCCAGTGTGCTTTGCATGCCTACAGTGATCTTGGGTCCCTGGTGAACAAACAGTGGATAAAGGTTGGGACAATAAATGTCTGAAGTTTTTTGTTGGTGATATTTTTGCAGAACTGGATCAAGCAGAATCTTGAACGGATGCCTAAATCGAGCTCCTTGCATATACCTGACTCTTCACATTTGCTTCTGAGAATCACTGATGTGCAAATTGGGAAGTTAGCATGTTAAAACACAAATTATTAGCTTTCATGGCATTCATTGCCATAAGCTTCCACTAAAGGAAACCTAATGTCAACCAAAATAAGCAGAACAGACAGGAGGAGGACCTGTCACTTATCTGATAGCTGAACAAGTACCCTTCTCAAAGCTTGGTGCTCCATGCAAAGTCACAGCCTGTCCTCGTTCATCAAGGACTCTAAATAGCCAGGAACCAGCTCCCTCCCCTCTGAAAACACTGGAGGTATTTGCTCTGGGCATTATCATTGTCACATGTCAAATGGGAGTTTATTGTCAGTCTGAGGTTTGACCACTGCAAACAGCTCCATGATAGATAGTTCTTCTAAGTCACTAGTGTTTATTCAAGCCCACCCCCACCCAGCAGGGGTTGAGACCACCTCAGACACCATCCCTGCCCGGTAAGGGCAATCCAAATGAGAAGAGCTGCATGCATTATTTACTTTAGGGCTTAAAATTTTCAGCAAGGATCAGAGAGTGAGCACTGATGGATTTGATCCACAAAGGCATGCTATATCATTGCCTTATCAGAGTTTTTTCACCCCCCATCAACGTGCAGATTTTTCATGGAGGAATTTCTGAAAAGAGCCCCCCACCCATATAAGGGCCAGTGTTGTGGCCAGCCGTGTCCTTGCTATCTGAAATAGTACCGTGTTTTCAATGTGGGGGGTGATTCTGTTTGTTATGTCACGTATGAGTCAACGGGACAGAAAGTGTGTTCCATGGCAGGTGCGTATAACACAATTGGTCTATCCACGGAGCTTCAGTCAAAACGGCAGGCTGACTTCCTGATCCATCACTGCAGAAGACACTATATGACCTCCCACCCAACATTTGTCAGTTTGTTTTTATACAAATAATACTTGCCTCCTATTGAAGGATAATTGAATTGCGTTTGTGGGTTCTGAGGCTAGCGCATAGAAGGTAGACAACTTCTTAAAAGGGAAAATCTTCTCAGAGACTGACAATTTCTCACAAAGGCTAATGAGGTAAACGCTTCATTACCTGCCTGATTTAGTAATATGTAAAGGTTACACGAGTCACTGTTAGAGCGAGAGATGGGCTGAGTGCGCTCTCACAACTTATCATACGCCATTAAATGGGCGCGCTGTCTCTTCAAAGGCTCTTCAGGTCAGTACGCTTCCCATCCAAGCTACCACTTGCTCCCCAGACGGTCATTTTCGTAGAGTACAGCTGAGGGCAGAGCAGTAGCCGGGGTGGAATCTGTGTGGCCTATTTGTAAACAGTGCCTAATCTTATTGTCAGCCAGATGTAAGAACATTATTCAAAGGCTGCTATAACTATCCTTGAGGGACCAGTGTCCTGATAAATATTCATTGCTCTGAAACTGTCACTTATATTTCACATTAAGGGATGCAAATATCACATCAAAAGATTCCCACATCTCGCCGCTCCGTGTAGCGAACGTTGACAGCATCGCTGGAGTTGAGCTCACTCTCAGTGACCTCGGACACAAAATGCCGGGAACAGGCAACAGACTCCTGGAGACTGGAGCATTTCACAAAGCGGATACCACTGGGAATGGAGCTGCAGGACCTGTTGGCCATCTGTAGTATCTGAACATCACTGTAGTAACAGGTGTGCATTAGCCAAGTACATAAACGGCTCACAATACATGCACAAATCACCACAGCAAGTGACACAATGGTGCAAAGAAGCCTCGGGGCATGTAAAAAAACTGTATTATGCAAATGCTAACATTAACAGTGACAAGAATATATGAATAATTACAAACCAAAATGAGAGAGCCACAAGTACTCAAAGTGATGGTAATCCAAAAGCTTTCAGAAAGGTACAATCTAGAATCCATCCATATATCCATCTTCCAAACCCACTTGTCTTGTGGGCTGGTGGGCTGTAGGAATCCAGAGCCTATCGTAGAAGCTATGGGGGCAGCACGGGGAATAAGTCAGCATGGGGTACTAACCCATCGCAGGCAGTCTAGAATGTTGTCACCAAAAGGATTATAGTTCAAAATAAAAAAGATGACAATAATGATGCTAATTAAGTAGTTCAGAGTGAAACTATGGGCTCCAGACAAGCAGAAAACAATGTAACCAAACAAGGCAACAAAAAAGACAAACAGTGGCAAGCACACAAACAGCAGCAACACTGGAGAAGGCAAGAGTAAACACAGGACATTGACAATATACATCACCCTATTATAACAGGAGCGCTATAGTGAACCTCTCAGTGTGTCAGTGAACATACCTCACCTGCATATTGCTGTTCTAGTTAAAAGGCAGTAAAGGCACCTGCAGGCCAGGGGAGGATGGTGTACACATTCCAGCATGGCCTAGGCCATGGACCCAAGTCCATTTTGTGTGGTGCCACACGGTGGCAGTTGCTGTCAAGGCTGAGAGCTGAAGGGCTGCAGTACCTCCTGCAGTACCAGGTCGCTAACATGAACGGTGACCACTGGGTGCTGAAGTAGCCCCCCCTCCCACGGTTCACTGATGGGCCAGGATACCCTGCTAATACCCTGGGAGAAAAATCCCCCAAAAAAGTGAACAGCAGCGAGCAGCAGCGGGGGGACGGAGCCACTGGCCTTCTGCTCCAGCTGTCTGGAGGGTGCACGGCCCACACCTGACACGCGGCCGCAATAGGGAAGTATGAGAATGCAACGCAGCTGCTGGGATCCATTCTGAAGCCCTTCCATTTAACACATAGTCCGAGCTACAGGGTCTGGCCGCTTATTTTATCTTTTAAAGTGGCCAATATGTGACCAGTGTCAAGATTATTGCCAGTCAGAATCACTGACCTGGAAAAAAAACAGCAAAAAAAAACAAACAATAATGGCAAAGTCCCCCAGTGACCTGAAGTTTTCACTGCAAGACTGATGTTTTATGGCAACATGCATAGGGCTGCAAATTATCCATTTTTAAGAAGCACATCACTTCATTTGCTGTATTAAATGCTGCAGATGGAGGTGGCACTCTGTAATGTACTGTCCATATGTCTACATTATGTCAAATCTCATCTTTACCAAGTCTTCCACACTCACATTTTCTTCCCCCAACCCCTCATTTTTGGCACTCCTAACTCCTTCAGAAAAACAAGACAGATTAAATCATAAATGGGATGTTATGGGGACATCTGTGCATCTGTTTGTGTGTCAAAATGTCAGCGACACATGAAACCTGTAATGAGATGTGCATGCAAACACAAAAATGCACACAGGGCACACGTACATGCACACACACATATGCACAGACAAGCCCTCAGGGGCACGCACATACACGCACACACACACACACACACACACTTGCAGAGGAGCACACACACATATGCCTACAGAGGCACACGCAAACACACAGATTTGGCTGCAGGGGTACACACACACAGGTACACACAGACACACGCATGTCAGAGCACACGCACCCACAGATTTCCACAGAGCCACACACAGACACGTGCAGGGGTACACATACACAGACATCCTGCTGAGTAGCTTGTTCTGACCTCTCTTGGGCTCCAGTCTGATAGAGCAAAGCCCAATGGATCATTTTCCCGGAGGACAATGCAGTCTGGTGCTGATCCACTTCCCCCAGGTCAGAGACTCGGGGGCTGGGGGTGGGGGAGGTACTGGATAAGGTGGAGGATCCCACAGATAAAATGTATGGTTTTTATGCTTAAACTGAAATCATTAATGCTGAATACCCATAATTCATTTTGAATACCCCATGTTGGATCATAACCCTTACTAAAAATTAAAATAAAACATTCACTGAATATACTATATATTTATGGAGTTCCCTGGGACACTAGAAACGGCATCTCATAGTCAGTAGCCTCTGAAGGCAATTCGTCTCCACATGGCCGCATCTGCCGGCTGTGAGCTTAATCCCCACGCCTGACAGCCTGAGAGAATAAGCAGAGGGGAAAGAGTCCTGTCACACCGAACTCTGCGTGAGGGGGGACCTAAGCGACAAGCCCAAGAAACCAGACTTCGCCTCACATCTGTATCACTATTACTATGGGAATGAAGAATGCAGAACGTTAAGCTGCAGGTGGAGACAGGAGCCGGGGAGAGTGATCACAGACCTGCCACACGTTCTTTCCTTTATTACTGCTTTATGGAGAGGCCTTCCTCATACACACACTCTGCCACAGCCTCCCGCTCCGGGAAGCGTGCTTCTCGACGCGCAGTCTTGTTTTCCATGCGCCAGAACTTCCTGGAAGTGTTTTTCGGCTGTAAAGGAGCACTAAGGTGCAGATGGCAGTGCTACCATTCGGCAATCAGAG
>JABFEA020000117.1:1321636-1347396 GCA_019775915.2 Cyphomyrus plagiostoma
CAGGTTGGCACCTTTAATGGCAGCCTCTGCCACCGGTGTGTGGATGGGTGAATGTGAGGCATAAATTGTAAAGCGCTATATAAATGCAGTCCATTTACCATTTTATTTACCATTTACTAAAGGAGAGGAGCCCAATTCCTCAGGACGTTTTCAGATGAGGAGGAGAATACCCGTTTCTTCCTGGGCGACCTGCTGTGATTTTGGCGATATGGGTGCCGTCAGCAGTAGAGGGACAAAGGAGGAGATGGAAAGAGAGTTTCGTCTGATGTGTAAAGAGACAAAGGAAATGTAAATAGGTATGCATGTGTCTGTGTGTGTGTGTGTGTGCGCGTGTGTATGTGTAAGAAATAACAGACACAAATGGATTGGCTGAGCAGGCTAGATTGCATCACTTTCTAACACAATGACATGCACGTCGCCAGCGATCCCCCGGAGCTCCTTTAATGCAAAGCGCTCCTGTCTTTCAGCATTTTTATTGCAGTTCCGTTATGTTTTTTCTGAAGGTGAAAATGTGAACCCCCCCCACCAGCTGTGTCGGCCAAAAGCATTTAAGGAACCAGCAATACTAGTGGAGTGAAACTGATGTGCATGTACATGTGATAAGACCATGGAGGTACACGTCACAGGGTCATCTATTTGCTTCATATTGCCAAGACACATGGGACTTGCTGAACTGGGGCGAAAGCACTTTTTCTTCTAATTTGATATCATGTGGCATGATGTGATATTACAGAACATGCTAACAGCTCATACTAACATGTTAACATTTACTCTACACCACCTTTTAACAGCTCATGCTACATGCTACATGCTACACGCTGCTCTTCCTTGTAATCACTGATAAACCGCACAAACATACAACATAGCTGCTTCCTGCAATCAGTTTTCCATGGTCCTTAAACCGGCAGGGGGGGATCAGATATGTGCCTGCTAGATTTTTCTGGTGTCATTGTATTTGGCCTGAGTGATGCAATCAAATCTATTTTGAAAAATTGCCCAAATCCCAGTAATGAGACCTCATAGGATGTCAAGTGTATGTGACCAAAAACAACTCACGGATCTGTCGTGTAGGGTTTAGCCTCCAGGGATAATCTAGCCACTGAACAAAGAAAGCTTAAGGTTACTTCCAGAATGGGGCTGAAATCCATGGTTGGATTCCCTCTGATAGAGGAAATTGGAACTTGGTTAACAAGAGGGGATCGATGTGATGATGACCCATTCTGGGAATCGAGCACTAGTGTTCACCTTCAGATGCTATCTGAACCTTTCAAAGAGTTCTCCCCAGGG
This sequence comes from Cyphomyrus plagiostoma, assembly GCA_019775915.2. Classification (NCBI taxonomy): domain Eukaryota; kingdom Metazoa; phylum Chordata; class Actinopteri; order Osteoglossiformes; family Mormyridae; genus Cyphomyrus; species Cyphomyrus plagiostoma. The sequence continues at coordinate 1,322,924 of JABFEA020000117.1, forward strand.
GGCCACTATTCTGGAACTTTGGTTGGGCATTCTGAGGCTTCCTATTGGATAGCCATTATTCTAGAACAAGGGCAAAAAAATCCCCCGAGAATTCCCAGGGCTCCATACAATGCCCATACTGATTGTGTTCCTTACAAACAAACACAGACTTTCATTTTTACTTGATTCTATTAAATGCATTTATATATTACTGCAATTCGTGTCAGGGATACCATTGTTATAAATGGAACAGTGCTTTCAAAATTAAGTTGTCACACGCTGTTCGACTGGGTAAACAAGTATGGAATGAATCTCAAACTTTCTTTTCTTCAGGACCATAAATCTCAAGATGCTTGAAGGATCGTTACCCTCTTTTCCCCGGCAAACATGGCTGGAGTCACTTAGCAACGGTAATTGCTTGTGGCAGCATTTGAACAGCATGGTATTGTGACTGAAAGAAAAGAAAAACAAGTTTAAAACAGAAAGAGAGAGAGACAAAATACATTGATGCAGGCCACTAGACCATTGTGTTAATAAAATAATGAGGTCCTGGCATCATTTCAGGTTGCCCACAGCAATAATTGAGGCTTTGCTGTAGTGGGCTAGCCACTAACAGTGGCTGCTTCCCGGCATGGTTACAGCGCAGCCACAGAGCCGCTCCCGCTGTTTATCCGGGGCGCTCTCCCCGGGAATGACGCAGAGTCCAATATGCCGCTACGGGAATGCGCTGTAACCGGATATTGGCATAGTGCCAGATAGCACAGCGGCTAAGGCCCTGAAATTATTACCAGAATTATCAAGGATCAAACGAGAAGTTCAAAAGACAGTGACAAGGGAGGGTACTTAACTCCAGCTGCTTCCAGTACGGACAAATAGATAACTATCTATGCAATAAATGAGGTATCAACACGTGTTGATATGTTGTTGGATAAAGTGAGAGCTAAGCAAGTAAATAAAGATGGGAACTACAAACCCAATTTCCTCAGATCCAGAACGCACTCAAAACTGACATGCTCAAGGTCTAGCTAAAGAGGCTGCCATTCAACAGTGTGTAAACAAGTTTTATTATCATTATTTCTGTCTTGAGAAAAATAATGGTTCTTTCTGTTTTATTGTTTGCCATAATGCTCATTTCCCCATTTGATTGGCACCTCAGGCATCCTGTCGCATCTGCAGAAGGGAACTGGGGTCGCCCTGCTCTCACTTCTGTTTTGGAATCCATTTCAATACAGTTTGTGTCGACCCCCGTTTAGTCCCAGGACATCAGTGGGCCACAGGAGTGTCTGCCGGGCCTTAGCCAACGCGGAACGGGTTACGGATTGGAAGCTGGGCAAAGGTAACTGTCAACCAACGCTACCTAACCTGTATACATATTCAGCAGCAGTGTTTACCAACACAAAGTGACTTTTTTACTTGAGGACACAGAAACAGTAAACCGATGCCTGAATTTTTGGGCAGTGTGTACACTGGCTGATCATTAATCCTATCGTCAGAGCTCTAGGTCCTCTAAGACCTCCACAGCAGGCTGTAGCCAGAGTTGCTAATAAACACCTGTATGACCTTACTTTGTTCATTCACTGTTGAATATTAACAGAAAGTGAGAGTTATGCTATGTTCACAAGAGTTACTCAAAACCAAGGAGGAGAGGAACGAGCTAGTCCCAGGCTGTCAGAGACGACAGCACATGGTGGCACTCAGATAGACTTTTCAAAGTGAGATGGAGGAACCGTTACCTCATGAGGGGGAGGGAATGCAACTTCGTGAGAGGATGGAGGGGGAGCAGAGAGAGAAGCAGAGACCACCATACAACTATGAAGAAGCCAAGGAGAGCAGCCATAATGAATAAATAAATGAGAACGAATGCATTATTTATACGGAGATATCTGCATTGGGGGAAAGGGGGCCTTTCAAGAATTTAAAATTGTCAGGCATCATGGCTGTTTGTGAGCACAGTCAAAATAGAAACAAGCTCACAGTCCTCAAGACGGGGTGTATGATGTCACATGTTCTTAGTCCCATGCCACACCCAAAGGTGGGACCCCGTCAGGGAGAGTCACGAGACACTCCAGCAGGAGGACTAACAGAGAGCTCAGGAGACCAGGCCGAGGAGATCGAGTGGAGTGTGGAGGCAGGAATGCCAAATGCCGACCTGGCCTGTATTAGACACGCACACACACACACACACACACACGCGCAGGTTTGAAATTATATCTTTGTAGGGACTCTCTCCATTCATTTATAAGGGGAAAACTCTAATAACGACCGTAACCCCCACCCAGACCTAACCTTAACCACAAGTAACCAAAGAAAACACAATTTTTAGTTTTTTGATTGTATTCACAGATCTTTGTGGGAATATGAAAATCTGTGTAAAAAACGTAATATAAACATAATCCATACACACATGCACGCACACACACACGCACACACACACATTTCAGTTCACATTTCCACTGCCCTTAAGCCATAAGCTGAATTTGAAACATTAAAATTAATAAAAGAACCAACATTAAAATGTGTGTTTAACTTCAGCGTCACAGAAAATAGAAACACCACAGTGCATTGAGATGGACTGTTGTTTGGTGATGTGACTCACCAGTAACTTATATGCAAAGTTCCTTCAGATTTCCTTGTCATGAACTAACATCCCATCAGGGAGGTGGGGGGGGGGGTGTTTCCACGATGGGATTCAGACTCACTAAGACCCTGTATAGAAGAATCCATTATGGTGGATGGGTGGACTGTGGATTAAATTTATATTTCTGAAATCCAGGTCACATCCACACAGAAAGGCTCCCGTTCATGGATAGGAGGAAATAAACAAAGGATGACAGATATGAAAGGCAGAACTGTACACAGCATCACATCCCCTGACAATCCGACATGTCCTACATGACCTAAGGCTGTTGGAAAGAGGGGAATAGGACATGCAAACAAAGAAGCTTTTAGAGAGTTTGTCAGCCCCTTCCGGGCTCCAGGAAGTGACAGGAGGCACAGAGTGGTCATGACATGGGGAGGGGCCACATCCAGGCAGAGACCTAACTCTTCACTGGACTGTGGTTTCAGAAGCTCAACACAGGGGGTGCCATTGCATAAAAGGATGAACTGTGCCCGTGTACATGCCTCAAAATCTATCACTGTGACGACAACAGGCATCACACATGCCCTTTCTATGGAAAAGTGTGCTTACAGGCCACAAAATGACTGGACAGACGGTCAAAAGTGCTCCCTGCCTAAGCCTAACTCTAACCCTAACACTAAGCCTAACCCTAACCATAACCCTGCCTTTGAAAGCCTCAATGGCGAAGAGGAGGAGGTAGGAACTATTCTGATTAAGGACCGTAACCTGAGGCCCAGTCTGACCTGATAAATATGAGACTTTGGGCATTTTTACTTTTTTGATTGTATTCACAGATCATTGTGGGAACCTGAAAAACAGTCCCCACATCATCAAAAACACATTACAATGTGGGGGGTGTTTGTCCTCACAATGTAATATAAACCTAATCCACACACACACACACACACACACACACACACACACACACACACACACACACACACACAGCACTAACCTTAACCGTGAATAACCAAATAAAATACAAGATTTTTGGTTTTTAGTTTCTTGAATTTTATAAAATTGAGTTTCCACTGGTGGGGACTGATAAAAATGGTTCCCACAAGGACATAACAACAAGTTTTTATCACATTTTTAGGACCAAATGTCCCCACAGTGTAATATGTAGATGACCCCCCCATACAATGGATAGAAAATACACCCTGTAATATGGATCTCTGAGAAGATGCTGGAAAAACAACCAAGGCAGTTTTTTTCTTTTAATTGGACACCAACGGCACCACACATAATTCGGCATGGCAGTACACTTAGTCACCATTAAAGAATTTCCGTTACAGCAAAGCCGAAATTAGTTTGTAGTATATTAGTTAATTATGTCAGATTTCATAGCCATTTATTAGACTGAGTCGGTTAGTTTCATATAATCTAAAGTCTTCTCATGCATAATTTCATGCCTCTGTGACACGTCAGTATGGTCCGTCTCTGTGCATTGGTTCCTGGCTCCACCCTCCAGCTCGACCGTTACCTCGCCTCCCACTGTTGTCCTGATTAACAGAGTCTGACACAAACTTGCAGCAAGGTGTAGGCTGGACCCTCACGCTGCTCCAGTGAGAGATCACCTTCACTGACAGAGAATTAAATTGGTTTTCTTATTTAATGTCAAGAAATTGAGTGATAATGAAAATTAATTTGAGTCTCAGAAATTTCATGTATTATTTAAAAAACCAAAACAACATACTTGTGTCACACACTGGAGAGAAATGAAAGTTTACAGCTATTCTAAAAGAGGAGGTGAAGAAATTCCCCAGACTAGCAGGGGAATCAAACAAGATGACGATTTAGAAATCAGTCATTTTGTGAGGGATTCAGAGGATGTCTTATAAATACACATCCGGTATGTGTAACCGGACACGGTGCAGTGTGTGCATTAGGTTTTCTGACCATTTTGAAAAGGAAAAGTTACACAGTAGCCTGATCATGACCCATTAATCTGGCGAACGATGCTATTATTCGCGCGCTTATAATATAACAGGTGCCATGACACACTTGAGAGCCCAGACTTCCCCATTCCCCATTCAGCAGAGTACAATGCCAACATTTAATGAAATCCCGAAAAAATAAAAATCCAATCAGGCATTGTGCCCTGTGACATGTCGAATGCTGGAGGGAGAAGTCTGCCTTTCAGTCAATTCATTGCTGCAGAAATTATCTTCACTTCTGCAAATTAAACTTGAGGTCACATTTACAGACCTCTCCCCCATTTAGGTGGTTAGATGCAATCTTTTTTAGGTGCGCTTTTCATTGATTAATCACGCTTATTAATTTAAATGACTCAGGTCTTTAATTACTGAGAGAGAAGAACTGTTTTTCTAGATTATGAATGACAGGCCTCGTAAGGTTTATCAAGGATGGAAAAAGCATGCAGTGACTAACAGCTTGTTTCAAAACATTCCTCATTTATGCTCTTTTGTGTGATGCATCTTCTGTAATTCCTAGATAAAACTGTCAAGGAGCAGTTTTTAAAGTGAATCGGCACTGATCTAGCTGCATTCCCGGCAGCCCTGAGGACAGGTCGCCGTTGTCTAGCTATGCCACCATGTTCATACGCTCCCTGTTCATTTCAACTTGCATCAGCAAACACGCCACAAGCCCCTCGTTTCTTTTATGCTCTGTAATATTTCCAGCACCTGATACAATCGACGGGCTCATTGACCGCTCGTCACAGAATCGACGTGCTTAAAATGAGTTTGCATGGGGGGAGATTCCAAATCTTAATTCAACAATTATCATCCATGGAAAAGCCTGCTCTTATCTTGGTGATGCATTGTAATGGGACCAGCAGAGTGTGAGGATGGATTCTGTTTGCCCTCCACTGCCACGCCCCCCCTCGTCTGGTCTCACTCACTCGGGTATAGACAGCTATTCTGCATTGTGTGCCTTATGATTATCCCAGGCAGTTGGGTAATTCATGTCCAGAGCGTAAAAGTCCAGACTGGGTTTTTGTTTCAACCAACCAGTTGAATACTCTGTGACTGTGACTCTTTATGCTCAGACTTTTACTCTCTGGAGCTGAATTACCCAACTCTGGTCCCAGCTACATAACTGGTATAGCCTTTCTAGCCATCACAAGGAACTGTAGATGCATGTCATGTTACCCAGTGCTGATTGGCTCTGCTTTCCCTTGAGTGCCTAAGCTGTGTCATGTGTGGTCTTATGTATCTCCCACTCCCCAGCCTGAGTGTGAGTGCTTATACCCCTGCTTATACCCCCGCACCTGCAAGAGTGCCTGCCTCTGCCTTCACTCCCCAGGATAGACTCCCTGGCTTTTTGACCTTAGCATTCGTCTCTGACTTATATTTGTTCAGTGTTCAGTGTTTTGGTTTGCTCTCCATGTGGGTTCTGTGTTGCTGACTTGTCCCAGTCACTACCCGAGGATGTCGGTGGAGGGGGGCGGATGATGAACTAAGTGTCACTGTTACAGACTCATGTGTCATCTGCTGAGTTCAGGTAAGGATTAGGCCATAAAGCACCCCGTGTGTTTCACCCCGCAATCCCAAATCTCAATAAATAGAGTGATGGCTCACCAATCTTCGCGGTGAATTTGAGCAAATGCCTCGTTCCTGCCTTCCGGCAAACAGACTTCCCTCGCGGGCGTGCCAACACAGTGCTGCCCTCACCACGCGGGCATCTCATGATTGCAGCGCACGCAGCCTGCCGGTGAGATCACACATCCACCTGTTTCCTGGCCCTGCACTTGCATTCACCACCGAACCCGGGGAGCCAGAGCTCAGTGATGACATCATGCTGGCTCCTAATAAGGCCGCGATTGAAATAGCACCCGGCTGGGTTGCGTGCTGCTTCTCTGCACCCAGGCTCCACACATCCCAGGGGGCTTCTGCACATCCCCGACATGTTTTAATTACGATGTATGCTGTATATGTATGTACCTCCCACTAATTAGACAACGGAATCAACCCCAGGTGTACAATATTTACTGTGACACAGGAAAATAGAAACTACAAACGCAGCATGACAGTAAAATGAACCCCCAAAACAAAAAACAAAATCAAAATGGTCATAGACTGTTTCCCTCACAAAACACTCCCTGTCTATGACCTCACAGTTCATCAAGCACCTTTTCATTTTCACGCCACCCTCTTCCAACATATCCCCTTTCTCCCATGGTTCAACTCTAACCTATGAATCTAATTACGGAAACGAGTGAAAATCAAACCAGCATTTAATTACACCCTTAATTAATCATCTAATCTAATCCATAATGCTATGTATGAGTAATATGTGCTTCGGCAGGAAAATATCAAATATAAAGTCTTTTCACTAATTAAATTAAACTGATGTACTTAATTGGTTTAATGACTTTATCAGGCGCTGAGCTCAAGTCAATGCCAGTATTACACTGCGGACCCTCTGGAAAGTTCTGAAATAACTTTCATGTTCTTTATGCCAGTCACCCCTCCTGCACTCATTTGAAGCAACTTTGGTACTTTAGAAGTCTCACCCCTGTGTTCTAAGGAACAGAAATCAGCCTGCATCACCCCTCCCCCCAATCCAGTAACATCTGGGTCATCTTATTCATTCACTCGGTCGCACATCGCAGTCGTGGCACACCTGTCCTCAATCAGCGCCCCTTGGGAAATTTTCCACATCCCCCCAAAAGTGTCCGACTGGCCAGCGGACCTCGCTACTACTAATGGGTGTCACCTCTTGGCAAGATGAGCCTGCTCGTGGCTTTCCAGGTGGCCTCAATAAGATTATTAATGGTTTTACCTTATAAAAGTCATCTTTACAGGAGGAGTAAATGCTTTGCCCTCCTGTGTGCACCCTGCCATTTATCACTTAGCACAGGCCGGAGCTTTACAGTTCTGTCTTACCCTTCGTAGGAGTGTACGAGATCCGACCCTGTGATCTTTTCACAGGCGCTATGATTGCAGGCCCTGCACACCACACCGGCCTTTGCTGGGAATAGGAAAAGCAGCTGCCCAAGCAGCCCGACCGCATTCTGCCAGCAGCTCTACCTGCCAGTGGCTGATCAGGGGCAAGATGGAGCTGGGGCCTGGAGATCAGCTGGAGAAGCTGTAGGCTTCCTCGCAAGCACTGAATACCAAGCTGAAGCTACTTACAAGCTTTTTTTTTCTTCTCCCTAACAACGCATAAATAGAGCATCTGCTGGCCCCCACTGCTGCTGATCTCCGCTGAGTCGCACCAGACGTGTGCTTCCCCGACAACGAGCACTTGAATGGCACGGGGCCTCTCAGCCCCCAACAGGGGCTCACATGCGCCTCAGCAGCCATGGCGGAGGAACAGCGTTTCCGTTCCCGTTGCCGTGGATTTGCCGTTGGGATTCCCGGGGGAACGCCGCCATTAGCTTCCAGGCTTCTTAGATGCACCTCAGATCAAAAAAATGAATAAGAAGCCTGCCGCTATGGGGCTGCATCCAAATGTGCTTAAGAAGTTCAAAGCAGATATTTCGGGAAGCGCCGGAGTCTTTGGTGAAAACACCTGCACGCCACTATAAAAAGACGCCATCTGCGTGTTTCTGTTCAGCCTCCAATCACGCGACTCGCCAGAAACGCTGAGGTGCGTGTCATGATGCCAGCCCCCCCCCCTCCCCGCCCTCCAACGCCTGAGGAGGGTTCTCCTCTGGCCTGATTCCCGTCTCCTTGCCCGCATAGCTTCACACGCTCCCAAAATGCTCTACGGAATGCCAGGACTTGGTCATGGTGTGAGCATCTGCCCAGCACAATATTAAAATCCTCCCGCAATAACCAAACAGACTTTTCAGAAATAAAGATCCCCCCTCATGCTGCACACATAACTACACTTAAGCAGGAGATGTACTTTATTGTCTGGTCATCACTGGTTTACACACTGGAAAAGTCCCCCTCGACTTTCCATTTGCTTATTTTTTTGCACTGCAATCTACTGAAGTCCATCATCAATATGTGCAACATACTGATATGGAGATTTTATAAACCGATGACAGAAATACGGGAAATAAAATGCAAATACATATGTGAATAATAAGACTAATAAGGCTAGTTAGGCTAGTTAGCGGCAGCATGGTGGTGCAATAGCACTGTCTCCTCGCACACTGGGAACTGGGTTCCGTATGTGGAGATTGTAAGTTCTCCCTGGTTCTTCTGGGTACTCTGCTTTCCCCCACAGCCCAAAAACATGCTAATTGGAGTTACCAAATTGCCCATAGGTGTGAGTGCATGAGTGTGCCCAGTGATGGGTTGATGCTGCCCCCTTGTCTCCATCCTGAGTTGTTCCCTGACTCGTGCCCATAGGCTCTGGAGCACCTGTGACCCCGAACAGCATAAGTGGTTTCAGAACATGGATGGATAAGACTAATTAACAAGAGGCAGCTTTGATGCTTTGGAGACTGAATGTCAATCAGTTAGGTGACTCTCATAAAGCAGATGTGTTGATAGGAAAGGGCAGCTGTGAACCTGCAGACTATCCCGAGGTATGAGTCTGTCCCAGAGGGAAATTCCTGTTTACAGACTGCCTGTTTGCTTTTATGCATTACTGTAGCTTATTTATCCAAAGTGGTGGAGCTACATATAGGAGAAGCATGTCAGAGTTTGTTTTTAGGTTAGTTTGATAAACTCCCTACTCAGAACAAGAACTGCCGCGACTACGGCACCTATCTGTGAATTATTTACGACTGGTTAAACCTTGGTAAACTGTCCAGTCAGGCCTGCTGTAGGATCGAGACGGACTGCCAGGGTGTGTCACCAGCAGACGGCTAAGGGAGCATCCTTTCTGGACAAGCAGCAGGTGTGACTGGCGGATGGCCCAGGGTACCCTTCTCAGGACGTTGCGACAGCTTCCAGCCACGCCGGGTAGGTATCCCCACGATCCCTGCCCTGAAATCCTACCTTACGGTGATTTAAATAGGCCCAACCTACATTATGACCTCAAAAGCACCAAATATCAGGTCTTCTGAAAAAGAAGCAGGGCATGACTGTGACAGAAAGTAAAAAAAAAGAAAAAGAACACAAATACAAGCCGAAGACAAGCAGGGTCCCCAACGTTCCACATTGGTGCAACAGGAAAACAGACGTGATCATTACATACGTGAAGCCAAAGCTGCCCGTTTCACACAAAGTGGTGAAGAAAGGGGCTTTGAAAACAAGCCACGTTCTTTTGTTCTTTTCCAGCCGGAGAGATGCTGTCAGAAACATGGTGATATCTCCCTATGCTCCCCACACCCCAGCCACACTGCCTGCAATTACATTACCATACCGCCAAACTCACACCCCCCCAATATCCCGCTACATTAACAAAACACCGCTAATCAAAAGACAAGCCTCTATTTTTACTATATACTATCCCCCACCCCCTACATAAATGAATCAGCGTGCAGGAGTGACTGCAATACCCCCCCCCCCAAATTAACAGTCAGTCTTGGCCTGCTGTTTGAGGTAAATGTGTGTCTAAGCTAATTAATCCACAGATTTCCCTCTGGGTAGTGGGGTGGTGTTTTTATCTGCCTTTCACCCAAAACGTGAATGCTGTACCAGCTGAACATTCTGCTCCTTTGTTGGGGTAATTGGTTTGTATTTGAGAGGTGTTAGAACATGCCCACAGTGGGGGGAAACATGGAGATATGCTCAGAAATGTAAGGTATTCCCCCCACACAAAATTAATTGCGGCTCACTGGGAACCCAAGATTTGGAGCTTGAGTGGCTACTGTATGTGACTGATATGAATGATATGATATTTCACTATGCTGCACTTAAATATCCATGAGACAAGGGCTAGACAAGGGACAGGTGCAGACCATAACCAATTAACCTAACACTGAAAACTAGAGAAACAGGACGCAGGTGAGCGTAATTAATAAGACTACAGATTCAAATACTAGGAGATACTAAGAGCATAGGGAAACAGAACACAATAACTAACCTTGACACAGACAGGGTAAACTAGAACCAATGACCTAAACTTAAATACAAGAGCAACTAACGAAGAGGACAAAAAACTCCAAATATATAACAGCGTTGTGGGGAGCTTGGCTTTCAGCTGCACACTCAGCCCATAGAGCCATGCAGTGGTCTAAGCAACAGGGGAACAAACTACGAATAGGGGAGCACACAAGGGGAGGGGAACACAAAATGAGATGGCCAGCGACACCAGATGGGCAAACAGTGAAACAGACAAGGTATGGAGAAATCCTGACACACATGCTAAAATATCGTCTCCAACAGCACAATAAAGTACAGTGGTACCTCGGTTCTCGAACTCACTAGAACTCGAATTTCGTGAAAGTCGAACAAACCAGTTTGACCTAGAACTCGATCTGAATATCAGAAGTCGAACCATGAACGCTGACCTAATATAAATTGTACGCGCCAGGAAATGAGTCATACTACAATGCAATTCTTACTTGAATGCCTTCTTCAGAGACTGGACGATTAACCAAATAAAGCAGCGCAACATTACAGTAACTAACAATAAAAAAACACTAACTTACGTGTACTATTAAAGCATTTATGTCATTTATTTAAACTTTATTTTACCAGGTAAATGAACTGAAAACCAGTTCTCACTGCTTTATGTGATTTTCGAGAGAAATACCAGATTACGCATCGGAACTGCCTCAGATACAAACGTCATACGTGCACTAAACTCTTCAACCAATAAGGGCAAATGTGTGTCGTCACGGAGGCGGTTCCAGTTTGTGCAGCCGGGTGAGAGGTCACAATGCATTTCGTCAGGATCAGAATTAATGCGTTGCTTTAAGCCAGCGCTGTAAGCAAGTCAAACGCACCCAGTGACTGGACTGGTAAAATAAACTGAAACGCTGACTTAATACAGAGGACCAATGACAGCAACCAGAAACAGCTGATCAAATGTGGATCCCACTCGAGGTTCATGAGGGGGCGTGGCACACGGAAGGAGCGGACGATTGGGGCAGGACAGGGGTAATGTTGGGATAAGATCTTTATCGTTTTGGAAGCCATTAAGAAAAATATGCTCTTCGTGTTTTATCCAGTTCATTTTATGTTTAAATGTTTAAAAACATATTTAGGTGTAATTTTGGGGGGCCGGGAACCAATTAATTGATTTTCCATTATTTTTTATGGGAAAAATTTGATCAGAACTCGAACTTTTTAGGATTCGATCCGCAGTCCGGAACGGATTAAGTTTGAGAACCAAGGTACCACTGTATTTGTAACAGACATCTTCTGAGGTATGCTGATTTATAATATATGACTGATTTATAATGTTTTGAGGACTCACCATAACTTTTTAATGCATTGAACATTCATTTGCAGATGCATATGTATGTTATGCAGTGACAGCCAAGAGTTTTTTGAGTTTTCAGGTCTGACAATTTCACAATCAGAAAAGGCCTCTGGTGGAGGTCCCCCCCCGTCTGAATCAGGAGAATTTATGTAATACTAAACAATTACCTTAGCTGGTCACTCTGCTATAGTGTCCTCGGGCGTCCTCCTGGATGAGGGGGAGGATGTAAGGAACACCTGATAGCTCTTTGAGCTCGGAGCTGTAGCGTGGGACGACTGCCCCCCCCCCCCCCACGGTGCCACGGGCGGGCCGCAAAAGCCGCATACTGATGCCAACGGAGGCTTTCTAAAGGAAACATTTAAATACCACACTTTACCAAGTGCAGAGCTAAAGGTAGTTAAATCCAAATGCATAGTCACCCTAATCGGAAAGCCCGTCTCCTGCAGCTGACGGTGCTCTTTGGCTTATGAAAGGCACACTTTAAGGAAAATGACACAATCTTCAGGGATGGCATTTTATTCGCAGTGTTAAGCGCAGAGACACCCAAAGCAATCAGACAGAATAGCACGTGACAATGGAATAACTGTAGGAAACAATCAGGGGCACTAATTACATGAAGGTCACGGATTCAGATCGATAAAGGAAGGCCGTCATTGTGTAGGAGAGGGATGGGCAGGATGTCATCAGTGTAACGTCTCTTTAAAACAATTAGAGCACATCTTAATAAAGCTCCTCACGTCCTCCCATTCTGATTCAGTACTGACCAGCGCTGAGGGGACAGTGGACACTTTACCGCCTCGTCTCCTTGACAGAGTGTCATGGGGCATTGCTTTTCGGACTCAGACCTTACCGGAATCTGAGTACTGACTCTGGGGAGTCGCAGCTCCCAGGTAACCAGACTCTGGCCCATTTATAACAGGTGCAGTCGACCGGCCGCCCGCTAGATCAATTGCAGGCGTCCCTCGCCTCCGCCTGGCTGAATTTAGCCGCCCCTCCATGCACCCGGTTGCCTTTCAGCGCCTTACAAGTTCTTCCCTCTTGCTCTGTTTCCTCAGAAAGGGCTGCAGCAATGCCATGAAGCTCTGATAAATGCGCACCATCTTCCCACATTGGGCTTCCATGACGATTCCCGTTGACCAGTTTATAAGACCCTAAGGCAGTTTCCACCTGTAAACAAGGTCAGTTAAAACCAGGCAGGACACCACAGTGACAGCTACTGAAGCTGCACTGAGACAATAATATTCAAATTTAACATAAAAAATAACTAACAAGAAAAGGAGCACAGAATTGAAATGCTAGTATGTGGAAAAGTAACTGCTAACACGGAATGATTTTCTTTGGTCCCAAGCGCTGTTTGCATCCTGTCTTTCAGTATAACACGACTCTCCTTCCATTTCCCCGCACACTGATGCCGGCAGCTGTCATTCACTCTCCGGAGAAAACTGCGTCAATCTGTCCTCGCTTTTGCTCATGCGACGGCCTCTGGCAGGAAGCAGGTTGCTCTGAACGTCGCGGTGAAAACTGGCTCGTTAGTTAGCGAGGGTCCAAAAGCCGCACGCGATGGCCTGCGTTTCGGGGAAAGGTGCTCGCTTTCCATAGCAGTTCCATTTATTGATATTATAGCGAAAGCACAGAGGAGCACCTACACTATTACCTCTACTGAGCTACCACATTAACATGTTCACTTTATTTGCATTAATAGGATAATGCATTCGTGCACATACCAATTTCACGCATCTTTCAGCACACCCGGTCCCACTTGCAATACGTGCAAGGTGCACTGATCCTTGGGGTAAGGGGGGTGGGGGGCAGAGTGTCACGGTCTGATGTAAATAAATGACAGGTGTTGGAGTTAATTTCCCATTGATGACATAAATTAGGCTTTTAAGCCCATGGTGGGTGGGACACCCTCGAGCTGTCAATTACAGCCACATTTAAGCCAATGGGAGCACAGCTTCATTTTTGCCATCAGTCTTCATTATGCCATCGTTTAATGAAAATAAACATCCAGTATGGGGGTCTCTGGTGAGTGTGTGTGTGTGGTGCTGAAAAGCATAGGGTAGACAGTGGATGTGAGGAACAGTGATGCTTGTGAAAGCCTTGGACGTAAGATGTACAGCTGGAGAAGAGCGACCAGCTGGAAGGGGGTCACCACAGGCCAGGTGGAAAATGACCAGCAGTTTAGGAGTGCATTGGGACGGCATGGAACACAGCCAGGAGGCCAGGGCCTGGAAGCAGGCAGCTCTGTGGCACCCAGTAATTAAAGGGCAGCACTTTGGAAGGAAAAGGGCATCATCTGCCTTCTGATTCAGTCACATTGCGCCCAGGAGCTGAGTATTTACCTCTGAAATCCAGGTGAAGCCACTTTATACCAGAACTATAACTCTAAGCAGTTTGGTGTTGGGATTAAATGATCCATCGCACATGATCAGAGTTGCTGTGGACTGAGAAAAGATGCGGTTCACAAAGACCGCGCTTCGAACCTGAGCGTCTGGGAGGCTGAAAGAGAGCCATCGGGTGGGATGGATTTTATTTAATGTTTTCAGGGAGGTAAAGTAACATGTACTTTTAAGTCTAATAAAAATGTGGAGAAGAGGTTCAATACGCGAGTAAAAAAAAAAGGCAAATTCTCTTCAGGAGGTGATGTAGGTCTCTAGTTTCACAGGCTGTGAGCTGATTGCGTTGACACTTAAAATAATGCAGATTACAGGCTTTTGATACCAATCATTTGACAGATAAAAAAAATAATTAAGTCTGACCTTTCTTTTAAAATTTTCCTTCTCGGAGGCACTGTTCCTTTTCCACTCCAGGCAAATTATGGTGTTTTGGTTGGCTACAAGTCACTAGGCAACCACTGCTTACCCTGGGGTTACTTAGTGCTGCAATAAGATGGTAAGTAGTTTCTCTAATTTATGAGAATAGCAGGCGAAAAGTTTTATTCTGACCACGACCATGTCCCCTAACAGGTTTCCCATGACTCTGCTTCCTTACGTGCTGAATTATTTAATAAAACCATAATATTTTTTTATTCCAGTGATCTGGCCACATCACAGTCCTGGGGTAGGCCAAAGAAATACCCCAGAGGGACAGCTTATTGACCCAGATTATGTCAACTATTTCTATGAAGCATAAGTATTACATAAACATGGCTCTTTCTAGAAAATTCTGATGGCCCTTCTTTAAACAGCTTGTGTTTCACTGGCTAATGCCACCCCCACAACCATCCTGTAGTGAGAAAAAGGGGTCAGATATCCCCACCCGGGAACCCAAACTGGACACCAGATAAAACCACACAAACGAGAAACAGAATACTGGAGTATGAAGTGAGGACAGTCGGCCTTAAATGGAATCCGTGAAATTGGAACAAATAAACACTAATTTAGTTTCTACTAGCCGAGTGAGATGTTAGGTACAGATCTCATCGTGAGAAGGAGGAGAGGGGGTGCCGCATGCTGCTATATCGGCTGAACAAGCCGGCAATCCTTTGATCCAGAGATCACACAGAGCTCTTTTAATTGCACAGGCAGTGTGGGTAATTACACAGCTCTCGGACGCTGTGGCAGCGCAACAATCCCTCGCTTTTCTCTGGCATCCTGAAGAGGTGCCTGGGCCGAGCCGTGGAGGGCGAAGGGTTAACGGCTTGGTGCTACTCGGGTCCCGTGGCCATACGCCGTTCAGACACACGCCGGCGTGTTTTTATCCCCTGATTCCCGGGAATGTGGGGCCTGATTTCATTACGCTAGAACCAGGACAAATTACACCTGATGCGTGGGGGGCAGAGCAACAAGGTCTGGGCCAGAGAGGCCAGGCAGAGTTGCCTCTTAGTAAAACACTTGCAACCCCCCCCCCCTCCCTCCCTACTGCACTGGAAAGCACTGGCTGGACCACAGACATTACCTTCTAAACCAGTGTTTCTCAGTTCGGTCCTTGGGGACCCGCAGTGAGTCCACGTTTTTGCTCCCTTCCAGCTCCCAGAGGAAAAATGTAGACTATCTGGAAGGGAGCTGGGAGGAAGCAAAAACGTGGACTGTCTGTGGGTCCCCAAGGACCAGGTTGGCAAAGACAGTCTAAACTAAGCCTGGGCATAGTGAAAGGGCGCCATGGCAATAGAGATTCAAAATCCCTCTTGTGGCACCACTGTTGGACCCAGGGACGGCGAACGGCACACGGGCAGCCCTTTCCCCAGGGTACAGGTGCTCTGTGGGTCTTTCCTGCAGATTTGGAGCCAGCTGCAAAGTGACAGAGTATAGCTAACGGCTGTAGAGACATTCTCCAAGCAGCCCATTTATTTTGCAGGAGACCACGGCTCCTTACTGCTTTCTGATGAGACAACACATTCTTGGCTGAATACTAAATCCATCTCCCAACCGCTTCCAACAACCCAAATAATCTATGTGTAAACTCCTGAAACATAAATAAGCTCCACCCTCAAGGCAAACATAGCCTTACATGAGAGATTTACTTACCATGGGATTTAAACATTGAATCAATACTGATACAGAGGCATACAGATATACACAGGCCTCTAAATGCCTGTATATAAACACACCCCTTCCATCACGGCAATGTATGTTTTGACTGGTACAGCACGGTTGTAGTAAAGCCATCTGGACTCCTTTTGGTAATAGAGCAATTACACAGCCTGTCCTTCAGGGAAATAAGCCCCCAGCAAGATGTTATTACTGACATTTAAAATAGCAAGTGGCCAGAGCTTTCTGCTTCAAACAGCGCCCTGCCCAGCCCAGGCCATGTTGCTGGGCCGGGGGCTATGAGTGTGACCAGCGCTCACAGGATCCTATCGCATGCGAAGACATATCCGGCTCTGCGTTTATTACACGTCTGGCAGATAACCATTCCCAGCATTGTCAGCTTATTCCCTGAAGAGCCTTCAAGGGAAGGAGCCCCATAAAGGTAATAGGCTCGCTTTGGCTGCCCTCCGCCACGCCGCGCGCCCCCACAGCCCCACCGCCAACTGTCCAGTCTGACAGCATGCAATCGGCACGCCGTGTTCCTGCTTTGCCACAGGTCTGCTCTGCTCTCCCTCCCACAGCCACAACGCTGCTGTACCATCTCAGTACTCCTCTTACATAAACAGCATGCAAAATATAGACTTTTCTGCAGAAGATGCTTAGTTTTAATTAAGGAGTCGACTAGCATATAATGACCCCGTTGAACGCAAACAATATTAAAGGTGTGCCTTGAGCATTCGCCTGAACAAAATTTTAAATTAAAACACCCCAGTTAAGAACAAAAACACAGACTGACAGAAACTTCAACAAGAAAATTCTGTCCCAATCAATACAGTGGTCTGTCCATCAGCACAGCACCATGCTATAGCACCATGGCATACCGAGTCAGCTGTTCAGAACCAAGAACAGCACCTCAACACTGTGCCAGGGGTCTCCAACTCTGGTCCTGGAGAGTTAGTATCCAGTAGGTGTTCTATCCTACCTGGCTTATAATTATCCACACCTGTTCCTGGTATTTACTTGAGAACAGGTGTGGCTCATCAGAAGCCAGGTAGGATAGAAAACCTCCCCGACAGTAGCTCTCCAGGAGTTGGAGACCCCTGGTCTACTCTGTGTCTGGCCCAGTGTTGAGGTGCTGATCTTGGTTCTGAACAGCTGACTCAGTATGTCTTGGGGCTATGGACAGAGCAGGAGACTCCTGCTGTAGATAGTTCACACAGAGCAGGAATTCAGGACCATGGACACAGAGCAGGAATTCAGGACCATGGACACAGAGCAGGAATTCAGGACCATGGAAAGAGCCTTTGTGGCGCACAAGAAATCAGCCAGATCAGCACCATGGACAGAGACCAAACTTTAAACCATGGCAATGAAGCGCAACAGGTCTGACTCTCCTAATCAAGCAAGAGGCCTGGAGACAACAAAGCAGGAGCAGCATGACAGTGGATGTAGCGTCTGTGGCTCAGTCCTCTCACTAGCTGTCTGCCTCCGTCTGCCTCCACAGTCACAGGAGCTGCATGAAACTCTGAAGAGAAACAGCTTAAGCACCAAATGCTGATCATGTGCCAACGATTACCTGGAGGTGGCGGCCTGACACTAGGTCTGAGGGAACACCTCCAATGGTGGGGGATATGCGGATCTCCATGACTCACTCCTCCATTACCTAGGGTGAGTCTCCGCCCACCTGGCGATGCCAGATCGCAACACTAAGGGAGCCTTTTAGGGCCCTCTGATCAAATGAGACAATGAGGTTTTGCAGTCATATTCCCAGGGCATAGAACAAGCTAAAAAAGTACTACAATAAAATTTGTATAATGAATTAGCTAAAATTCCTCTTTTGTATTTACCCACGTGCCTTGCTACTAACCCTAACCATACTGTCAATGCTCAGAGAAAGAGTGTAAGATGTTCAGTTTTTTCTGCCTGCCTGTATCAATGCAACACAGGCCTGACAATGCAGTTCAGTGGCCATGTTATGGAAATGCACACTCAGCAAGCGCGCAGTGCTCTATCTGCATTACAACTGCAGGGGGAACTAAACTGAAAACTTTCATCCGCGATCCCTTTGTAGCGAGAAACTCCAAACACCCCTGGCGTAAGTGCGACGGGAATATAAACACTGGCGGGAAGAAGGACCAGGCTGTCGGTCACATGGTGCGCCTTTCAAAGGCTAAGGAGTGGGAAGGCACTCTGAGCCTTTCCGCGGTGGAGCCTCACGGTCATCTGATGCAGCCTGACAAGCAAGGGAGAATTAAGCTACTTTTTTGCCCAGACAGAGGGGCAGGGGAGGGTTTTTTGTGCAGCACCACTACTAGCCACCAGGGGGCCTATACAGCAAACAGAGGAACGTTTTTAAATTCACCTCCCCAAACCCTTTATTTTAGATAAACCAAGGACACAGTGATTTTTTCACACACAGAGGGAGTACAGTACATAGGGGAAATAACATGCGTACACACACACACACACGCGTGCGCACGCACACCCAAAGTCCCAAGGTGTACGTTCAGTGTTCACCTGGCTGTGGGCTGACGAGCCATAGCACTGTTTGTGAGGAACTCGTGATTCCAAACGATTCCAAACGGTCCCATTAAAAACAAAAATCACACGTATGCAGTCAGAGTGAATCTCTGCGGAGTCAAAACAAGACACCGTGATCAAATGGTACAAGTCAGCAATTTCTATTTTTTGGTTTGATTCCTCCCTGACCTTCAGCTTCCCGCACTGCTGGCTTTCCAACTCCAGCCTTTTGGGATGTGTTTTTTTTTTCTCTAGCATTTAAAATAACAAGCACAGCCACTTCTAATCAAACCTGAACATGCCAGGCAAGTAAAAAATGTGATGGGTTACTTATATCTAAAGAAATCAAAGATGGGTTTTAACTCTAAATTTGCACATCTCCAGCAGAACTCTACATTTAATCATATGTCAGAGAAAGGAGATTAAAAAGACTGAAAGACATTTAGACAGGAATCCAGTTACCACAGGGGCCGCTCAGTGGTCCTGGTCTCCTTGAGTATTGAATTTGCGATGTGAAGCCCCCCCCCCCCCCTCGGTTGCATCATTTTTTGCGAGCAGATTAATTGCAGCATTTTCCTGTCGTCTCGGGAGCAGCACCTTGTGCAGAGTGGGGGTGCAGATGCCTCTCTGGGAGATCAATGTGGAGACGTGTGCATAACACCCCCCCCAAAGGCCCCTCTCGCTCTATCTTGAGTGGTGGAGTCTAAAAATACAAATGCAGCTGCGCTCTCCATGTGCGCGGTATTTAAGTTTGTCGAGTGTTTACCAGGAACGCCGGTAAATGACACACCGCCATTCAGTGTGAGTCTCAGAAGTGACTCAAATGAGGCTGCCTCCTTAATTCCACCCCCCCCCCCACACAGTGTGCAGATCCCCCTCTCAAAATGTTACACAAGAGCCACACAGGAACCACGTATATTCAGAGACCGTGCACGACAGCAGCCGAGTACAAGGATGCTCAGTGCTCTGGCTGCTGTCACGCGGAGGGGCCGCTTCTGCCGGCAACCGTCAAGCCATCCAGGGCGATGATGCATCTCCCATCCCCTCACACCTGCCTTTTAAGCCTCAATCCACATCCAAAATCTCCCACTCCTCCCCCCAGTCTCCTGCACCCTTCATGAACGGAGACCCTTCCAAATCTCTGGATCTTTGCCTCGAGTTTGCCACTTGCTTTTCATCTCTCCGGTGGCCGAGAGGCTCTCACCTGGCTGGGATATCAGAACTCCACCCTCACATGGTTTCCATGATGCCCTGATGGAAGCCACAGGGGCATTACTGACACTAATATTCTGGTTGTCCGGTGAGATTAATGCTCAGTTAATCAAATCAGCGCAAAAGGTTAAAGCTCCACAGATGTTTCTTTACCACACCTATCCATCTTCCAAGCTCTTATCCTGGTCAGGGTCATGGGGGTTTTTGGAGCTTATCCTAGGCAGTACAGGACACAAGGTTGGAGTGCACTCTGGACAGGACACCAGCCTTATCAAACCCACAGGACAAGAAAGAAAAAATCATTCATTCACAATAAGGTTGACCCAGATCTGATATGAAAGATATCATATAGACAGCATCCCTCTAGAACCCCTGTCTGGGTCCTCAGACATCACAGGGCACATCACGACACCCCAGAATGCATACTTCAGAGAAACATCCAGATACTGTCACCCTAGCAGCAGTGGCCGTGGTGATATCACTCCCTTTAGGTGGCTGGTTCGTGTGCCAGGAAGGAGCTCCACCGTTGTGCCCCACAGCTACGCACTTAACCAGAACCACGTCTGCAAAAACACCCGGGTGCCATTCTTAGAATAAGTGTGACCCGGACACTAAAATAACAGCACCCTCCCCAGAGTCATTTAGGAGTGTAAGTCAGGCTAGCGTGAAAACTTTAAGGGGAGTTCAAGTGAAGATCCTGTCATACCGGATGTTCCCAGGTAAATAAAGCAGCTCACTGTTTATAGCGACCCGCTTCCCATCCAACTGTCAGTGGCCCCCTCAAACTTCAGAGGTGCTGGGAAACAGAGAAGCTCAAAACCTGCCACTGGTACTGTCAGGGTGCCGGCCGAAGACGTCAGAGCGAGTGAGGGAGAGGATGGCCGAGAACATCAGAGCAAGTGAGGGAGAGGAAGGCAGAGGAAGTCAGAGCGAGTGAGGGACAGGAAGGCCGAGGACATCAGAGCGAGTGAGGGAGAGGATGGGCGAGAACATCAGAGCGAGTGAGGGAGTGAGGGAGAGGAAGGCCGAGGACGTCAGAGCGAGTGAGAGAGAGGAAGGCTGAGGACGTCAGAGCGAGTGAGAGAGAGGAAGGCTGAGGACGTCAGAACGAGTGAGGGAGTGAGGGAGAGGAAAGCAGAGGACATCAGAGCGAGTGAGGGAGAGGAAGGCTGAGGACGTCAGAGCGAGTGAGGGAGAGGAAGGCCGAGGACGTCAGAGCGAGTGAGGGAGAGGAAGGCCGAGGACGTCAGAGCGAGTGAGGGAGTGAGAGGCCAGTCGTGAGGGGTCACTTCTCACGCCTCGTCCCGCCCAGCTGTCCTTTGACCTGCCCGCCATCTGGCCCAGTAAGGACCGGAAACCTCAGTGCCATCTCCCAGCCCCGCCTGGCCATTTAACCCCCCCAACACCAAATCCATCCTGTTGCCTCCCCACTTATCACCCACAGCACATGGAGGTAGCCTTACGTAATCTGCACACGGGGGTGGGGCTTAATAGAGCCCACACCACCTGTGGATTTGCGAGCCTTGCCAGCTGTGACGTGTAGCCCAGCCCTAGCAAGGGCCTCCGCAGACCTTCCCTGCAAATGCGACGGCAAGCACTCAGTCTGCATATAAATCCGTGTCTCCGGGAGAATGACACCCACCGACGCTGGGCTGAAAGCGCGCATCCTCTGAAGTTCACGGTCTTAGGGTTTCTTTGTCCCTGCCTGTCAGGCACCATTTTTTTCCCCGGCTTGATAAACAGGATGGGCCTTCATTCTGCCGCAAATAAGGCACATCTCTTTTTTTCTGCAGTGTGAAGACAGCGTCGACGGCTGTATATATTCAACATTAATACCGCGTCGGTACACTTGCCAAGGCTTGATATTCGCTTTGGCACAGGTTGAGGGGAGCTTGACAATATTCCTACTGAAAATGAACAGCCTCGTTAAGGATGGGAAAGTTTGTCCTAACTCTACTAACAGAAAAAAAGAGGGGAAGAAATAGAGCAGATATTTCTATATGGGTCTGGATAACTTCAACTGCCGGATTAGTAATTACCGGCCAGTTTATTATTAGGTATACCTGCTTGTTAATGTAAACAGCAAATTGTGCCACTGAATAGAGGCAGCACACAGACAGGGTCAAGAGGCTCAGTTACTGTGAGGCTAAAGCATCACAAGGTCTAAGATGGCTGATCTAAGCGGTTCTGCAGTTCTGTGATTGTTGGTGCCAGGCTTAGTCGTTACAGAATCTCAGAAACAGCCATCCTCCTGGGATGGTCATACTCGACAGTACCTAGAATTTACAGGGAATGGTGTGATAAACAAGAAGCATCCAGTCGGCAGCAATTCAGTTGTGGGAAACACCTCGTTAATGAGAGAGGTCAGAGCAGAATGGCCAGACTCGTTAAAGCTAACAGGAAGGCTGCAAGTGCAAAAGCAACACCAGTGTGCAGAAAGGCTTCTCTGACTACACAGCTTGTCGACACTTGAAGTGCTTCTGAAAGCAAAAGTCCTACCAAGTACCACACAGGGTTACTTAATAAAGAGGCCACAGAGAGCCTATGTTTCATGATATATTCACAGGATGAGGGTATGAGACCACAGCTGGTCAACTCCCACAGTTCCCACATACCTAAGGCTCTAGGAGGGATGGAGAGCAGGGTCATGTGACATAATAGGATCTTGTTGGAAGGATGACAGAAGACAATTAGCATTAGCGCGATAACACACAAATCAGAAACAGTCTGTGGTAGGCGGCCTGGCCTGGTCTTGGCATCCAGGAAGCATCACTGCAGGACAGAGAAGAGCAAAGTCATGTGTTTCCAAGGAGTGGCAACAATAAACAGGTGAACTGAGAGGTTCACTCATCAGCCCCACCTGAAGATGCCAATGACTCCATCCCTTTCTGCAGAGTAAACAGATGCTGAAAATCTGGAACGGCCACTGAATTTGTGCCCTTCCACAGATGAGCGATAGCAGCTGGGAGGATGGATCTTATACAGCGGCCTCCCTGGACGGCGTCAATGCGATGGAAATCCGGACCACATGTTGAGCATGCATCCCGCTGTGGAAATGAGCTGTTTAGATAATGAATCACAACAAGCTCAAATGCCTTCATCTGCTCTGTTGGTGGAAAAATATATGTATTTATCAAACGGTAAAATTATAGCCTATAGGTGCGGGGGTGAATCTGCCCTCAGTCCGCCGGCAAAGGATGGGGAGGGGTGTCCATTTTCAAAAGCATAGGCCTAAACTTTGAGTCTCGCAGAGTCGTTAGTACAGTGATTAATTGGAGTTCCTGCTCAACACCGATAAAGTGGTTATGCCATAATTGTTTCTGACCCGTTACAGATGGAGAAATGAGCCCGTTATGGTACAGTGAGGTGTGGGAATTATTTCACATAGCTACACATAGCTAGAGTCACACAGCTAGAGTCACCAGCTACAGCATCACAGATCTGCAGAGTCACACAGCTAGAGTCACTAGCTATGGCATCACACAGCTAGAGTCACACAGCTAGAGTCACCAGCTACAGCATCACACAGCTATAGAGAAATTGTAAAAAAGTAATGTTACATGGTAAGAAAGGTGCAGACATAGGGACAGAGAGACATGGCTAGAAAAAAAAATACAGTAAATATACAGCAAAACACACACATACAGAAGACAGAATATGATTAAATATATGTAAGTATATGAACTGTCTAGAGGGTAAAAAATGGAAGACAGTACTGAGCAAGAACAATGTAACGTCAAAGTGCCAGCAAGCAAAACTGATGAGCGAAAGGACGAGATTGGAGCTATGAGGTAAGCTGAGGGGGTCACTGATTGATAGCTACTACAGATTTTGGGAAGAAGCTGTTCTTATGTCTTGTGGTTCTGGTTGTTATTGCTTGAAAGCACTTCCCACTTGGAAGACTATGGAAAAGGTGATGACTAGGATGAGAGGGGTCAGTAATATTTTTTTGAGCCTGGCTGATTAGTCTAGCGGGGTACAAGTCTTGTATGGGTGGGAGACTGCAGCTGAAGATCTTCTCTGCTGATCTGACAATACGCTAAAGATTTCCCTTTGCGCTTGACCGGATCTGCGCCACACCACACCATTATAGATGAGGTTAGGATGGACTGAATGATGGTAGGGTAGCTGCATCTGAATCGCCTGTGGAAGCTTAAGTTTTGTTAGCTTCCACAAGACAAAGAGCTGCTGCAGGGTTCTCTTGAAAATGGAAGTGCTGTTAATCTCCCCCTGTAGAATTGTCACACAGCTGCAGAGTCGCATAGCTACAAAGTCACACAGGCACAGCATCACACAGCTACAGTGTCACACAGGCACAGCATCACACAGCTGCAGTCGCATAGCTACAGCATCACACAGCTACAGTGTCACACAGGCACAGCATCACACAGCTGCAGAGTTGCATAGCTGCAGAGTCACACAGGCACAGCATAACA
>JABFEA020000117.1:1352392-1362469 GCA_019775915.2 Cyphomyrus plagiostoma
AACTGGCCACTGCTGTTGGACTGCGGCTCTATCTGGCCATTGCTGTTGGACTGCGGCTCTAACTGGCCATTGCGGCGCCCACCAGTCTCTGATTGTCTGTAACGGTGGAGCATGGCATGAAAACAGGGTGCCACGCTATACTCTAACAGCCGAAGAAAGTAGCCGTGTGCATGGACCGTGGGCGGTAGGGGGAGCGTGTCACGGCAGGAAGCGGCCAAGCACAGCATCCAAAAACCATCCCTTCAGTGTACGACTTAAATAAAACATAACACACAAACGCTGCAGCATACATTATTCATAAATGCCAGACACTGGACACTGGACAGCCCAACGGATTTGATACATAAGACTGCCATATTTAATGTATACTGGATTTATGAATGTATTTGTTATAGGCGGTAATACTAAAAATACCAAAACTAAAGGCATGATTAAATGAAAAGCACAAAAACATGACATCCCATAGCCCAGAGATTGACATCACAAGGCAGGACCTGTTAAAAGTATTTTAACGAAAATAATGATGATTGACAAACGTCGAAAATACGCTATTCTGTAAGTAGGTTAAGAAGTAGGTCATGTCTTGGCAAGCTCTGCTGAAAATCCTTTTTAAGATCAAATTATTGGTGCTCCACACCCATTAAAAGCTGTTAGATATCTTCCGAAGTATCTCAACTGTAATTGTGTCATGCTAACCCTAATATAGTCAAGTGAATGGCGAGCAGTTTGCTAAAATATAAATATGCAGGAAATTCAACATCCAGGCCTAGTGCCCCGAGAGCAAGTAATTCGGCTGGGGAAGGTGGTGTCGAACCTGTGGGTATGATGGAGCAGTCTTCAGTGGTCGAGACAAACTTGGACACCAAGATCCTTTCTTTGCTGAGAACGGATGTGGCGGCGTTTGTTATGTCAGAATTAAAATCTGTGCTTACTGAGAAGCCTGGAAGCATTATGTCAGAACTGCAGAGGGTACAAAGGGATGTCCTGAACAACACAGCTACAATGTGACCTAGAGACAATAAAGAGTATTGCACTGGAAATAGAACTTGAGAAAGAATCGCTCAGTGTATCAGAAAAATGCCTGGATACGGATAGGAGGATACAAAGAACAAACATCTGTATTACGAATGTTCCAGAAAGCCCTGGATCTTTCTCCCAAATATGAATCATTAATTATTTACATTAGGTACTGGTCATGGAAATGGACATATTATTTGATAGTTTGCATAGGGGACTTCAGCCTAGCAAACAGGATGGCAGTGATTGAGGCAAAGCTACACTATTATCAAGCATGTGTCTTTATGCTTCACAGAACTATGGAATTTGGTGGTCTCCAAAATCGAGGACAAACTATTTCCCTTTTGCTCAAGTCCCCTCCAGATGTGGCACATGCTAGGTCCATCTTCAACGGGGTGAAGGAGCCTCTCCGCAACCGTGCCGTATTTGCTATGGTATTTTTGTATCCAGCTCAATTGCTTATTATGCAAAATGGAGCTGAGATTTTTTTCAGAATAAATAATGCGACAGATAAGTAAAGTCTAACAATTGCTATGAATCAATATAAGCTCAGGTGATTTAATATAGTTTCTGACTCCCCTTTGCGATGGGAAAGAGAAACAATGATATACATGTTTTTTTTTGTTTTCTTGATTACAGCGTAAAAATGAAGGTATTTAGTCATAGTTTAGGACCCTAGCTATCATATCAATATTAAATCCATGACACTGTGGTTGGTTGGCTATGGGGTTGGTAGGCACAGCAAAAACTTCCAAGCAAGTAGAAGGAATGTTCACAAAAGTCCAACTTTAGGAAGTGTTCAGATAAACTACATTAATTCTGGTCAAGAGATCAGAAGACAGCACACTGCTAAGGTGGTAATTACTTTTGTGTTTCTTGTTATCAAAACAAAAAAATTACCTCACAGAAAACAAATTTTCTATGTATCTGAGCGAAATATTGAAAATAATGTAATTGGACCTATATTTTGTGCTAAGATTTGAAAGCCTGCAAACAGTCATGACAGCCTGGTATCATGAAATGCATAGAGGATGTAGTTGGAGCTGTTTGGCACATAATATAATGTGTATTTTAATAGTATTTTGTCTGATAATTAAAAGTTGTTTATGTCACACTCAGATTACAGCAAAGACAGAAGACTGAAATGCTGGAGCCGGGGTGGTTAATTATGGAAATCAGGCAACCAGAGATTAAATCAAATAGCCAAAGACATAGTCGTAGTAATTTTATGGAGGGTTAGTCAATCCTAGAGATTCATAGGAGAGGAGGCGCAGAAATATAGGGCAGAACTGGCAGGAGAGCAGGGCAGGACTGGGCAGGATAGTCGGGACAGGTGATACAGGCAGCGCAGGAAGAATGATAGACTGGCGAAATGAAATGGTCGGCACAGCACACTGAAGGCACAATACTTTGCACCAGTTGTGTGAAATGGTGACATCATTGGGCCTCCCCGACTTGGGCGACAGGTCATTTAAAAAATGTGTAGTAAGAATGTAAAAAGATGACATGTTCGAAATGTTCAGTGGCCAAGATTTTATTTTTTTATTACTGTTCTTATTAATGTATTAGACAGTGTTCAAATTGATCAGATAACTAGAGTGTTTTAGACATTCAGAAGCATTAATTCACCGACACTGGATGTTTGGTTTTCCTTTAGATTAAAGCCAAAGTTCTGGTTATTTTTTTATGATGCTAGATTCTTACAAAATCCATAAAGCATTAATGCTGTGCCAACCAACATCGTGTTGGGGCTGGCTGTCACAAGGCACAGCATGCTTTTATAACTGAATAAACTATTTGTCATGTCCTGCCCTGTCTGATCCTCATGTTTCCTCACTGGCTCTAAGAAGTCACGCCTACTGCTCGTTTGTCTTACCTCTTGTTCCAGCCCTCATGTGATAGACACTGCCTGCCTCTCGTTATATTCCTTTGTTACTCCTTTAAATCATGCTCCCCTGTCTTGTTCCGTCATGGACGTTGCGAGTCTCCGTCTTGTATACCTTAGCCGCTCCCATTTTGATCCACCGTGATCCTGTTTGTTTTCAGGTCTATTGCAGTCTCCCTTCCTGTAAATAAACCCGCCTCACGCCATGACACTATTTGCAGTAACTTTTCCGCAATATAACGTGTCTGGTTTTTATGTAAAAGGATTAATTTGCAGGTAGCTAGCTTATCATAATGTATTACTTGTCGGAGATATACAGTGCCGAAAGAAAACTGCACCAACCAAGCCCATTCTCCCCTACATCGGTAAAGTGGCATGAACCTGAGTCATCGGTATGTGGCTAGGCTGACATAATATGTATGGAAATTTAATTCATTTGTTTATTAATCACACTGTTATTCTTTTTTATTTTATCGACATGTATATATGTTATTATTTACAGACGTTATGAATAGGATGCCTTTTGGACTTCATTTTGTATGCTGCATAATGTATGAATTGTTAATGCACCACATATTTCATTTTTTACTATGTACACAGCAGAGTTATTGAAACACGTACCACCCAACCCTCCCGTCCCCCCCCACCCCACCCAAGCACCAACTCCTTAACGTCTGGGTACTTTTGTATGGGGTGTCAGGCTTACCTGGGATTAATAGCTGTTAGCAAGCAGGTGGGTGGGTATTGTACCAAAATACCAAACAATACTACCTTTATAGCTTTTAAAAAATATTATTTTCCTATTACCTTTTACTTCCAATTTTTTTTTATCAGGTAGGGTCTTTCCTGAACTCTAGTATGTTATAACCATTTTACATTAATCTTCAATCTGGAATATACCCCAAATGACCCAAATGGCTGCCCTGTCATCTTCATAAAGTGGGATGTTAAATCATTAAATTAACCTCTCATTTAAAATAGGTTTGGATAAATTCAGATATTTAGGAATATGGGTTACTGCTGACTTGAGGAATGCATCATTTAATTATGGAAAAACCATGAGCGCTGAGACCAATTGCCACTGTCACTGAGTGGTAGAATCAATGCAATCAAAATAAATGTTTTGCTTAAATTGTTATACTTGTTTCAGTGTATCCTGGTTTATTTAACAAAATCCTTCCTTTTGGAATTAGATACATTTATATCTGAATTCATATTTAATAAGAAAAAAACCCATATATATATATACACATAGTGGATTTCCCACCCAAATTTTTAATATCATTGGGCCACTAATATAAGAATTATACTATATTTGATGGATCTTCTGAACACTGATACTGTACCTATGTAGCAGCTGTTGGAAAGTCAGCCTCCCTGCATGATTTGCTCAAAAATTCTGCCTACTGATTCCACACCTAAGTATTTATCAAATTTATTGTAATACAGTCCCTTAAGATCCGGGCCCAAAACAGATCCTTTTCACTTCAAAATCCCTCAGTGTTAGGCCAATAGTAAAAAATCCTATGTTTACATATCAATAAGAGAAATGTTTTTTGAATTTGGGCTAGAAGTGGACTTAATGTATTAAACGATCTATTCACTATAAATGTTTTTATCGCTTTTAATGAGTTGCAGCAGAAACATCCTCTGCTCTCATTTTATTAGGTTTTTGCAGCTTTGTGGTTTTGAGACTGTTTCCATATAACCACCCTGCTCTCTCCTAGACATTATTCTAAAACTGAATTGCTGCTCTATAGGGTTAACTGGCATGACTTTCTCATTATTCACTTCACTCAATGTCGAACCCTCTCGATTTGTTTAAGGTATACAATTACCCAGTTTAAGCGTGCACTGGCTACACTGGACTAAAGCTAACTTAGCCAGACTTACACCAAGTATCAACCTTGATCAATTTAAGCAATCACCGGCAACACTTTCACACATTTTGGTCATGTCCCATTTTGATTTTTAGCAGTTAATGGGAATTATCGGAAATCTCACAAATACCAACAGAAGCTTCCTCCGATTTGTGGTTATCTCACAGGAATGTGGTTGCTTTTGCAGTGTTTATAGCAAGACAGCTGGTGTTACTGAGATAGAATGAGATTTCCCCACCAACTTTCAGCCAGTGGGTTAGGTATGTAATGTATTATTTAATACTGATGTATTATTTAATGTCATAAGAGGGTGGTCACTGAAATTTTATAGTACCTGGCAGCCATTTTTGAACTTTAATAATATTTAATTATAAAATGTATTTTTATTTTTTCTTTGATTCATTTGTTTCTTTAATTGATTTAGTATTATTATTAACTTGATTCACTATGTTTGTTTATTTGTGTGTTTATTGTCCTGTCTTCCTTCACTTGCATTATGAGTCTTGTTTTGTGTTGTACTAAGGCCTGGTTTATAGGACAGAATTTGTTAGACCAAGGTAAGGGAATTATGGGAAGAGGGCATGGTTTTTGCATGGTTCTATTACATGTTTTGCTCTTATTCATGATAATAAAACCTCATACAAAACACTTTGAAGAAAAAGAAAACATATCTCACAAAACAAGAGCATGTCTCTGGCCAGGCTGAGTCTTCTGAGCGAAAAGACACAAAAGATCTGCAGAGATAGAGGTTGAAGTCAAGCTGACTTCAGTTATGAGCAAAAGATGGGTGGGAGAGATTATCTGTGCTGAAAGGAGAAGGTTCTGGAAAATTATCTTCAAAGGGAGAGTGATCCTGGAGTCACCGCACCCGTAACATCATACCTGGATATTTTAAGAGGGGGCTTCAAAGCCATCATGTCACCAAACACAGAGTGGTGGGTCTCCCCATTCTCAGCAAAGAAAATCCCATGGCGATCAGCGTACATATGTCAAGACATTTAAATTTTTTGTTTTGATGCGATAGGGTGTGCTTTTCCACATGGATGTCCCTGTTCCTGGAGAGGAACGCATCTGTGTGGCATAAAGCCATCTTTCATAAGTATGCATCTTAGCTAAACCCTTTGGAGCTTCTTTTTAGATCTACTTTTTTGTGACGCCATTTTAATGTTCATGTTTGGTTCCTATGTCCCCTCAGGGATAGACGCTGGTCTAGCACAGTCCCAGGAGCCAGACACTCATTCCCTCAGCTCCCGGTCTTATCGTCCCCCGCACCTCCATCAAAGAGCCGAAGCTGACCATTCTGGGGTGTCTACCTTTACCCCTCCTGCCTACTTTCATCCCCCATTTTCCCACTACCGCCTCACCATCTGCTGCCTTTAAGGGGGGGGGGGGGGCCCAGGAGAGTACTGCGCACAGCCCCACTGCTTTGTGATAAAGCCAGAATTTGCCGGGGACCAACGCTGGCCACGTGCTTTATGGCACTCGCCGAAGAAGCGACTGCGGAGAAAGAGGCATCTATTGCAGTCCGGGGGAAATAGAAAGCAACCACAGCTTGAAAAATCTTCAACAGACGAGAAAGCATGTGTTGGTGCTTCAGAGTCTGGACAGTGTGTTTTCATTTTCTGCAGAAGAAACGGAATATTTTTATCCATGCGCAAGTGAAGTTACAATCCATTATTTATGGGATAAAAGCCTTTATACTAATGAATAAACCGAATGTTAATATAAACAAATAGGCACACAAATAACACATAAGGCCTCCATTCTTACTCAGTCTGTGGTTATGAAAAATGTATGCATGGGGAATGGACAGGAAAACTTAAATAATCCTGAAACAACCTTATTAGGTTTAATTTTTAAAATTACATTATTTTGGGCTAGGACGCCTTGCCTTTCTGATAAAGTAAGGTGAGTGCCTGCTATTTCTGAGGCATTCGTTTCCATGGTTTCCATGGCAGCAGAGGAGTTGGGGGGGGTGGTGAGGTTGGAGCAGAGTTTAAGCCTTTTCTCTAAGTCAGGCACACTTGATTCAGCCAGCACACCAGCCAGCAGAGGGCAGGAACGAAACGACGGGGCCTGTGATCAGCGACGAACAAACCAAGAACCCATATGTGCTTAACATAGCCGATCATAGGTCATGTGTCATAGGTGGAGTACAGCAAGGTCAAGTGATGAGGGAGACTAAAGATGCCGATACGGTGGCAGACTGGCACGGCTCGAAACCTGACCTTGAGTATTAGAGCTGGGATGTGAGGAAAATAGAAGATTGGCCCTCTAAATTTAAACAAATATTATACTTGTCTTGCTGGTCCACTCGAACAAAAGAGCTCTATGACCAAACACAGACCTTTGTGGCTCAATAAATCTGAATGACACTCCTTGGCATAGCAATAATCTCATCTCTGATTGGGAATTACTCAACATCTTGGTCACTGAGCAGGCAAAAATGCACCAATGTTACGTGATAAATGAGAACATCTATGTGCAGATGCTTATGGCTGCATCTACAGTACTGCAAAAAAGTCATAGGCAGTCACAGAAAATGAAGTTCAAGTGATCATCATGTTGGTGTAAAACTATGATATTATATCTGTGTCAATTTAGCCATTTCAGAACCTCTCCTAAAATTACCACAGAATTTGCAGCAATATAAACATATATATTTTGACACAACCATTACCTTGTTTGGCTAATCAATACACCATTGAGTTATTTAACAAATCAAGTTAATTCACTGATTGAGCTGATGGCGAAATGTAATGAATATATAGGATGGCTGAGGTGCCCCTAAGGAGAGGTTTGGAAATCAAAGCACAGTTTGTCTAGCCATCCAGCAAAATATCGTTAATGTTTTGGAGAACAGGTGAAATTATTGTTTATTTTTTTGTGTTACTGTTAATTTGCATACGTTATAATGTTAAATTGTGTTTTTTTCTAAGAAAATATACAATTAATACCAAGATGAATAGCCTTGAACATCTTCTTTGCCTGCTTTTGCACAGTACTGTACCCATTCACTGACCCAAGGCATAGATTTCACCGACCACAGGTAGGGTGCGCTCCTCCTTGGTAGAGTGTGCCAATTGGGCCCTAGGCGCCTTCCTAGTTTCCCTGTACCCAAAACCGGTCTTGAACACAGTGAGCTATTTCACTTCAGTCATTCAGATTTATGACTTCTTTCATGTGTACTGAGGGAAGACCCCAGCTATGCTTTGAACTGGCTGCCTCTAAGCTCCTTTATCTGTGTAATCTGTGTATGGAGTAATCCAAAGCACAAGAACAAACATTAAAGACCAGGAAAGGGGTGAAAAAGTGAGAGAAAGAGAGCGAGAGAAAGAGAAATATAAAGTGTGTCCTGGAGAGTTCAGTGGACATGACATCAGTGTCATACACTAAGGGTAGAAATTTAATGAATAAATAGAAAACTTCATATGAATAAGTGATGAGGCAAGCAGGCTGTGCAGGAGATGGTCTGCCTGGAAACAGGCAGGTTACAGATGTGTGGTGGTGACCTCCCCTGGCCAAATGGCAGCTTTATTTGTGGCCAGGAATCTGGGGGTGTCTGGGAGCTGCCAACAAGGTGTAACCATGGCATGAGTCAGGCCCAGGAAGCCTGAGGGCCCGTGACCTAGTGCTAACAAGACACAGTGTTACCAGAACTCAGCAAAGAGGTGAGCACCTCAGGTGAGCCGCCACGCCAGCCTGTTCATATCATATTGTTCCTACCCAAAAAACCCAGCACGCCAAGTCTTAGCTGTGCGACTGTGGGCCACCCCCCCCGTTCCTGGGTCAGTGCCGGCTTCCTGCAGCTGTGCCTTTTCCCTATTGAGAAGCACCCTAATGAAGACCACACTATCCATCACTCCAGTCCCGGCTTCACCATTAGGAGGGAAGATGTCGCCCCAAATGTGACACGGGAAGCCCACAAGTGCATACACACCCTTAGGTTATGAATTGATTCTGTTTATGGCCTGCTCCGGGCAGAGCAAATTATTCTTGAGTTTGGGAGTCTGGAGGACGTTTCCTGTGCTTGCGTCCTGAAGCGTGATTAATCAGCCACGTCCCTCATACCCGCAAAGTGGCCAGCCGCCCCTAAACTGGTTGAACCGACTAACAGGTATCTTGAGAGGGGAGCCGAAGAGCACTGTGAGCTGACACTGCCAATGACAACCCGTCAAGCCGGACTACAGATTGCCAAATATCCCCACTTGCCGCTCTGCTTTACAGTGACCTCCAAACTCAAATATGACCAAAAGTTTGAGGAAAACTCTATCTCCTAAAAACACTAATATGGAGAGGTCAAATGCATCAACATCAAATCTGAACTTTCATCGCAAGTCCTGGCCATATCATTTTGGTAGATCCATAAATCTTTCTTCTGTATTTTCTCTGTATCTTGTTTTATTTCTGATGCCCGAAGGCATATTACTTATGACTTAATTACTGATCACTCAATGGGAATTAAGCGGAATGTGTCCCCATCAAAGTTCCATAATTCAAGCCCAAATTATCTGCAGCAGAGCGGGACTGCAGGAGTGCACCGATAACTTTTAATTACGTGATGGTTACGCAATGCGATTTCCCCCGAAAGTCATCTGCGTGGGCAGCTTGCTTCCTGAGCTCCCCCTTGGCTGAAAACTGTGCTTCCCATCAGTGTGCGATATGAGGGACATTTGCCCACACACACATGCATGTCAGCCCCCCAAGGGGGACTTCCACGTCAGGCTGGGAAACCCTGCCACAGGTTCACGCTCACATAATACTGTCAACAGCCCCTAACATAACTGCAGCATAACTCCACGCTATAACTAAATTAATTCCATAGACAACAATTTTGTCTTTTCAAAAGCACAGGAAATCTAGCACGTCCACAAGAACGAATCAAGGCATCCATCAATCTTCCATTCCATTACTTAAGTAGAGGATTGCAGGGAGCCAGGAGCCAATCCCAGCAGGCATAGGGCGAGAAACAAGGGACACGCTACAGGGCCTCTGCAGCACTCAGCGCCAGTCCATTACGGGCCGCGTGCACACACGCACACACAGACACGCACACATACATGCACGCACACACGCACACACACACACACACACACACACGCGCCAGACACGCACGCACACACACACACGAACGCACACACACACACACTTTATATGAATATCTTTGTGAGGACCATCCATTCATTTCTATGGGGAAAACTCTAATCCCAACATGACAACTAGGGCTGCACGATTTGGGGAAAATATCGAATCGCGATTTTTCTGACAGAAATTGCGATTACGATTTGATTTGCG
>JABFEA020000117.1:1390779-1436067 GCA_019775915.2 Cyphomyrus plagiostoma
GGATTTTGTCACTAAAATATAACCCTAGGGTATTTTTTGTTGGCACATGATGTTTTGAAAACCGCAATTTAGCTCTCTGTGTTCGACCCGACCCGAACCTATATCCGACACAGTAGAATATTTTTCGCCCGTTTAAACAAAATTTGCGGGTTACCTGTCAGGTACAGTTTACAAAACCAACCTGTGTTTTTAATATAAGATAAAACCAGTGAAGTTACTTTAAATGTTTTCATATTTTTTCTGTAATTGCAGATTTGCACAAGAAATATTCGACTTTTATGACTACTTTGAATTTTATTAACAGTTTACAACTTCCTACTGCAGTGCCTTTGCTATGGACATATGTTACCCTTTCAAAAACAGTTATATTGAAATTTGCAGATCAAATCATATACCGCAATATATACCCTCTATGGTTCAAATTATACCGCAATATGAATTTTATACCATATCGCACAGCCCTACTATCAGGATAGTATTCCCTCAGTTACAGCACATGCTTAGAACACAATTACCTAATGTTCTCAGCTACTCCATAAATTTAGCATACCATTGCAAGAATATTTGACGGAAGTTCAGGCATTGCATAGAATATTAGATGGAAAGTAAGCAATTATGCTTTCCCGTTATTACATGTAGTTATGAGTACATGAAAGTACCATAATAATTTATAGTGCTTCTAGACCTGTTATTATGTAGTTATACCTTTATAGTGTAGCATGTGTACTTATACTGTTAGAAACTACTGGTGTGTCGGTCTGATTTACATTTCTTTATCAGAATGTGACACCACCATTATAAACTAGGTATATTACTCTGATTGGACACAATTTTCTTAATATGACACGTTGCCTCTTAAAAATACAGTTTATTTTACCCTCTTTAAAAGACAGTATATGGGTAGGCTATTTGGATAAAGTATGACAGACCGATTAATGTAGCAATAAATTTGTAGTACCGTATGGTATTCTGATAAGGTATGCCAAATTATCAGAGTACCGGTGCTGGCAGTGAAACAACTTGCCTGTTTATTAGCAGAAAAACTTTAAATCATATTTTATTCTGTGGAAAATGAAAGATCAATCTGCTGGCAAGATTTAATAATAAATTATAAAACATCTCGCAGGTCAAATAAATTACATATCGTGGCGCTTGTGTGGCAAAGAGATCATGATGCGGACAGCAAAGTTTAGTTTTTAGCAGGCTTTAATTGCACAATCCTTAAAAGGAGAATAAATTCACTTACACATCTTGGCTGGGGAGAAATACAACCTTTAAGGAGACGTGAGTGGATAATGCAATAGAGACACAGCACAACTCTGAAAACTTTTTTTTTTTCAGTTCAGTAGCTTAGGAAAAACTTACAATCCAAAACAGATAAAAATAAACCTAAAGACGGAATACGCACAAACCTTTACTTTACTTTCACTTCTGCATATAACGTTTCCATTCCACTCTTTTTTGAAACCGGTGGAAACGCGGCCAAGTTGTCAAAAGACACCATACCAGAACCAGCCCAGCACGGGCACCAGCTCCTTGTTGGTGGGAATTTGGCAGTAGTAGCTTAGCCTGATCTTGGTCATCACTTTAACTGTAAATAATTTTGCTTAATTTACGTTATATGATTCCTCTATGTCAAAATATTTGCTGCTAAAACAAAGGTTGGTTCAATCATTTAGCCGCATAATCTCACATAATACATTAAATATTAACCATACAACATTAACTGTTTTGTTAATATTATATAACATTATGTGTTCTGATTAGGGCTGAACTATATTTTAAGTTTTGGAGTAGAAAATTAACTTTATAGCCAAATAGAACATATCTGTCAAATAAGTTGGTGGTGTTGCGTTTGCTGTGCCAACAGATACAAAGCAGTGCCAACATCACTCGCCTTTGTTAAATATCTGTCAAATGCAAAATATTTCCATACAGTGGAATTAGAATGTGTTTTCCTTTACGGTTCTTGTTCACTTCCTCTTCACTCATTTTTTTTTTTTAAATTTCTCATGGAACATGGCAAACCGTCTATGAGTGAGTCAAACAGCAAGGATGAGAATGATTTTTATTGTCTCAGAGAGTGCATGTGGAGCTCATGCAAAAGTGATAAACTTCAGACTGATTTTTAAATGACTATTTTTACATAAAGAACAAGCCATTGTTAGAATTGCAAAGCTTGTTATATTTTGTTTCCTATGACTGACCAAAAATGCAACTTGATGATGATTTGGATCCAGCAGACTGTTGGGGTCCTTGCCACTTCACAATTGCATGTGCATGAAATGCCACGTTGATTTTAACATTGCACATTGTGCAAGACTACTATTGAGGGACTGCACAATGGCCCAGCAGGTAGCACTTTGTATCTGTGGAGTTTGCATGGTCTCCCCATGTGGGCCTGGCTTTTTGGCAGATTATCCGGATTCCTTCCACTGTACAGAAACATGCAACTTAAATTAGTGTTAAATTGACGGTATGTGTGAGCCTGCAATGATTAGTTAATTCTGACCTCATGCCAATTGCAATGCATATATTATATTATGTCATATTATATTATATTGTAGCACTTGATAGACTGAGGCACTGCGGTGGCAGGGCAAGTAGAGGAAATAGGTTTCATCAAGATCAGTCTTTAATAATAGCCCTTAAAAGGTAACCACAACTCGGATCCTATGACAGAGTAAAAATATTTTGGTGAATCCCCCTGCGCTATATTACAACAGTAAGAAAAAGCCTTATTTTAATATAGCTGACTAGTGATGTAAGAATCATCTGTGCATAACATGCAATGCTAGTATAATATATTTCAGCCATTTTTTTTTAATTCAATACAAAATACCCTGCCTTGATTTATGATGTCATTTGGCGCCGGTATCAGTTTTCATGCCAGTGGAAAACCAACACCTTGAAGTACTGTACTTTTGATACTTTCTTGAAGTACCAAAAGTACAGTACCTTGTGGGGTGGAGAAACTCCTAAAAGAGTCATTCGAAGAACAAGCAAGGAATGAGTACAAACATGGGTAAGGGCACACGTGACGGTCAGGTCCACAGAGCAGCTATTTATAGCAACACATACACAGGGGCTATATGATGGAGGCTTAAGGCTTAGGAAATGCTAATAGGCTCTGCTAGTGGAATGCAGCTCACTGATGCTACAATATACTGTAATGGGCAGATGGGCCATGTTGTTTGGCATAATCGACAAGGCAGTTATACTTTTAGCCACAATGTGGCTTTATTGCACCTATACCATGCACATGCATGCACACTTTCCACCATGCTAGCTGCCCCGTTAACTCCTAACACAAGGTGGGCACACACACATACACCAGTATTTATATCAAATAACATTAAACACTATCTATTTCAATACACACAACAACAGCGCATCAGATGCTAACTATACACGGCTGTTTACATCATAAGCTGAGACCCTTTCGAGCCATGCATGTGTCACGGCTGTCCGGAAACTGTGACAGTGCAGCAGTTGGGACCTAATGGAGAGGTGTGGTAATGCTCGTCTAGGGCCACACATAGTCTAGGACTGGCTCTATATCGACTGGATTAACAAAGTAAAATTTAAACTCTAAAGAAGTTTAAAAAACATTATTTAAGAAGTGTTTTGAGATCAACGTGTGACTACTAGCAAACTGAAGGCACACAGCCGATTGGACCCAAATGTAAACAATTACAGACCTAAATGAGAACCCAGAAAGGGGAGTTTGTGCCTTTACTTTTAAAAAAATACAAAATATGTGCTGAGATTACTTCTGCTGTTCAATAGGTGATTCATTTTGAGCACTTTTGAGGGTCTGTGTGATTAAATAAAATGCCACATACGTATAAACTACTGGATTTTTATTAATAAACTGTTATATTTCTGCTAAAAACTGAAGACTGTAACCTTTTACATTCCCCGCCCCCTCCACCCCATAACCTGTCTGAAACACTGCAACTGCGTGATACTATCCAACTTCAGAAAAACTGACCTCACATCTCTACTGATTAGTTTGACCCTCATTAAAATTTTTCTCCTTCAATGGTAGTTTACAAGTTACCTTCCATGTGCTTTACATAGGTCTCCTCTTTATAAATACATGCTCTTAATAATAAACTAGCATTGCACGCATGCACTCCTCAGTTTCCTTAGGCTTTATTTTCTACCTGGATTAATTATTCATATGGTTTTGCATACATACACTCAGTATCTACTTTGACCCACCCAGAAAGCTTTGGGTGCCCAAACTGTTTATATGGCTTGGAACATGGAACAACTTAAACCGTTTCAGCTTCCATTAATGATGATTTACAGCATTTAAAGAAAAAAAAGGAACAAAATTAAAGTGCAGTACGGTGTACCTACATCCAATACGCTCAGTCCATCATCGAACAATAAAACTCGCTCAGCCTTCCTGTTTTAACTTTTTTCCTCTCTTACCCTCTTAATATCTAAATTATGTCTGATGAAAAATACATGCTGTGTCTGTATTATTCATAGTTTATAATTCACAGAGCAGGCCTCCCACGAGGAGCATAATATTTCTCACCAGCTGTTTTAATTTTTTTTTTTACCAGTCTGGAGTGTTTCTTATGTCCCAGCGTTGCTCATGTGGATTCATGGGCCAAGACCCGCCATCTCTTGGTGCCCCCCTCTTCTGCATCATTTTTTTTTTGTCATGGAGGGGGGGGGCAGGAAGGCTAATGCAGCCATAAACAATTGCAACTGTTTTTGTCCTCTGCAGCAAGTTGGATGCAACACCAAGCCGTGTGTGTGTGTGTGTGTGTGTGTGTGTGTGTGTGTATCAGGGGGGAGGATGAGACTGGAGGAGAACAGGACAGTGCATTTGGGATGGAATTATCCTGCAAGGCATTGTAGCAATTAAGTAGATGAATGACCATTGGTTTTAATTAGAACACGGGATATGCATTAAACTCTGTTCTACAAGCAAGTGCTAGCAGTAGAAGGGAGGTGCCTAGTCTGCATATGTTCCTAGACGGGGGCTGTGATGCAGATGACGTGAGGGGAGAGGGCTACCTTGTGGGGCCACCAAACAGCAACGGTCAGAGGCTGGGCTATCCATGTGTGGGCGTGTCTCTCTGCCCGCGACTGATACTTACTCACGTTTCGCCATCAAATTAACATGTGAAATGAGGGCTTTCAGCTTGGTGCTGTGAAGTTCTTGGGAAATTAAATGATTATTACGTCTTTGCCAAAACAGGAGATGGCGATTATTAAAAAATACAGGCAACAGAGAAGCCAAAGTGATTTTTGCAATAAAAATAAGTTTATTAAATCAGCATTCCAATTTGGCCAGCAAAACAAAAGTTCCTGCCAATTGTACAGCCAATAATAAGCTTATAGTGTATTCAGGATTCTTATGGAAAGTCTTTAAAGTAAAAAGAATTCCAAAATAATATGTGTAGGGCAGAATCAGGCTGGTTCCCACTGGTAATAAACATTCAAAATGAGCTTTGGATTTTGGATGCATCTAAACAGTGGTCTCCCTTGATGGGCTGCTGTTTAAAGCTGTAATCTGTAAAAGCTAAACCCTGAAAGCCCTTCACAGTCAACCGGTGGTAGACTCTGTACTAACTAAATTACCCCAATGGCACTGTGGGACATGCCTGGTTGAAGGACGGTCACAGCTGGACAGTAAATGTCTGACACAAACCAGCCCTGGCTCTGCTTTGTGCCAGCAGATCAGGGCACAGAAAAATCCTGGAATAAATTGATCGACAAATGGAGTAAAAGCCATACTTCAGATGGGTGGGAAGAGCCCAGGGATCTCGCCGCGTGACACAGCGCTTATCCGGCAGCAAGACGAAATGTACGCCAGCAGATTGCACCCCAAGGTTGAGACATCCTACTCTGGTCATGTAACCGCCTCAACCTCCCCCAATGAGACAGAAAGCCTTTCTTTGTCATGTAAGACAGCAAGGACACATTGCTCCCAACCTATATGTGAGAGAAACATGCATATAGGGGAACAGAATTGTGTTAGGAACTAATATCTGCACACCAAATAGACAAATTTCTCCACTGGAACAAACACATTTTTGTATTCATAACAGCCAAGGACTGTTACAGTTTTCCTGTAATTAATTATCATTATTTTTTCTTGCTATTTTTCCCTCCACCCATTTTCTTTTATTTCCCCCAATTATACCAATAATTTTTAATTTCTTTTGCCGTATTCTGCATATTCCTCCCACTGCAGCCTCTCATCCCATACAGTGAGCATTCTGACCTTGCTTGATTTTCCCCTTCACCTGATTATTATTTTTTTTCCCCAACAGACGGGCGAACCCCCCCACCCCCCACCACCATGTACGCTGAGCGGCCACATCACGGCGTCCTTGAGGGATCTGACCGGGCTCCAGCTATGTAAAGATAATGATACAAATAAATATGACAGCACCTACCCATCAAGGCCTTGCACGCTCATAAATAGAGTAGTAGCTTTTACCAGTACTCAAAGTCAAAGACATCCAGGCCGTCTGCCCCATGGATGGATGAGTAGGTGTGCTGGCCATGTGTACGTGCAGACTTTGAGTACTGCCTCGGCATGCAGCTAATGAACCAGAAATCTCTGGCAGCCTCACATCAGCGGCATCAGAGCCACCGTCTGTGTCATCTCGTCCCTTTAAAGGCGGTTGGCCCATTTACACATTGTACTAAAGCGCTAAGATCTCCATAGGTAACTGGCATGCAATGAAGTCAAAAAAGACTCCTGTCTCATAAACCAAGTTTAATTCTCTTTTGATCCTGCTACTATGCTAAGTTCTTCGTCTACACGGCCAGGCAGATCGATGAGCAGAAAACCTTCATGTGGGAGTTGGACCCTTGAGTACAGCACCTTAAACTCACTCGCTTCAGTAATATATTCAAGGACAACCAGGGGGTTGAAGAAGGCATTATGAACAAAGCAGTGACTTCGAATGGCTGCAGATGACATACAGACCTTTTGGGTGAAGATTAAAGACCAAAGTATACATGGTCTTCAGGGGTCAATGTGGAGGTGGCTGGACCTCATAGAAGCACAGTGGAGAGCAGCACCTGCTACCCCTAGATGTAATGGTAGGTACTTCATAGCATGTGGCTTCTCTTCCTTCGCTGTGAAGCTTTTCTGTAGAAATCATGCTCTGCCGTGGAGATGGAGGGGGTAGGCAAGTGGGTGGGTGGATGTCAAAGGCCACTTGCTGTCATCTCCTTGCTGTCACTGCCAGGATGTCACACAAGGAGGCATCTAAAATTGCTTACTTTGTCACCACAGTAATCTTGCTCTGGACTACGCAGCCCCTCCACCACCCCTGTTAGAGCATATATTTTTCGGCACCTCTGCAGAAGCACTGAGGAAGGCGGCAGTGTGAGGACGTAGCTGGTGGGGTTAGAGTCACAGAAAATCTAAATGTTAATGATGGAGGATGAGGAGGACGAGGCTGCCCCGGCTGATAGCAGGAGCGCACCACTCGTACCCCAGACCTGTGCTTGGTCTCTTAGCAAGGCTGACAACAGCCTGCTGTGGGTTTGCAGGTATGTCTCTGTTAGAAGCCACTCCGACTTGGACAAACACGGAAACACGAATAAATGCAGGGGGGGGGGGGGCAAGGGAATTGGTTGGGGAGCGTTCTGGGGAAGTGGGGGAAATCGAGGGACGCTTGTCCCCTGTGCTGTTGGCTCTGTCCCCCGAGGGCCCGAACGCCATATGGAAGGAAGCCCATGAATATTACATGAGAAACGTCCTCACAGCAAACACCGTGTCCGTGGCCAGTGAGCTCGTGCTGCATGCTCCCTGCTACACCAAAGAGGCACATTGCCCTGGAGCTGCTGGCCTCGCTCCCACGGGTCACCTGTTCATTCTTCTTCCCTTTGCTCTGCAAAGATAGATTAGTTTTGATGTTTTTGCTCTCATTGTTGATGCCTACATATTAAAATATCTTCCATAAAACATCTGTCTCTCTTCCAGCCACTTATCCAGACCATCACATGGCACACACAGTGGTGTGATCATATTTTTTTGGGGACTGCTCATTCATTTCTATGGGAAAAATGCTAATACTAACTATGACAACCTTTACCCCTACCCAGACTTAACCATAACCATATGTAACCAAGCAAAATACAAGAACTTTTGCATTTTTAGTTTTTCCATTGCAGTCACAGATTTTTATGAAATAGAATTTTCCCATGAAACTGGTCCCCATAAGGTAAAAAAATCATCTCCACAAGGTAAGGTATACCTGGACCCCACACACACACACACACACACACACACACTCTTTGGGACCTACATTTCCTAATTGCATGTAATTACATCGAGTTAGAAGTAGAGCAGAATTACTCCAGGCAAGAACTACAAGGTGGAGCCAACATGGAAACTTCACAGACAAAGCAGGGATCCAAACCCTTAGTGCTGGAGCTGTGTGGTGAGGGCACGACCCACTTCAAAACTGTGCCCTCATGCCTCAATGATTCAGCATTAAAAAAAACCTTTTCCTCTGAAAAAAAGTCTTTTATGAACTTGAAGTTAATAGACAATAATTTAGGCCAAACTTCAGATGAGTGATGGCAGGCACCATGTGCGTGTGGGAAGCTCACTCCTGGGAATGGCCGTGGGCTGGGACAGGGAGATGGGGGCCTTTTTGTGTGTTGATGGGGGGTGTGGATCAAAAACCCCCCTCAGCTAAGAAGTTCTGAGAACAACCCACCACACAACCAATGGAAAGGGAGGGAGCTCATCTACCCATCATTACCTCCATAAAACAACGCTGGGAGGGATCTGTCAGCATAACACATGGAGTGCTCCGCTTCTCCTTGTCCTGGGATGTGGTTTGCGTCTCAGCAAACACTGGCTTGCGGTCACTCGGGGCATCGGCGTAAGATGAGCTCCGCAGGGCAACTGTAAAACTACCCTGGTTAGACAATTGAGACAGTGGAACGGAGACAATTTCCAAAGTACTGGAGCAGAGGAGAAATTCCCTTGGTATCCTCCCGGAAAGTGCCATCTCAGTCCTGCGGACTCATACTACAGCAGTGTCACAATCTCTTTCTCAATTCTCATATGGTAGGTTTTGCTGAAGGAGAAGGATTTTATTTCTGGTGGAGCATCATGGGAACTCATAAAACAACTCAATTTGATCTGTTCCTTTTGGAGACCACCAGGCACCTAATTTCTACTACCAAAGACCATATACTGCATCTTTTACTTCGAAATATTTGTTCCAGACAGCAAATATTGATTACTGACACAATTGCTAATCTGTTACTGGGTCTTTAAGTGATTGTTTTGGACATTAACGTGGCACAGTTAATGATTTATAGTTCAACAAAAGCGATAATTAATCAAATTGTAACCTCTGCCTGTATGGCACCAGCTGCAACTAGGATCTGACATCATGGCAGGTCGACGCACAAACTGAGAGAGCGCTTCGGGTTTTTTCAGCATGGCTCAGAAGAAAAATGACTCCTTCCTCTCCTCCCAATAGCAGCGATGTTTTTCAGACCCCATAAAAAGAGGGGGAGGAGAAAAATAAAGCGAAAATGAAGAGCCTTTTATGTCCTCCGTTATCGGCTCCCCGCTAGTATTTCACATCGGGAGGCCAGGCACTCGCCTCTCAGGACGACCTTGAAGGGACAAACCAGCAGCCTGGCAGCTGTGGTAGCGAGGAACTGGGAACCCTGGGAAGGTGGCAGGTAGGGGACGATTCCCACCCCCATGTTAGACCCCCCCCGGGTTCTGGCCATTCGAGAGAGAGAGATGCCTGATGCTGAGCGGCGTTTGACTGGGGGG
Organism: Cyphomyrus plagiostoma; assembly: GCA_019775915.2. Lineage (NCBI taxonomy): Eukaryota > Metazoa > Chordata > Actinopteri > Osteoglossiformes > Mormyridae > Cyphomyrus > Cyphomyrus plagiostoma. The sequence continues at coordinate 1,400,576 of JABFEA020000117.1, forward strand.
GTGAAGTGTGCGTCCATGAGCTGTATAGATGCAAATCAGCCCGAGTCCAAATGACAGGAGAGCCAGATGAGGTGCACTACCTCAAAATGTGCACCATCTACTGTGTGTCCCCTCTAACTCTCACCTCTATCCACGTCGATTCAAGCTGGGAACTGCTCCCTGATCTCCTGAGGGATGGAATGCAAGGGGGCGTGTAAATGGCCAGCGTGAACAACCCCCCCCCACCTTGCCTTGTGGCTCGACATTGACTTAAGTCTCATCTCAAGTATTATCTCTGCTGTTTCACACTAACAGCCCTGATATCAGTCTGCCAACAGGGACGGGTTGGGGGACGGATGGATGTGGGTTATTTTTCCGATAAGGACCACACCTCCAGGTCCGCACAGGGAAGACAATCAGTACCACATCTCCAGGTCTTTGCGCTGGAACACGGCTTCTCTGACTCGCCTCCAGCTTTTCTGGCAAGTCTTGCTCACTAGAACCTACGGACGATCTGTCCATCTTTGGGTGTCGTTATCACAGGAGTGGCCCTAGCTTTTATGTTCCAAGACACCCCCTTCCCCCAACTGAATGTAATGTTAGAGTTACGCTCTTTTGAAAGGCCTGTTTATTCCAGGCTGAGTTACCCCTCATGAATTGTGGTTCTGCTGCCTTTGAGATGGCTCAAACAAGTGTGTATAATTGTGTATGCAGAAGAAAAGTTCTCATGTAGATGTATTTCTCTCCCTCACATAAAGGGAGTCAAAATCGCTGCACTTTAAGGAGAATTGTTTTACCCAGGCAACTTTTGAAGAAAAGAAATATTTTGGCCGTGGAGATGAATAGTTGCTGGTTGTGGAGTTGCCATGGCAAGGGGAGGGTGGTGGCACTCTGGAATGGCATGTTGAGGGAGCACCGGGTGTCCAAAGATTGCCATTGGCCTGCAGGATGCCATTGAACCTCATCACGGCTCCGAGTGCCCTGCAATCTGCCTGATGGGGAACGGTGGAGACAATTACAGATTTCTTCTCTGATGAGGATTGACAAGGTGGCCATTATGGGGTGAGAAGTGATCAGCACGGGAGGGGCTGGCACGTACGGCGGGCTCAGAATTTTGCCATGGTTACCGCCAGCCTCGCTCTTGGCCCAGACGCACGCCAATCACTCTGGTTGTGATGATGACCATGAGAAATGGTGTCTGTGGGTGGTCAAAATGTCACAGTGCCAGTCCCTGAAACCGCCCCCCCCCAACTGTGCAGTAAATAATGAGAGCTCACACTGGAGGTTCTTCAGGAAGTCTCTGAAGATCTGAGTGAGAACAGAAGATCCGGAACAATTTCAGGAGGCGAACAGGCCTCTCCAGCACAATATGATCATGGTGATTTTGCCATCGCTGTTTTTCAATTAGCGAGCGCTTGTTAACACAAACGCAAATATCCGGGCTGCTGCCACATTCATTACTCTCTGTTTCTTATAAAGTTCCTTTATGCAACTTCATTTCATTTTAAGCTTCTCCATCCTCTGCCCTGAATCCTGGAAGTGTGTGTGAAAGTATGTTTTTACTGGTTGTGTGTGTGTGTGTGTGTGCACGCATGTCACACAGCATTAGAGCGCCCAGCTGCTCACGTGTTTCCACGTGGCTTACTCCCCCACTGAAGGCCTGCCCTCTGAGAATCGACAGGATGCGCCTACATGCTACACAATCACGCCTCCCCCCGCACTGGCCTGTCTACCATGCGGTGTGCACGGCATGCTGGGAGAATTATTTTGCAGTCCATTAGTTGTGGGGTACATCCTCCGTCTTTCCACTTGTCACCTCCAGGGTACAATAACACTGGGAAATTCATATTCATGCCGGACGTGAACCTGGCACCCACTGAGAAGCGAACGTGTGGATGAAGGGGTGTTGTGATCTTTTCTCTTTTTTTGCATTTATCTAATTTAATCAAATATAAATGTGAAATGCTGTACTGACCTATTTTCACATTTTCACAGTTGAATTGGGCTTATAGTCATGCATGATTACGTGACTGACTACTCGTATCACACACCTGTGCACAAGCACATGTGTCCCTTACGGAACAGGATGACATGAGTGTGAATGACAGCAAGGTCGTTGAAAGCTGGGCAACATAGCTGGGTCGCACGGCAGACCTGACAGGTACAGGGCCGATGTGAGATGGGTGGCTGAGTGACAGGTAAGCTGGAGTATCTGGGAGATTGCTGGGGTATATGCATTGCGAGGTTGGAGAGGGGGGTTGGGCAAAGCAGCCGCCTCCCCTCCGCTGCTGTAAATTACACTCGCGATGTCAGCGATGGCGCCACAGTGCAGCCTGCTCGCCTTGATAAGGAACGAGAGCCGTCGCTCTTCCGGGCCCAGTTAGGTGCTACCTGATTGCACCAATCATTGGGGGACAGGGAGTCAATGGCTGTGTTTTGGAAATTGGGGATAAATAATAAATATGACCTTGCTTTGAAAGCGATATGTCAGCCGGGCGCGCTAACCACAGGGAGGCCCCAGGAGCGATCAGAGCAACACTAAAGAAAGTGTCACCAAAACCCTCCGTGTTTGGGAAAATAGGGCCATGGCAGAGAGGGAGAGGGAACGAGAGAGAGGGAGAGAGAGTGAGAGATGGGGGGGGGGGGGGTACTGACAGGCTCATGAGTCCAGCTCTCGGTAAGAGGGACTCGCAAAGTCATTGGGCTGGTTTTTTGTCCTTCCCTTGTTGTATTCTACGGGCTGAGAACCAAAACCCCTTCTGTTTTTCAAAACAAATTGTCCCGTCCAGCGCTTCACGCGCTAATTACCTGTTAGCCTGATGTGAAGTCCCGCCGCAGCTCCTTGCGATTGATGCCAGCCCTTCCGACAGTCGAGAGGCTTGGCGCTGGGGCTCCTTAAATGCAGTCGTCAGGCACAATCTCCATCCTGACAGCTACCTTCATCAGCAGAGCTAATCTAACCCTCAGAATTTACTGTCATTTTCTGTTTGCGCGGCGATGGATCCCGGCATCGCGGCTGATCGAATGAGGACTCGTGCGGGGGGCAGGTGAGCCAAATGATGCCGGGATTGAAGTCGACCGACTGCCCCCCCCCTCCCCCGATACAGCACAGGACCCTGCGGGACAATTGGAATAAATCAAAACTTGGATACAGCGAAACATACAATGATATACATTTTACCACCTGGATGTGTATTTATATATTTTGCTGAAGAATATGTACTTTATACCTTCAAGAAGACTTAAAATGGTAGCTAAAGCCAGACACTTTATTTATCCAAAGCAATGAACATTTTTTTGAGAAAGTAGGGTCAATTGGGGGTTATGGGTCAATGCTCAGGGACTCCACCATTCTACCAACTACAGGATTCAAACTGGCACCTTCTGATCACAGGCACAGCATCCTCACCCACTGAGCCTCACAGTAAAATGCATGTAGCTCATTATGCTTCCTGAAGCATACTTCCCGTGCCTGAGAAGCCCGATTTGGATGCACATAGCACTATCACACACCAGAAATACAACGCAAAAGATAATTTCACAAAGATATATGATTTGATTTCTTTCATTGAGTTGCCATCTTGTTTGGCTGGAGAGCGATGCTGGGCCCTGTAAGCTACAGCACTCGCACGCCTGGATAATACTGGAGTGCTTGCACAAAGTCGCACCGTAGATAATTTGGGATGTGTCTGAAGCAAACCAGATCCCCTGCCCTCAGCCACTACATCCAAACGGCCCCTTGAAACTGCCGGTTGTGCTGAGCCGTAAATCCAGTGCGTTTTTATCATTTTACGGGCAATACAAGCAACCCTCCGCAGGCTACTGCTGTCCCTGTAATGTGAACCAAACAAAACTTAAATGTATTTTTGGAACTGGAAATTACATTAAATTGAAAGCCTAAAACTTATCCCGAGGCACCAAAGCATGCACACGCACGCACACACACACTCACACAAAGAGACACGGCATCACCTAATCAGGTGTGTTTGAATTGCAGGAGGAAACCGGAATTCGGAATGTGGACCAGCAGGAACACGGGAAAACACAGAGCCATGGTGGGAATCCTGTCCCCAGCCATTGAGGTGTGAGGCTACAGTGCTGCCCACCATCTTAACAAGCACAGCAAAAGGAACTTAAAGGGGGTGGGGTTCAATCAGGGCTATAAGACCCCCTGGAGGTCCATTGAGCAGCTGCAGGGGGCCTGCAAAAACGCACCATGAATCACTGAAATATCTGTATGATCATTGGTATTACATAACCCCCGCCCCCCCGAAGCATTAAATACTAATACTCCCCCTGGTGCGTATTTCCCAGTTAATGTGATCACGCAGCAGTAGTAGGCGTCGCCTGACTCTGTTCTGTTTTCATTGGGGGGGTCACGGCCTCAAAGAACACCTTCATGCAAGCTGATCTGAATTATCATGCAGCCGGCATAAAGGTGCAGCGGCAAGGCATCATTTCAGGCACATGAGCTGATGCAAGGAGAGGCGGAGGGAGGGACAGGCTGCAACATTCTGCTTCAACATAACTAATATGCATTTAGCACATTCTTGAACACAGCTTCTGAAGCGAGCCTCCTCTCTTCCTTGGACTACATTCTCCCTTAAATAAAACAATTTTATGAATTGGGAGCTGAAAAGGTGCAACGTACTTCAGATAAGCAGAGTCAGAAGACAGAAAGTATCGATTGCGCGATATTAAATATTGATTTTAACATTCCCGGTGGTCCCTGAAAAGCGATGCCTGATCCCGGGAAGGAAATGATGACTACTGAAGGAGGAGGAAACCGGTGGCTCTGTGCCCAGACAATTTTGAAAATGGGGGGTTTGCCACGCACCCCCACAACTGCCGTAGGACCGGCACATGAAGGCAGACGGGCATTTGGGGGAGGGGGGGGTGAGCACAAGGGGGTGTGTTAAAGTTCTCTTCAAGGCCATTTTATTCCTCCTCCTCTCGTTCCTCATTTTCAGGCATTTTAAAAAGACAGCTGTGTGTAAGAGTGAGGGGGTTCACCTTGGTGATATACAAGCTATCTTTCATGCCATTGCGTGGGGAGGGAGGGGGATGTCTGAAAGGACAAACGACTGCACAGTGACTGTTACATAGGCTTCATTATGGTCTTTGGTGGAATTTTCCAGTAATAAACCCAAATGGTTTGGAACAGCATGGCGGGCGGCGGCCGCAGCCCCATGATGGATGAGCACCTCGTGTCCCCAATGCGCCGTACCCTTGGCACGCGACTCGCCCTCGCCGGGGTCGCACTCCTGTTATTTTTTTTTCCTTCTTTTTCGGGGCCTGGCCTGAAAACTGGGGTGGGGTTGGGTGCAGCGCTGACATTTCGGGGGGGGGTTGACCCAACTGCAGATACGACCGGAGGTGGTAGACCTCCGCGCCCTGTCTCTCAGCCCACCGTTAGACAGCCATACGAGAAGCGCGGCTCGGAAGCCACCTCAGCCATGTTTGCCCACTCCCTCCCCCACACCCCTCTGACCCCCTCCCCCCCCACTCAAGCTCGTCGACCTTTCCGAGTTCGCCAAACACAGCTCGGTTAGCTGGATAAAACAGTCACGCCTCCGCAGAAAGGTCACGCAGCAAACATTTTCATGTTTTAACACCCTGATTTTTCCTCCCTGCTGAAAGCACACATGGCATTTTCACTTCTTATTTCTGTTAATTACCAGCATTTTCCAGCAGAATCTATGAGTATACAGGGGGGGGGACATGTACCCTTAATACTTGATCTGGATTTATTCATTTCCCCAATAAATGGACCTTTGTATTTAAATGATTAAGCTGTGTCCCCCCAATATCAAACTCACTCCTGCACCATTGTGAGTATACCAGGAAACTCACTAGAAAATGACTGCAATAACAGTGGGATCTTGTTCACCCTATATTTTCATGTGGATATTCACTATTTCTGGCTGTAATGCTACAAATTCTGACATCAGTTTTGTAATTTTCCTTATTTGTGAACACTTGTGGGACATATTTATACTAAAAATTATACTAAAATAACATTATACTAAACTATACTGTAGTCACTTTACCGGGTATTTATTTGTATATCCAGTGATGTCGATATACTGTACACACCCATAGGCACATACTGTATATACTTGTAGTCTTTGGTCATAGTTCTATACCACGTGGTACCTCTTAAAATATTTTGATTCCTAGGTATCTGCTGTGTATGTCCGATGTATCTGCTGCTTCTGCTCTCTGCTCTGTACTGTGCTTGCTGTTGCAACAATGCAATTTCCACATTGTGGGACAAATGAAGGTTTTATGATTCTGATTCTGATTTAAAGGGATCACAGCATTTCTTAACTGTGCAATGTTTTCCACAGACATTAAGAGCAACTTTAAGGACAAAAGAACTCTATCATCCCCCCTTATCCCCTTATGTTAATGGTACAGTCCATTTTCAATGTGGAGTAGCATATGCTGACGCAGATCCATTAAACTTACCTGTTTTATTACACCAGCTACTTGCATGTGCAACATGAAGCAGACTCTTATACCAACTGTTACAGTAACTGACTCCTTCCAGTATTATATAAACATCTCCATATCTCATTCCCGTCATATTATTGTATGTCATATTATTGTATGTCATATTATTTATTACTAGATTAAGGGCAAGTGAAGCGGTTACCAGCTAGGGTAACCACATAATCACCTATAAACAATGCAGCCACCTAATGTGCAGTTGTTCATTTTGCCTACAGTGATATTGAAGCCTGTATTTAACATAGTCTGTAGCTGGAGCAGCAGAGTTTAATTGTGTTATGAAAAATCTTAATTTTGTATAATGACAGTTATCTGTTTGTCACTTGTATTGTGATATTGCATATATTGTTATGTCCTTCGGTCAAGCATTACCAATTCAGTATAGTTATATAGCTTCCTTTTCTAGACTTGTCCAAACTTCATTAGTATATTCACGTTCCTGTTGTTTATTGTTTTATTAGATATCACACCTATAGTAACATCTGTACATAGGAGTAAAAAGCTCAATGGCTAGATAATTCTGTGATGTGGCAGTTGCCCATTAGAGAGACAGAACCTGACCTTTAGATCTATGATTCTGACCTGTGGTGGGCTAGTTTCCCCCGATCTGGCACAAAAGCTTATGTGGAGTAGTCTTGACATAGAACCCTCCTTTTTGTTTTCATTATCATACCTGTATGAACTGAATGAAGATTTCCACCATCTTGGTTTTTTAGTCAGTCATAGAGGAGGATTCTGGGAAATACACTCTAAAAACAATAGCACCAGTTCCACTGGGCACCTACTTGAAGAGGCAGGTTAACAGTGAGTCACACATTCAGTATCTGTGTCTCCTTTGCTCTGTGTTGCCTTCTTTCTGATTCAGAATATCAATTTTGCATGAAAGCCTTCTACACAAACACCGCGGATCTTATCGGCATTCCTTCAAAGCGTTGCAATGGCATGATTAGCATAATCCCCGTGTTTGGAATGTTGGAGCGGTTAGCGCTGCATCACACAGAACGTGCCGGGTCCCCATAGAGTCGCCGTGTCCCATTTCTCTGCTCTATCTTTTGGGTCTTTTGAGACCCCTGGGGACGGAAGCAGGGAGCAACCATTTTGATTTTGAAAACTGGGCAAGGAAGCCAATTGGCAAACAAGAATAACAGGAATCGGACATACCAAGAGAGAGACAAGGAATTATGGGCTGTCTGTGACGGAGTAGCACCTGACCCCAGATTTGGGGGGGATTCACTGGCCGCAGATGATGGGAGGTTATTTACTGTAGGCCCTTTGAAAGTGGGGATAAGCAGGACAGGGGAGGGAGGCAAGAAGAAGAACCACCAAGATATTTTCATATCCTTCCATTGGCATTACAGGAAGTGGGTAGCTGTGCATCCATTATGCTCATTGGCCAGCAATAAGTGACCGATCGGAACATGAAACGCGTGATTGTAAGACAGCAACTGGACTGTGTTAGGTGCTGTGGAGGAAGGGGGACCTTAAGAAAATGAGGGAATCACCCTTTCCAGCAAGGACAAGATGGTGGGTGAAGTCAGGCATTATGTTGGCTGCTCACATCTTGTGTCCTTTCCATAAATTTTAATGGTTTTGAAACAGTGTGCTGATTCTGGATTGGGTAATTGGACAGGATACAGCTTAAATGAGGTACTCTAATCATACTTAAATGAGCTACTGTTTTAGAGCACCATTGACATTTTAATATTACAGCTATGTCACTACTCAATAAGACCAATCCACGTACATATAAAACAATTGTGACCTCTCAGGTATATAAAGGAAGAAGTAAGTAAATACTGCGCACCAACAATCAGCGACATGTACGGCAGGTGGCTTATGATACAGAGCATGAAAGTGATGTTTTCATGGGTGTTTTACTCATTAGGTTTCATAACCTATTCATGTAACTGAGGAAGTCATCTGACAAACTCCAGCCCCCCCCCCCATGACACTGGCCGTCAGGCCATAAAAACCGGACCCCCCCAGGTGGAGGAAGAACACAAAGACCGAGGCACTGCGGGTTCCACACCTGCAGTGACACATTCACTTTCATTCCACCTCCAAGAGCCTGTGACATGCTACCCACAAGCCCTCATTTCTCAGGGGGGGGGGCAATAAATATACAACCCCCAGTCCTCCTGCTGGCTGTAACTGATAGTGGTGACACAGAGGAAATGAACTTGATGTGGGGAAACAGGTGATCACTGTGCTGAAGGACACATTGGCGCCCCCACCAGGCTGGTGGAGAAACCAAATGCTACTCCGTGGGCAGACGGGGTCCAGCAGCACCTGCGGTTGCTATGGCACAGTTGCTAGGCTATGCAGAATACGCGAGGATCCTGATGGAAATATCCACGTAGTCTTCAAGTAAATGGGCGGGTTTAAAGCCTGTCTTGAAGGGGTTCTCAAAGGACCTTGAAGTTGGGTTTGGCTTGAAGGAGTGGAGAACTCTTCGCCCAAATGTAGAACGATGTCAGCTATGTGTGTGTATATGTGTGTGTGTGTGTGTGTGTGTGTGTGTGTGTGTGTGTGTGTGTGTGTGTGGGGTGGGGCACTTGTGTTTCCATGGCAAAAGATCACCTGGTTCCTACATGACAATAAAACACAGCAGGCCCTGATTGCACTAATAGGTTTTAATTAGGGTCAGCTGGGTGCATGTGGGAAGGAGGTTGGCAGGTTTTTTATTATATAAAGTTTGTATTAAATAAATAGGTTGAGGGACTTATTCAATGATTAGTAGGTTGCCATTTAAAGGGGCCATGACCCCATTTCGCCTGTTTAGACCGCACTGCCCAGATCCCTATGTCCCACCCTTGGACCTTGTGCTGCACAGTCTACTGGGTCCTTGGCGAATGCCCACTCAGGCGTAACACTTTTGGGGGAAGATGATTTAGGTTTGGCTTGAGGGCCAGTTAGTAGGTTACAAGGTGTTTGTTTGTTTGTGTACACGCGTGTGTGTGGGTGGGTAAACTGTAATTTTAATATTCTGCTTTATCAGACTTCCATTTTTCATATCGATTTTCTCTTTCTGCCATTTTTGCATCTATATAAAATACAAAAAAAAAAATTCTGCTTGAGTATCTTCTTCAAGCCAGTGAATTGCCCTCTCTGCCTCTGTGGTGGTCTCTAGGGGAGTGGGGGGTGTAAATTAGCCTCGGTTTCACTGCTTCCAGGTGTTTTTTGAATTATGGCCTGAAGCCCTCCTTCTCCATAGGGGGCGGCTTTAGTCAGAGCGCAGTTCCCCTCCCGGCCTCTGGGAGCAGTTATCTAGAGGCACTCGGTACAGTAAGTGAGTCCACTCATGACGACGACTCGGCCCCCTCCTGTTTCGGCAGGTGTAGAGCGTAGGGGGACAGAAAGAAGCTCTGCCGAACATGTGGTCTAACTGCAGCGCAATGGGTAATATTTGTGAAAGAAGCATTTTAGTTAGGAGTCATGTGCAAATGTGGGGTGGGACTGGGAAAAGGAGGGTGAAGAGAGAGTTTTAAAAAGACAGACAAGGTGTGGAGATCCTCAGAGAGCCATTGATATGCCCTGGATCGAGCATGAGGGGAATGGTTTGAAAGAGCAACCGCGCAGCAAAAAAAAAGAGAAAATCAAGCACAGTGTTTCAAAAATACGGTAACTGCTCAGAAGCAGACAGCATCACTCGTTTGGGACAAAGCAGCGAGTTAAGATCACATTGTACACTGCATGTAACTGGTTCAGGGTCCAGATCCCAGATCCTTCGTCTCTGGCTCGACACCTCCGCCAATCTGCTCTGCAATCTCTGCGGCGGCACTGATGTCTATCAGCCTGAGCCACGACAAGCCGGCAGTGGGGGGATTGGTGCTGATACATCTAGTTCAGATAGTCAGAGTGATAGATACAAAGAGGTGGGGGGAGAGTGTCTATTATAAGCTTTAAATAGAGTTTGGCTCCATGTCTCTAGTATAATACTGACAGCTCTGGTCTTACAATTTTAATCCTGTGAGGGTAATAAGAAACAAAATATGTGTTTGTGTGAGACGCTTTTTAAAAAAGCAATTATGAGCCACATAAGCTGCCAGTCATCCATTCTGCCTGTCTGTTTTCACTGGCTCATTCATTTGTTTTACTTTATCGTTATTTTATTCATAATTTAAGCCAGTAAGGCAGATGCTCCGTTCATTTAGCCTTCAATAATATAATGAAAGACAAGCTATTCCTGCCTAATGGATGGTAAACGGCGGCTCAGCCACCCCACGGCTCACAGCGCAGACCGAAACGACACGGTCTGGGTTTCAGAAGGCTGCCGTTTGGACAGTTCATCATTTTCTGCTCGCATTAGACTCTCCTTTCAGCACATGGAGCGGGCAGCGCTACATTTCATTTTATTAGATGTAATCTCTCGGGGTCTGAACGACAAGCCAGGGCCGGTATCAGGAGCTCACATGCTGGGTAATATGTGCGGCGGCCCGAACGCATTGACGGGTTTTGTCGGAGTAAGCGGGAAATCAGCCAGGGTCCACCAGCCAAGACTTTTGGATGTTTGTGTCTCCGCCATGCCCAGGGAACAGATGCTGCTTGCTGGTGGAGGTAAACAGACAGGCGTGTGCAGCATGATGATGTAGATCTACTCCAGTCACCCATTATCCGTCATGATGGGGATGAGACAAGGCACACAGACAGGCTTGACTCACTCATGTCAGTACCTCAGCACCCTCAATGGGGGAGGGGGGTGCTGTCTCTGCATGAGGTTAAACATCATCATAGGTTCCTGCATAGGCTTTTCAGACACCAGCGTTCTGGTCTGGCTTCTCTTTTTGGGAAGAAATTTTGGAACAAATGTATTTATTCCTTAGTACTTCATCTTTAAAGAAACAAGCAGTGTTTTTGGTTGCTGCCAGTTGTTAATCTGCTGTTGGCTTGAGATCAAACACCGTCATCCCCAAAAAGGCGTAAATGCAAATAAAAGTGCACACCTGTGTGTGCGCCTGTATGGGTGTTACAAACCCCAACATCCCCCACCGTTACCCCCCTGCTGCTCACGCTGTTCTGGGCTCATTTGGAATTCCTCCTTCTTGCCTGAGCCGGCCGCTACATCTCTATCCCTCCTGGGAGGCACCGGAGTGGAGCTGACTCCTCTGCTCTGATGCATTTTTATTCCGCTTTCCAAGAAATCATGGCGATGCTTAGCTGCCGCAGAAGTTGAGCCACAAAGAATCGGATGCGGATGAAAGGGATGAGGGGTGAAGGCGGGTCTTCATGAGTTGGCTGCCTCTCTCTGACTCTGATTTTTCTAATTTAATTTCCAGATTGCAGTATTTATTAAAGGTTAAGCCTAAAACGGCTGACATGTAGAAAGGACAGAGAGACCATTTAGGCAAATTAAGTAGCGATTACAAGAGAAAAAAGGATTTCTTTGTTCCACACCAGCAGTATGATTCAGTTCTCGATGATATGGACATTCTTATTAGATATATGTATATAAAATGCATAAATAATAAAATAATTCAATAGCAATAATTATAGAGCGGTATAATTACCATGAGATCATTGATGGTTTTCTGCTCCAGACATGCATTTTCCTTAACACCATTTTCTAATAATTTCATCATAGACTTACATTCACTTAGTTAATATTTTATTTATTCATTTAATTTTTCAAAACTATTTTTTCATAATAAATTTTACTTTGAGGTCAATAAAGAATTGTCACAATAAACAAAAAATACTGTAGAAAAAAATAGCACGGGTAGAATAATAATTATAAGTAATAATAATAAAAAACAATTGTAATTGTCAGTAGTTTAGGTTGGATTATTTTTCCCCTCAATGAATCGGATTACAGGTCAGAAACAGATTAACAGCATGACAGTACAAATACAGAAATATTGAAATGGTCACTTCTCCCATTTCAAAGGGATTGCTTCTAGGTTTCATCAATCCAATCACTGGGATCCGGGTAGATACAGAAATAACATTGTTTATGTAACATCTCCACTCCCACCTAGGGCATAAGAGTAATTTGGTATTAAGAGGAGAATCAAGAGGGGGACACTTAGTCATACATCACTTGGTCATACATCACATCCTGTATGTCACATCCTGCCACCTGCCATAGCTCAGCAATTTTCTTCGACAAGTCAGGCTGCTGCTGGGACAGCAAATGGATCATGGGTGTCAATGGTGTTAAAAGATTAAAATTAAGGAGGGATACATGTTTAAAAGAGGGCAAAATAAGCAACGCAACAGAAATTTTAATTGCAGATGTCATCATAAAATCTATATCTAGCAACACTTAATAACATTTAATTCTCTTTTTTTTCTTTTCTCTTTTTTTTTTTTTACTAAAAATGGTTGAAGAGCAGATATAGTTTGCATCATCTATACAACAGGCTATAAAACACCACTTGTCACAGTCCAGAAAGCACATATAGGTGTGTTTGTACTGGATATAAACATATGTTATAAGATACTTTACGTGCATGGAGTTTTGCAAATCTGTTGCTTTTCAGACACCCCCCTTTCCCCTCCCCCCACCCACAAAATGCACCAGCCTTGTATCAAACCGGGCTTGGAATGAAGGCCTTATTATCACTTCAACGTCACTTACTCTTTCAAGTCAGTCTCTTCCTGTAGTCACTGAGAAGTGTTTCCTGTCTGCTTTCTATGCTGACCACCCCACCCCAGAACAGTCAGGCGCAGTCGATGCTGCGGCTGTTTTTCGTTCCCGAAAGTGCGAATACTTTGGCCGATAACCCCAGACGTAGGTAGCTTGACCGTGTGACTTCCTCCCTGCAAAGTCTCTCTGCTCGCTCTTCCCCATGTTTGGCGATTGTTGTCATTTTGCTTATTTAGGCGTTGTTTTTAAAATCTTTTACATTTTTTTCTCGCAATTGTAGAAAACGTCCCAGCAACACAAACACAGGCAACGTAAATGGAAAACACTGACAGTTTGTGACACTGTTTAACTCCCCCCCCCACCCCCCACCCGTGAATAGCCCCTCTGAAAGGTTTCCAAGAAAGGAGAGAGTGAGATGTCAGCATCCTGCTTGTCGAGCACACGGGTACCACGTCTGCTTTGGAGCCATTTTGTTATGTCATGTTCCATCCCTCCCTTGTTTGCCTTTTTGTCAGTCGTTACAGCGTTTTTCGGCAGGGAGTTTCATCTGCCTCACCTCATACTTTAATGTGCTTGAGTACAAAGTCAGATATGTTTTTTTTTTGTTTTTTTTTTTATGTCACGTCTTTGATAAAACGAAGACTAAATGTTTTTTTTTTTTTCTCTCATTCGAGTTTTGTTAATATACATATGTGGGTCTTCTCATCGCCTCTTGAATTGAGTTCCAGGACTGGCAATGGCTCAAACGTGCAGGATCACACATAGTATTCCTTGTCTTTGTTTTTCTTGTTCTTGTTGGAGCTCTTGGCGCTGTTGGCCGGCTTCTCCTTGACGACGGTGCCGTTGGACTGCGCCGAGTTGCTGATGTAATTGCGGCTCTCGTCCACATGGTAGGAGCCCTCGTCACGGTTGCGGTACTTGTACATGGCGTAGAGAAGGATGAGGATGCAGAGGGCCGCGGCTGCCACAATGCCCACCACCATTCCCGTGGTGCTGCTGGACTCGCGGATCACCTCCGAGGGACCCGGGTAACCCCCACCACCAGAACCCGTTGGGTTTGCTGGGAAGGGAAACAGAGACGGGATGTTCATTCCACAGCATAGACAATCGTTTCTGCATGAACATTATGGCACTGCTATGAACCACCTCGTACATCTGTTTATCTGAACAAGGACAGCGTAGTATTTAAGGGTTTAACTACCCAATACTCATGGGTTGAGCTACCTGAGGCTTATTAGATAGACAGCCCAAGGCTTATGGATTGGACTAACCAAGGGTTATAAGCTTGGCTGCATAGGAGGTCAGGTTTTGACTAAGCTGATAGCCTGAACAAAGCTGTGTGATTCACTTTTTGGAAATGGCTTCTAAGCAACTAAAATAAAAGAACAAGTAATCAATTATAGTAGTGTGATTTACATACTGGATTTGGGCAATCACCTCTGTTTCAAGCAACAGAAAGACCTGTTCTACAGATGCATCAGCTTCGAGGATGATCGAGTGGACCACGGCTAGTCTCCATCAAGCAGAGCTCCCCAGAGACTCAAAATAAAACAAAACGACGGCTCCATGGAGAGTGCCATCATTTCTTACCCATAATGACAGACCCGGAGTTCTCGAGCAAACCCACTACGGTGTTCTCCCCCACACTGACGGCAGAGCGCCTCCCTATATGGACGGCGACACTGAAGAGACTCGCCCGATAATTGAAGCCGTGGGTCCGGCGTAATTACGATGCAGATGGGGGGAGGAGAGGAGTCGTAACACGCACCCTTATTTTTATTCCGATTTAATGAATCCAATAAAGGCCCTTTAATGAACTCTAAATGTTTGATAATGGCATTAATATCTGACAAGAATGGGGTTTGGGTTCATTTGCTTCTTGAATGAGAAACTGATTACATATCAGAGACTCTCCATTATGTACTAGTGCTGACCAAATTGTAATCTCTTTCCCCATCAACTCTGATAGCTCTTCGCTACCCCCTTCATCACTCTCTGGCTAATGTCCTCCTCAGATAAAGTGCTTTTTATTCCCTCTGCTATTCTTCCTGTCCACTCGCACACATCCTTCCTCCCCATCCTGCCCCTTGCACTCTCTGCTTGCCTAGGAGGTCCCCTGACCCCCAGAAGAAAAAGCACCTTGACTGTGTGTGAAAACCACTGCTGGGTTGGGGGGGGCTCCTAAGACTAAAACCACAGACTAAAACCACATTGGAGATCAAACCGGCCATGTTGGAATGCGAGTTCCCAGATGCTAATGCTAGTTTCATCAGCTTCTACGTGGTTCTGAAGGTGACCTTGAGTGCCCCCCTAAATATTATATAAATATTACACAGCCCATAAAAAATGAGGAGAGACCAATGCAGAGTGAGAACACAAACACAGAGGAATGTGGGATACGGGATCTTCAGATGCTGACGCAGTCACACGTATACTACATGCAAACACACGATTCATAAACACATTGGTGGACAGCTGAAAGCAGGACCCAGACCCCTGTTTACTTTCGCCCTGGAGGGGTGGGCCTTGTAATGTTGCTGTGAACTTTAAGCCAACTCCCAGTGCTTTACCAAGCAGCTGTTTTTTATGGGCAATTAAGCCCCCATATGCCTTTTCTCCGTTCAAAAGACAGAACCCTACCTTTCCAAGCAATCCACACCTCTGCTTCGAGAAGAGGTGAATGTGTCTTTCACCGTTTTATAACCCAGTTTTTTGGTTCTCAGCTTGGGGGGGGGGAAGGCTAATACATTAGTGCTGCCTGTTGAGTCAATCAAGGACGATGGAAATTGCCTTTGGGAATGAAGCTGACCCGAGCATGGCAGTAGATCTCCTCAGTGTGTGACAGGCCTGGCTATACCCCCAGACAGGCGTACGGAAAGCACACGCTCACAGTGCGGCATGAGCACGGAGGTTCCCGCATGGCAGAATGGAGATAAGAGAGCAAGTAGGAGACAGGGTACTGGTTGTGTGTGTACGTGTTTCGGGGGGGTGTGTCTGTGCTGGGGAACATCAAGGTCCACCTAACTGAGCACCGCTGGGGTTCTGATTGCAGCCCCCGCGTCCTCTGATTGCGCTCTCCTGGGAGCTAATAAGGTTTACCGGACTTTCGCCTCGCTTCTGAGCCAAGCTACGCCCCCCCCCCACTAGCCCTATCAGCCGACCATGTCCCCAAGTTTATTTCTGTAGCTGCAAAAGGGGACAATCAGCCTCGGAAGCACAAGTGGGTAACGTGCAGAGTGGCGCGGACCAAAGGCATCTCAATGTAAATAAGCCAAAGTTAGCAGTGACGGCTCTCTGCTCATTGATGATTAACAAGACCAGGATGATTTATGTGTGCATAATAATGTGATTCATTATAACTATTCATCCCCATTAAGAATGAGGGATGAGCGGAGGCTGTTTTGGGGTGTTCTGATAATGTATGAATGATTCATGAAAGAAAGGCGATTGTGGTTCCCAACCCCTGAGTCTTGTGGGGGAGACGCAGCTTCAGCTATTGAGATGTGGTGATAAAACGACAGGATATAGGGGCTGCATATTCAGGAAAGTGGTGATGCATGGTCAGGCCCGCATTATGATCCTGCCTCCCCAAGACAGCAAGGTCGATTCAGCATTCGACACGCTGGTGCTCCCCAAGCAAATCACCGCCGGTCTGGTTTTCCTCCTGGATCGTTTGTTAAGCTTTTTTTTCTTTCCTACCTGTGGTATCTGAGAACCCATCAGTACAGGTGTTATGGGAAGCTGCGGAGTCCAACAGGGAGGGTTGGGAAAAGGAGTAAAATGAAAAGGCGTAGATAAGGCTATAATCACCTCCATTTCAGGAAATTAATTTTGGAGATGAAACAGGTCTGGGAAAGATGATTGTACTGAACGGATTAAAGCAGTGGTCTCTGTCGTGCTGATGGATAAGTGTGCCTTCACCCGGGCGGGTTGCCCACTCCGACCAACATACTGAGAGCACATCAGTGTCGCCTATGGCCAACTGACATCAGGTGGACACACCCATATGTATTACTGACTTATTACAACCCTGCTCAGGTATTCAACCAGATGACAAGAGGGTTTATATGTTTATTACACATCACTGCTTAAAAACCTGTTTATTACCTTGAATGTACAAAAACTGCATTTCACAAAAAAACCTAGTTATTTTTATCTCTGTCTGATATGTGACACAAAGTTACAAAGACAGTGTCCAATCTTAGTTTATATAGTTAATTAGAGCTGGGCGATATGACGGTATTATCGGTAATTGACTAAGCGGTGATTATTGCTGTAGGCAAGATAAAAATGTATGATTTGGCTTTCAGTTCAGCCTTCTGACCTATGTTTCTGACACTTTAAAAAAAACACATTGATATTATTTTTTTTCTCTCCTTTTATGATACGCATCAGTGTATGTAAACATCAGTTATAATGGTGGTATACTGCTAGGGTTTACCATAAGTTTGTGAACCACTTCTTTAGATGTTTTCATGTGGTCCACAACATGTTTTTAAATCGTAATTAAATCTGGCCGGCCCATCAATTGTCCCCCCCATCCCAAGTCGGCAATATTTAATGCCGGGTATTTAGCAGATTATCCTTACATCGTTTTTTCTCATTATCTCATACTTTTCTTTTGGCAAAAAAAAAAAACTGCACCTGTATGTCTGTGTGTGTTTGGGGTGTGTTGGGCCAACTCAATATTATCGTTTTTCCCAGTACTTTTAAGCTAAAATATCACACATATTTTCAGATAAAAAAGTATATATGTGTACATTGGGTTCCGATATTTGAAATGGAGGAACAGTTGAGATCATTCTGCAACACAAGCTAAGGTTAAAATTCCAGGTCTTTAACTGCGACACCTTCTGCTGGCCTGCTTGTGGAGTGGGTTAGGCCCTTCCAGGGGCCACGTCCCCCCCTTCCAGCGGCCAGGCTTACGTGCCCGTTAATCAGCACTCCATCATTTGATCGGCGTCAATGGAAACCCGTGAGTGCTGACATGTGAGAGGAGTGTTTCAGAATGGTGCAGAAGGCTCCGCTGAAGCGAACCCAAGGGTGAAATTAAACAGAGGAAGAAAGACAGCAGAAAGACAAAGACAAGGGGAAGCTGGCGGGCAGATTCAGGACCATCTGAGTAAGGGTTTGTGGTTGTGTCCTGACCTGCAGGGGGGTTGGGAGGGGCTGCCTGCTGTTTTATTCATATGAGCCCCAGTTAATGTTTCACTCATTTAGTCACAAGTCATTTCCTTTATGGGGCTGCGGATCGAGGCTGAGATTTCAGTATCACATTGGTGGGAACCCGGTGAGCCAAATGACAATATCATAGCAGCCCCATCCATTACAGACATAGCTGAACATCTTATTGTTGCATCAAGACCTTGCTACACATTCCCTAGACTGCAAAAATAACAGTCATTACACGTCTGTTCTCTCTGAGGGGCAGGACATGGCGCATACAGTCGGGGCAAGGTCTGCTCTCAGCATACCCCAGAATGTACCTCTACCTACAGTAGTTCTATTAGCGAAAGAGGGGATTAAGGATTCCATGGTGTCTGCTGGGATTTAAATAAATGGGTCTCTTAAAGACCATTATTCCTTATTCATCTTTGGTAAAGAGGTTCATTTATTTGGCAATTTGCGACGGACAAGCAGGGTCAAGGTGGGGGGGCGGAGTAGGGGGGGATTTAAAGCCGCGGCCGGCTCACGTTTGCCGCTAGCTAATGGAGCAGACGAGGCTACTTAGCGAGTAATGAATAGACAAGGGGCCAACTGACCCCACCGTGGTGGGATTGATGAGGAGGCACGGGGAAGCCTGGGGGGTCACGCCCCACTGCGCCGGCCTCCATCCGTCATCTTTCGCAAGGCACCTGGGAACGTCACGGCCGCAAGGTGGAAAAACGGGATATGGGAAGTGAGGTGGGTTTGGGGCGTCGCAGAAGAAGGACGGCTCTGGTGTTACAGCGGCATTTCATTACCATTTTTATTTTAACTCACCACTCATTCACAGAAAGCTGTCAAGGATTGAGAACACAGTGTCCCACTTTATTTTTCTAATATTTTTATATTTTTAATATTTTAAAACCCAGCGGCCGAATACCCAATGGACATTTTTTATCTTATTCTTGATGAGGGTATGTCTTTACAGAACAACTCACTAATTTTATTGAGTCTAAATACAGTGTGAATACAGTCTGAATCTCAACAGCACATCACCAGTCTGACGTTAATGGCTCCTGGCCTGTGTTTTAACTGTAATCGGTCGGTTTCCCACGTCTGTTTGGTCTGGTGTTATGCTAGTGATAGAAAAGTATCCGACGCAAGGATATGCAGGTTTGTACCATCATTTGGTATATAACCTTCCAAGTTGGGCATTGCCCTATTAAAAGACAGAGAAGCAACAAATGTTAATTGCTGCTTCTGGGGGGGGGTTCATGGGTCACGGGCCTTGAAGAGGTGGATCACAGTAGGCCTAAGCGGGGGGCGGACATTACACAGACGCCTGAGCTAAAAGCCTACACCCTAGGGCTGCCTGGGCAGGGGGCCAAAGAACTCTGCCATACACCTCATGATCTTGTGCTGAAAGAGTGACTTTGGCTATTTCGGTTGAATCCACTGCAAGTAGGTACAGTGTCCAGAAGACGTCATGCAGCCCCCACCTCACCCGAACACCCACCCCCTTCTCCCCCATGGGGCTGTCCCTACTGTGTCAGTCTTTTGTCAAGGCTCTCACTCCAGGACAGCCGCGGGCTCGCACCCTGCCATGATCGAACGTTAACTCCGCACAGCAGTGTTGCAGTAAAGCTCCCTGAGATTCCAGCTTAGCTGGCTTGCAGCTGACATGTTTCTGTAAACCCATGGATTAGTATTACAGCAGTACTACGTATCCCGCTGTAATCACCAGCTGCCAGGTTTGCCACGCACAAAAGGGGGAGGGGGCGGGCAGGCCACCTTGTAAACGGGGGCTCCTCAGTAAAAAGACTTGGCTGTACCAAGTTTCGATTAAATGAGCCCGGTTCCTGAGAAAGTCCACGTTTTAACACCGCAGCATTACTCACACGCTGGCAGGAAACAGCAAACCGTGACACCCAACCTATTTGAGCCATGAAGACCATGGTAAGTAGTGCACTTTACTGTGTTTTTACCATAAAAAGAAGACTAGTTCTTTCAGAAGAACAGGCACCTTGAACTTGTTTTTTACGACACCATAAAAGAAATAATTTTCAATAACGACCCAACAATGCCACGCAGTCCAGGGCTATAATTTCAGATAATGGCTTCATTAATGATTAGCTGATTAGAATCGATTAAAACACTTTCTCGCCAAGGCAAGCCTGTCATTGGGTTCAACAAAATTCTCAGATACCGGTTCCCTCTAATTCTGATGTTGTCACATTAGCCTATACTGTAATGTGTTTACAGGCTGGGTAAGTATCTCAGGTGTCTTGTGGAGAGGAACCATCTCCAGATCCATTCCCAGCCTTGATCCCAGAAAGTTATACCCCAGGAAGAAAGCTGGTGTGACAGACAACCATTCACCCATGTCAGTCATGCAACATTTTGCCTGAAATTAACCTATGATAGCTAATAGAACACTTGTCCCTTGACCAATTAAATGGCACCGTTTCTGGGCCTGACCTCTTCTTTGGCTGAAGAAGGAAGGAGGGGCATTTCAAAGAGCACTGTGAGATTTCAGGGGTCACAGGGTTAGAGCATGGTACATGAGAAAAAAATGTGACTATATGAAAAATGGAGCATATCTTCACCACATCTCCATCTCCTTGAAAGGTCCTATAGCCTCAGGTAGCTTCCAAATGAACAACTGGCCCATTACTCATTCTTCCCAGCTCAGGTGACAATATGCCAAACGCAGTGGGCAGGCCCAGCTTGCTGCAGTTAAGGATGTCATTATGTGGCTATATGCACCTTGTCGATGCAAAGTTATATGGAGCGATAGGGCTGCTTTACTGGGACCTTGTGTAATTTGCCGGTCCGTAAACACTGCGTGAGGGTGCGTGTCTGAAAGCGTGTGTGCCTGGGTAGCCGCGCCAAACCAGCACATTGTCACATCGGAATTGACAGTGACGGGCCTCCGCGGTCAGACTTCACGATTATGCTCTCGTCTCTGAAAAACGATGCCTTGTGGGTGTGTGGCTACCTTGGGGCTGCCAGTCTGGCTCCAGTTTCGCAGTTGTTTCATCTAATTTTTGTCACTGGGAAGTCGGTGAAATCTACCCTGTTAAAAAATGTGTTTCTCAAGTTTACAGCGACAGGTATCAGAACTCACAGAGAACTGGACTCTTCCGACCAAAGGTAACACTGACTATTCTGAGATCACGTGTCTCCCACGACCCCCCCCCCCGTACTGTCCGTGCAGTTATTGGCACACGGGTCGAAAGCAATCAGGCGAGTGTGATGTTTTACGAAAGTTATTTTATTTCTCACTTGCTGGGATGGCGGTAATGAGCATTTCATGGATCATGGACGCTCTGTGCGCGCCATGGCCTACATCCCCCTGCCCCCCTGCCAGCTCATCTCGCTCCAGTATGCTGATAACCTGGGTGCAGCCCCCAAGAACAAAATTTAAAAAACATAAAACCAAAAATAAAAGTGCACCCCCCGGCCCTTACTGGCCTTACTCAGCCCCTCTGTCTTGCCTGGGGAAACCGAATATCACATGGCTAGCAGAAAATGAGCACCCTGGCCAGAGCTGCCTCCCCTGAAAGCAGGCGTCTCCTTGTCGTGGCGGCTATGGGGATGGAGTGATGTGGAAATAACAGAAAGGATAAATGAGAGAGAATGTTTTCGGGTCTGATGGTGGAGCAGACACAGCGTCAAATCCCACTTTCCTAGTGAACGCGTTTTCTGCATCTCATTAGGGCAGGAGGTCGCTGCGGCGCCTGGCTAATTTCCGGTAGGCGGCGTGCGGTAAATGTGTGGACACAAATTGCAGACATTCTTCGAGGCCACCGTGCAGGACTGGCGGGGGTGCCCTGTCAGCCGCCAATGCGGGGGCGGACGCTAATGACGCCGGATGCTTGTGAACTGCCTGTCGTCACCGGCGACGGGTCTAAATTCGCAAGGGCATGTGATAAACGCATATAAATGGTGCAAAAAATCTTCTGAGCATGTGGGCTGATAACCTCTGAGTTGATTGGAGGATCTTTGGAAGCCCATGTATTAATACAGGATGGATGTATTACAGAAAAAGTGGCGAGGCAAAGTGCATGCTGGGAATGATGGAATAGTGTATTATGTCTGTGGTTTGACCTCTCGCACCAACAAGCTCTGACTGTTTCATTATTCACAGTTCTGCCGTACAATATTTTACCATAATCATTTTTTGTTTCATAGGGTGAAAGGCCTGTCATTGCACATGATCTAAAAATGTGATTTTTCCATTTACCACTTGATTAATCATGTTGCTTGATCATTTTATTTTTTCCTCCCCGACCTTTTTGGGAAAAATATGCAGATAGAAATGTCAGAATTTTCAGAAAACCATGAACTTGAACATAGGTAGGTGAGGGAGAGATGCAGATCTCTAACCCGTTATTAGGGATGGGGTATGGTAAAACACTGCCCTCTCTGAAAAAGAGACATTTAAGACCATAAATCTACTCTGAATTGAGTATTAAACCCCCCTCCCCCATTGCGACATCTTCAGTAGGCCTCTCACAGCACCAAGAGTCACACCTTGACTGGAGGTACTGGGCACGGTGAAATGGCAGCGGCTTTCAACCTGATGCAAATGCCATAGTGGTACCGCCAGAAGCCCTACATGGACATTCCCATGAGGAACGGGGACTTGAAGGCGGCCAAACGGAAACCAGGAGGTGTGCGCAGCTGTGAGGCGGCAGAGCTGAACGATGGGCCGGGCTTCTTTGATGCCTCTGGATATTGGTCACGTTCCACAGAGGCCGCGTCTCTCCCAGGTGCTTTAGAGCGCTCATGCCCGGGATAAGGCGGCTGGTGGGAGGGGTGGCCTGGGGCGGGCGGCGGCCATGTCCTTTGCCAAAGACCATAAAATAATAATTCGCCACTTGGTTCCTTTTGTGTCAGCCAGCGGTCTTGGGCCGGATAACTCAATAAGCTAGCCCTGTGGATGTGGCACTGCGCCTCCTGGCTCAGGAGCCGATCCAATCATACCCCGTTACCCCTCTCCTCCAGGGCCCAATCCCCGCCAAACAGATCCATCGCCTGTCACTTAACCTGCAGATGTTTGACCGACAGTGGTATTGTTGCTACACCAACGCTGCCAATGCATCAAGCCCGACCCCCCCCCCCCCTTCGCCCCCGGCTCCTCCGTATATGCCCATCGGGGACCGGACCGTATCGCCTGGTGGCCCAGTGGCTCTGCAGACTGGGAGAAGATTCAATTTGCTGTGGCGTGATCTAATCTCGGGACCTGCGGGAGATTACAGCTTCAGCCATGGAATTGCTGCAGTTCTAGGGGTACAAAAAAAGGCCTGAAATAAAGCTTGGAATAAATAAGCGGAGAAATCGATACACTGGACGCTAGGATGGAGTGGCGCTCCGGGGGACACTGGTGATCCGCAGAGTGACGGTTAACCTTGGCCCGCGGTTCCACTCTCCCCTAGAGATTCTATCACCACCAACTTTTTCATGCACCATCTATCTATT
Organism: Cyphomyrus plagiostoma; assembly: GCA_019775915.2. Classification (NCBI taxonomy): domain Eukaryota; kingdom Metazoa; phylum Chordata; class Actinopteri; order Osteoglossiformes; family Mormyridae; genus Cyphomyrus; species Cyphomyrus plagiostoma. The sequence continues at coordinate 1,424,283 of JABFEA020000117.1, forward strand.
TCTTACCCCCACCCTTAAAAAACTGTAGTTCTGATAAAATCTGTCTTTTGTTGTTGTGGAATGGGCAGGCAATGCAACTTTTACATTGCAATGGATTGTGGGTAATTTTTGTTACCAGGAACCCAGTTTGGTGTTCCATTTTTGAACTGTTTAGCAATGTCCCATTAAGGGAATATCTATCTCCAATCATCCAGGAAAAGAGGGATGGACTCACTTCCATCCAGGGTGCAGAGGCCCTGATTTCCGTTGGGAATGAAGGACACAGTCCTTCACACATAGCCGACCCTTCCTGGTCACACACACTGCATACTGCAGAAACACACACATCAATCAGCATGACTGGTTTGAGCCAGCCTTCCCCAGTCAGTCATGCACTGGGATGGGGCATTTCAGTTTTGTTACACTTTGACTTGTTCCCTGTCACCGTAGGGAGGGAACAGAGCAAATTGATGCCTTCCCCCAAACTGGGAGGGTGGGGTTTTCTGTGGCAGACTCCTGGTGATGCAGTTATACAGAAACATACGCTATCTACAGCTTTATTACAGGAAAAAAGATCAATACAGACAGCACTTTGTCGGAGAGCCTTAATTGTTTCTGTGGCTCTGGATCTGTTTTAACGCCCTTCCCCCCACTCAAAACAGAGGAGGAGATTCACTGCACTGCAGGTCTCCTGTCCTTTTGATAATTGGTCCGTATCCAACCTAGAACAAAAATGAAATGAAAGCCCAGACACACATGGGTTGGCGTATCACATGGTTAGGAGCAGGTCTGGAGGTCACTGCATGGTCAGCAGCTGAGCAGGCGGCGGCTCCGCATTCAGCAATGCGCTCTCACAGGGTTGCGAATTCCATCCCTGGCTCTGTGTGTGGAATTTTCCACACGTTTATGCGAGATTCCTGCAGTTACTCTAGTTTCCTACCATAGTCAAAACCCTTCAGTAGACTGCCTGCAGTGCATGACTGCCTGTACATGTGTGCCCTGTGACAGCCTGGAATCCTGTCCAGAGTGTCCCCTGACTTGTGCCCTGTGCTGCCTAGGATAGGCCCCATGCGTAGTTACTCTGTATTAGATGGCTGGATAGATTATCTTCTCCAGTACAGGGTAACTGCATCTTAATAATAACACTACTCATAACCGGACTGCAGGAAACATTTTAAGGGCATCCGATGTGCAAATCTCCACATTTATATTTAGTCTGAAATTAGCTCTTAAATTAAACACAATGTGCCATTTTTATGGCCTGTTACTGTCATTCCTCTGCATGTATTTATCAATACAAAATGCATTTCGTCTGACTTATATCGCAGCTCGCAGGACATTGCTGCATAATATCATCTGACCTCCAGTGCTACAAACTAGCAGTGCTATAATTTTTCCACTCTTGCACTCTTCTGCATGACAGTCATGAAACATCACATCCGTCACCGTCGCCACCGCAGAAATAACAAGCCCTGACCAAAAATAATTCTTTGGAAAAAAGAAAAAAGATTAAAAGTGATCAGGGCAAAAAATATTCATTGGTCTTGTCACGCAACGGCTAGTTTGTGTCCTCCGGATTACAGTGTAACAAACATCCTGTTATTTGTCAAAGGAAAATCCCTCAGAAACCAAAAATACAATTTCAGGGCCACAAGGCGGAAAACGATGATCTTAGCAGGTGCGAAAATGCAACTGCAATGAATGCGACCGAGTGAGTCAGATACCCGAATTCAGGGAAAAACATCACATCGCAAAAACATCTGCATAATATCCCAAGCATTGTAGGATGCAACAAAAAACTGGTTGCCTGTGGGCCCGCGGCAGAATGCGAGGTTTGGGTGAGTTTACTGTCTGCCTGGCAGTGGGAGTGTTAGCGTGGGGATTTCAGGAGTCATGGAGAAGGTTGCAGGTTCAGAACTGTATCAACCCTGTGAAATATCAATCCTTATAAATAAATCAGAAAAAAATATGCTAAAAACCAACAAGCAACAGCATTCTGTCCATAACATGCTGAAAATAGCTTGGTTACAAACAAAGCATCTATACCAGCGAGTCTTAGTCAGTCATTCACTGGTACAATCTACTATCTTCTGTAACAATCTAGGGTCTTTGGCTTGTGGTGTATTCACAACTACAAATGGAGGTCTTTGTCCTGACAGCGGCTTTTTCAATTTTACAAAGAAAGGTCTTTCTCACATCATCGAAGGATCCTCTGCTACAGTCTAAAGTCTACAGTCTTTGTCCCAGCAGAGAAAAATTCATTGTCATGTTTCTCCAGAGGCAACATAGGGAAAAACAGTTATTAAGAGTCTGAAAAGCAGATTACAGGAGTGCGCTCCCATGAGGAGTCTTCATTGCAGACACCGAGAACACAGGCTGACCCCAGTGGGGCAGCAGCTGCTTGCCCGTCATCCCCAAGGAAATGCCGATGGGTGCCACACCGCCTGGGCTGCCACGTGTAATGGGGTCTCAAAGAGCAGAGACACTGCTCTCCTTGGGGATGACACACATCATAATAAGTGCAGACAGGAACCTCTCACACAGAGAGGTTCACTACAGGACTCTCAGCAACTCCAGCCATTTTTTTAACAAGCACCCCATGTTACTGTGAGGTACAAAACAGCTTCCTCATTCCCAAGGCTTTTAGTCAAACAGGGTACATTTTTTGTGCTAGGTTTGGTGCCAAGCATTCTCCACCCATCCATTTTCTTGAACTGCTTATCCAATTCAGATCCTCTGGCGGTCTAGAGCATATCCTGAAAGCTAAGACCACAGGATGCGCCATATTCATACACCATTCACTCACCCAGGTACACCTATAGGCAATTCACTCAGGAAACTCCATATGCAAAGTTGATCTTCCTATCCAAATGGGGACCGTCCATTCATTTTTATGGGAAAAACCCTAGTCCCAATCACGACACCCTTCACCGCTACCCATCCCTAACCTTAACCATAAATAACCAACCCACATACAAGACTTTCGGCATTTTTACTTTTTTGATCGCATTCACAGATGTTTATAAAACTGGGGTTATCCAAATGGGGACCTCAAAAGATGTCCCCTAAAAAGTTTCAGGTTTTACTACACTTCGGGGACAATTTAGTGCTGAAGTGTGACCTACACACAAACAGCCATTGTTATGACTTGAACCCTGATCTCAAACTAGTGAGGCAACAGTGCTACCCACTGCACCACCATACCATACTCAGGGTAGCTTGATTAAATGGGACCCTGGACTGCTGGGATGGAGAGGCTGCAAAAAGGACCATTTGAGACGCATCATCCTCCCTGACGCAGTCCATCTGTGTGGTGCTGCAGACAGACAGGGACACCGACACGCAGAGGGTAGTAGTAAAAAAAAAAGGTGACTAACCTAACCCACCTGAGCTTGGCTCACACGGATCGATGTCCTCGTCGTCGTTTGGACACTCCGCTGATGCCACCAGCAGGTCGTCTGTCGTCTGAGGACAGAAAGAGAGAGATGAGGATTGGCGAGTTAGTTACCTCTAGGCCCATAACTGGTGTTCATTTGTCATGGAACTGCACCAAATCACATGACCTCTGCATCAGGCTCATGGCATTCAGAGTCCTTCGGGAACATGGCCGAAACCCTTGATACCAACAGCAGGAGGAAGGAAGCCTCCAATTCAACAGCCAATTGGAGTACTGCACATGGGCGCCGCCCCGTTCAACCCAACAGGAACCAATAAAGAGAGCAGCAAGTGGAAAGTACACAGGTCTCTGATTGACAAGAAAATACCAACCACAGAGGGCCGGGAAGCCTCATTTCACTCATCACTGCCTAAAGGTAATTAAGAGAAGAGACAAATCCATTAAGAGGGGAACAAAACAACCTCCTGGGGGGAGTGAAGACTTTTTCTACTGCTCAGAAGAATTTGTGTACCTGCATAAACATCGAGGGTTGTCATAAATACACCTGTATACTGCCTTTGAAGCTCACTGTCCATTGGGGAACTGTAATCCCAAACAGCTTTGATTTAAATTTCTATAAAAATATAGATCTGTAACGACTGCACTCAGAATCAGTTAGAGGGAAAAGAAGGTGCAAAAATAAGTCTATTGTCCTCCAGAAAGTGAGATTTTCCACTCTTTCTTTTGAGTCTCTGTTTGCACTTTGATCTCGATTTTATCGGCCCGTTCCCATTCCGGGCGGCTCACGCAGGAGATCATCCCGACTCTGCGTCATCCACACTCCTGCTCAAGCTGTGATGGGAAGGCCCAACGGGGGCGCCGGTTCCGGCAAGTTTGGCCCCTGCTTGATCCAACTCGGTACTTGTCCCATGGAATGCTTGGCTCAACAAAAAAAAATGGATTGGAGCATCACAGGCCAAAGGCTGCAGCAGTGGAACGTGAGAGGTGTTGAGTCCTCAGCTAAACACCAGGGGGCATCAGAGGATGGGCTGGGGGGAGAGTGAGAGTCTAGGTCCCTCAGAACCATCCAATTGCTATAACCACCCAGCGCATGGTTCCTGGGCCACTTATGTGGATGCATACAGAACTTCAAATAGATTAATAGAGCCCTGTACACATGCAGGAAAACCACAGAAGAGCATGTTGAGGACAGCTTGTCTGGGTTTTTGTCGTCTCCTGTGTTCATGTCCCACAACCAGAGGTGGGGGCACAAAACTCAACGTGATTTTCTGCACATGTGGCTGATACAGCGCCGGGGAGCCAGATGGCAGTGTCAGCGTGTCCTGGAGCGTCCCATCCATCACTGCCTCCGGTGTCGTTTGTTTGTTGTGCCGTGAGATCCCGGCACAGTGTCCTGACAGACCGGTGTTGGAATCAATACCACGAACCATCCCTGGCTTAATGACAGCGGAAGAGTGCATTTACAATGGCCAGGAAGCAGGTCCAACATCACTAGCTGTACCTCAGAATTTGGGGTGTGAGTGTCTTACCCAATATCTCCAGGTAGGATAAGGGGCACACAAGGGAGAAAAGAACACTGGCGGGGGCATGCATTGGAGGAATGACTGATGGGATAGAAAAACAGGAAATCCGCTCTGATGTCGAGCACCGTTACATTTAACTTTACATCCTGCCTCATGCGTTTATGCATTAGATCAGAGATGACTCCCGTGTCCTCCTTGCTCCCAGACAAATGTCATGCCCTCTCCCGGCCCACAGATCAGAACGATGTGACGGGAGTGTGACATTCAGGGGGCCGCCTCTGGGTCCCCGCACCCCAGTGACAATCTAATCAGAAATGAATCGCATCCCCGACGCACCTGCTCACGGGCGACTCGAAGGGCAGAACAACGAAAGAATGAAATAAATAAAACATGACAGCAAGCGGCGGAGAGGGACGCCTTCAGGGGATCGGAACTGCGGGGCACCAGTCCTGATGCGACCCTAGTTGGGTTAGAATTCAATCACCTCGCCTCTTCGGTACGTGCTCCTCTGGTTCCCCCCTTGGCTGTGACAGTATAATGCCATTTTCTTAGGCGCATACCAAGCATGGCTCCGGCCATAAACCCACCACCGCGGTGCTTTGCCCTGCAGCCCATGGGAGCTTTATGGGTTCCACACCTTTGCCACTGACACAAACTCGTGGGGGGTGTTGCTGAAACATCCACGCCCCAATCACAGACACTTCTGTTTTTGACTGGAGTGGGACCCTGCGTCACCCAGAGATGACTGTGGCTGGAGAAGACACCAGGGACATTCTCGACGGGAGTGGAACTCGAACAAGACCCCAGCCTGATCCTGTACCGCGGTGCTGACGAGGGCTGGCTGCTAAACCTCAGAGATCAAAGCCTCCACTGCTGCGTCAGGGGGAGGTGCTGAGAGACGTCCTGAGCTCCTCCATAGCAGACCCAGACTCTGAGCTTCTGTTCACAGCATTTTTCCTTAAATGTGGCCCAAACGTAAAGCTAATCCCTTAACCGTAACTTCAAATGTGGCTTCGTAATCAGCCAGGCTATACTTCAAGACAGCAACAAAATACGGGTAATTACAAAAAAGATGCTTCAATGCTTCAGTTGCGAGAGTAAAAAAAAAGATGTAGGGCTTTAATTAGATGGCGAGTGTTCTTAATTAAATCGTTAAAGGGAATTCATGTGAACAAAGTCTTCCTTACACGGTCCGGCACCCTGGCACTCAGCCCTGACAGGCAGCCCGTTCATCTGCTGAGATTGATAATCGGCCCCCTTTGCCTGGTGGATGGGCTGGTCCCTCGACCCGAGTCCTTTCATGGTCCAAGAGCGCCAGAGTCAGCAATCCAGCTTGATCTGGGGACTACTGATTTACAGCTCCTCCTTCGGTGGGGAGGGACAAGGGGTTCATAACTCACTGGCCTCGCCTGTGATCTCTGGAGAGCAGGGGCGAATGAGCAGTCAATAGCTAGCCTGTCAGTCATGGGCCTCTCCCCAAGATTAGCAAAGTACTGTAACACGCAGCCCGACTACGCTGTAACTCAGCTGCCGCTGGCTGCCACTGGGAAGCGAGTACGGCCTTCTGCTCCACCCTGGATGACGAGGCTGATAGCGGCTCTTCCCCATGACCTGGACACACCGCAGGTCCCCTAAACATTGCTAGCCAAGGCTCTGCTCACTGCACTCAACAGATTAGTGAGGCGGTAGCAAGATCCTGGAACCGTCACAGGGCGCTCAGATGGCCGCCGCACCTCTGTGTTGCCCTGTTTCAGGGTGAATTCTAGCACTGATAATGAGCATGAGCCACCAGCCATCATTCCTGGTGTGCGGACAGTGTTTCTTGAAACATCAACCGTGAAGCACATTCCCCGCCCCATCCCTCAAATATTTGCATCCCAACACAACTTAAATGCCTTGGCCTGTATTGATCTTACACCAAAGGAATTCATGTAGGTGTTACATGCTCTCCCTTACCTGGATCTATCACGTGACAGATATACAGCTGACCCACCTTGGGGCCCTCTGAGCAGCTCATTTCCTTAGCAGAATAACCCATTCTTATTGGAGGAACCCCCCCCCCCCCCATACTCCTTCACTTCCCATTCCACGATCATATTAAAAAAAATCATAAAACAGACCATCAGTAGTTTGCACTGGGCGATCGGTGCCAGAAACACTGGCCACCAAATTCAGAAATTAAATCTAATTTATTTAAATGCTACTGGAGCTGAGGCAACTTCAAATGGAATTGTACACATATGATGAAAAAATATAAGAGCATGGTCTTCACCTGCTCCCTGGCCAGAGGAATTATGGGCTGGCATCCTGTCACCAGAAGTCCCTCCCCCCGGTAGCTAATGGCCACCCTTGCTCCCTGCTGTGAGGCCTTTTGCTAATCCTCTAAACAGCTTCCCTACTCTTCACCGCTTTCAGACCCTGGAGGGCTCCACGGTCATTCCTCGCGGCAGGAAAGCCTGGCATTGATCCCCTCCTGGCTTTATCAGGACCACTGCCGACACATAAGCATTTAACCTGTGCTAATCAGGCACAGAGCAGCCATCAGGAGCTCCATACCTGCTACCCCATCTGGGATCACAGGAACTCCCGGGAGACCCAAACCAATGACAGAAACCCAATACAGGGTGACGATGAGCCTGTAGTCTATTGCAGGACACACAGTGCAGGGGACACCCTGGGTGGGACACCTGCCCATCGCAGGGCACAGACACACATATACAACACTCACTGAAGGCAATTTAGAGATGCCATTTCAGTTAACTGTGTGATTTTAAACCGTGCCTAGAAACCCGAGTGTCACCTGATAAAAGTCCAGGTGGGAAAAAAAAAAAAACTAAAATCAGTCTTTAATTCAACACCAGCAAGTAGGTCAATGCTGCTGAATAATTTAGGCTCAATGTTCAATAAGTTTCCACTAAATAATGCAGGCCTCTCCTGCTGATTGGTTGGATTGGGGGCTGTGACCCACTCCCCCACCCCCCCAGTATCTGTCTCCTTGGTGGCGGTACTCTGAGACCTCCATGGTGTTCTGGGTCCCGAATATGGGACCTAGCATGGAGCAGCTAGGGACGTGTTAGCCGGCGACGGCTGCGTGTGGCCACATTCCTCATGACCTCGGCCGTATGATTCATGTGATCACAATGATAAAAATCCAACTAATTTGGGGTGCTGTCAAATGAAGCTGTTTTTTCAAAACCAATTAATGGTGGATTGAAACAAAAGCCATTGTGTGCAAACCTAATCTTGCTTGCGCACGTGTGTGTGTGCATGTGTGTGAGCAGTTGTGCACTAAAATAAACAACTACAAAAAATGTCAAGGGCGGGCTATCGCTGAGTATGTCTATTTTAATTGCTCCAGCTCTCGGTGGACGGCATCTCGTTTTATTTAAACGCGCGCGGCTGCCACAGAACCGCGGGCCATACGTCAGCCTGCGAGTAATGAGGGGAAGGGGCCGATCTGGTCCTGCCGGGCCCGCTCCCTCCCTGGGCGCCGCGCTTCCCGCCGCCATTCATCTTCCACCGTGCTGCTGTCATGGATCGTGCTGCTTCCTAACAAGAAGGCAGGACCCGGCCGCGAGGCTCACCGTTCCGCGCCATTCCGGAACACCGGCTTAACGAGCTCCGAGCAACTACCCAGAATCCCGAGATGGGTCCGAGAGGGAGCTCGATTTTTCTGGATCACTGGAATTCTCTAATTATCAGATCGTTTTGACCTTTTACAAGGCTAATGGCTAATATTGCCTTAACTAGTTCTGCTAAACAAGTTGTTAGATTACAGAGATATTCGTTAAACAGCAGACTATAACAATGTCCCCAGTTAATTGAAAAGAAAGTGAGCTTAGCTGCTTACATCGCATGCCTGCATGTTTGATTAAACATTTTGTTGCCACCAACCTATAAAAAGCAGCAATTGTTTGTTAAAGTCTGCAAACAAAGCGTGCTTTTTTTATCACCCTCTCTGCGCCTGTGCTCGTGCGGCAGTGAGGTGATGAGTTTCTCACCAGATATTTTCAGAAATCACAGGGACTGTAAGTGGAAGTTCCACTGTAAGTGAAGTTCCACTGATGTTTGTATGCCACTCATATTTATCACAGGAAAGCCATCGGTGACAGAAACGCTGAATATGATGGCATGGAAAACGGTGGCTGGGACGGAGGGGAGGGTCTGCAGGGCCTAATAAGGAAAAACAGCTGGGAGTGCTGGATTTAGAATACTGTATGACAAGCTCCTGCACACCTGAGTGCGAAACCCCAGGTCCCGAGGGCATCTGCCCACCCGCTCAGCCTCTCCCATCCCTCCTGCTAGCGTGCTGCCTTTCTAAACAAGGCCCCTAATTAGTATCCCTATTTCCCCCTCTCACCCAGGCCCATTCCTTCCTTGTGTTTTGCTGCTGCTGATTTGCCATCGGCAGCCTCCTTTGTGGCTCCCCCAGACAGGTACGTGCCTGAGAAAAAGCAGGGCACTCCCTTGAGTGTGCCAAGCCGACATGCTGGGGGGGTGAGGGGCGGCGTGGCACTGCTCCTCCACCCCAGCCCATCTGGAGTGCACTAATGTTAGAGCAGCTACCTTCCACTGCAGGTGTGAGACCATGGGATGGTGTGGCAGTGCTGGGACATGGCGGCAGGGAGAAGGTAATGAGCCAGATCCCTAATTAGAGCTGGATCTTTCTGGAAACAGGGCTGCCCCCCCCCCTTAGAATGTTTTCGGCGTCTCTGTCCGGCTGAATGGAGCCCCGCTATATTTTCTACCTCCCAGCGCTTGTTAGTTATCTGTCACAGAGTTGCTAGTGACATCGTTGATTATGGAGGATCGGAAAGCCTGGCTGGATCGTTATTATCGACACCCAGTCAGACACTCATAGGCGTGCTTATATAATCACCCCCTACCTGGCCCGACCTGGCCCCCGGGCCCTCATCTCTCACAGCGACTGCTCGTCTCCTGACCACATTCGATTCTGCATTATGAGCCACAGTGGGTTGTTCACATCGGGGCCATCTCCCCGAACGGCTCGCCGAATGAAACACCCTCCCCCCAAGGCTCCAAACAGGCCTTCCATTTCCTTTTCTTTCCAAATAGAAAGAGATAAATACAGAGACATAGAGGGAATGGGAGGAAGATCAAATAGTGTTGATTTATCTAAATATGTAATGATCTGATCGCGAATATTCATGAGGAGAATTTTGCTAAATTTCTCTCCGTCAGATTGCCGGTGGGGGTTTGTCCCATGCAGTACTGCAGGTCATGTTACTGTAGGTCATGTCGTGGCACTATGGAAACAGACTGAAAGAGACTGGGTATACCGCACTGTGGAAATGTATTATTACATGGAAAAAAATCTGTATCTTGCTACATCAGCTTAAAATGATATGTGTATATATCTATATATAACCACAGAGGGAGGACAGCAGCACCTACCACAGAACTGCTGAGAAACGTTTAGGAGAACCATAGCTTCCCTTCTGAATTTGACTGCTATTACTTTTCAAAGCTGTCAGCCCTTTCAGTAGAAGGCACAAGGCAGACAAGGACGACGCAGGGAGCTTTGTGCTACTGAGGGCTGTGCCTGGTGTGCTGTGTACGCAACCCAGCCGCCTCTCCAACAGAGCTGGCCAGCTGTGCAGCGGTGGACCTTCAGCAGGGTGTGTGAAATCTCCGATGTAGACCAGGAGAAAAATGAGGAGCAGAAAGGCAGCAACAACACAGACCTCTCTGGCCACTGAAATAAATATAAAATATAAAACGGGATGTCATCCTCAGAATTTTTCCATCTCTTCAACTCTTCAAATGAAAAAAGATGCTATGATGTTGTGCATGGCATACCAAAGACACACACACACACATCTAAATGGGGACCGTCCCTTCATTTCTATGGGAAAAACCCAATCACGACACCCTTAACCCCTACCCATCCCTAACCTTAACCATAAGTAACCAACCCAAATACAAGACTTTTTACAAGTCATTTTTACTTTTTTATAATCATCATTTTTATTGGTATGACACATACACCAAATCTTTCCAGGATTTACCTATAAAAATCATATACTTCATACTTTTTATATTATATAATATTAAGTCATCCCATTATTTATCAAGAGTACAAGTACAGAATAAAAGAAAAGAGAAAAAAACTACATATAAGTAGGGAGTGATCTTTGCTTTACAACTTTACTACCACATTTTTACAAAGGTCCAATCGGGCCTATGAGGTGCCACATAGTGAATCCATTTTTCCCAGTATGAAACAAATTGATCTAATTTATGGTTAACAAATGCTGGTATCCTCTCCATTTTGTAAATGTCCATTGTAATTTCCATCCCCCCCCTCCCCCACACACACACACACACACAAACACACACATATACACACACACTACCAGTCAAAAGTTTTTGCACACACTGAGATTTATTACATTGCTTGTTATTTACTTAATGTTTAATTAAAATACACTCAATATTCTTTGCTAACAAATAAATTTATATTATTTTCACAATTTGAGCTCCTTTATTCATCAAAATAACTTTCTCTAGCAGTTATAACAGCAGAGAAAATTCAAGCTATTTTTTCTACAACGGACATGAAATACTGCTCTGTTTCATGAAATGAAATAGATAACTTGTGCATTTAAAATCGATGAACAACCTAGAATTTGACTATGCCATCACACACAACCAGTTAATAGGATGTCAGACACGCACTGTTACATTCTCTTTCCATATTATAAGGAAAACTTGTTTTATTTGACATATTTTAATTTAGTTGGCCACTAAACTTTCCAGTGTTTAACAAGAATACAACAATCGGCAGTTTATGAAATAAATGGAAAAGTGGTAAGAACTTGTGGTGCACAAATACTTTTGACTGGTAGTGTGTGTGTTTGTTTAT